>CM041781.1:206649690-207090054 GCA_023374045.1 Limonium bicolor
TAACCAACAATCACCAATGTACAATGCTCTTCTTAATTCAATAATTATCAAGCTTAGTTAGTAGCTATCCATAAGCCTCGTGGGTTAGTGTAAAGAAATCACATACACAACGAGAACTTTATCCAGTTGCATGCTTTATCTTGTCTTAGTCATGTCAAACAAACAGGTAGCACACAAGCCGAGGGACACCTCGTTAGCAAGCAGGTCACAAGAAAGACTGTACCGTTCACCGTCGCCTGTCGTTTGTTTAACCTTCTCCGGGGTCCCAATTCACAAACCTAAAACATTGATTCATTTTTAGGCCATTAGTTATTGCACCTTACTTAACTCACTTAGTCCCTAAAGATTCCCATTCGATACCCTCTTAAGTCTTTGCCACTTAACCTTATAAACTTAACTTTAAACTTAAGGTTTATTCTTAACCTAACTTAATTCCTTAGGTCCTTATGTTCCTAATCATTATCACCCTACCAATGGCATACCTTATTACCAATTAACATCTTTAGAATTTAAAATTTCTTTTTTTTTTGTTTTTGGCTTGACCGATCTTACCGACCGACCTTACCCAAGGTCGGTCCATTCCAGGATGTATTACCGTTTGAAAATTCTACCCCGACCGACCTTGCAAGTCCGGTCCCCAAGGTCGGTCCATTCCAGAGAGTTTTCCCCATGGGAAATTTAAGCCCGACCGAACTTGTAAGTCCGGTCCCCAAGTTCGGTCAATTCCAGAAACTCTTTCCGGTAGTGTAAACTGAGCTCGACCGACCTTGCAGGTCCGGTCCCTAAGGTCGGTCGGCTCCAGAACCTTGTTTCTAAATTCCCCTTTGACTCCAAACTTCTCCTCTTACATCCTATTATGCTCTAACCTCATTTGGGCACCTCAAACACACCTTAAGCCTTCCACTAAACACATTAAACCACTCACCAACATCCACCTTAGTCATTATGCATTTTCCTTGTAATCATGCTAACACTTGTAATATTTTCCTTAGGTGTTCTAAGTGGTGTTTCATTCCTATCATAACCACTATGCCAAAATGTTTTCTCACCACCATAACATCATCTCCCAAGCATCTTTCACCATCTAGGTTCCTTTATGTAACTACATGAAGTCTCTTCACCTTTAAACACATTACTTTACTCTTCTCCTAACAAGATTGCATATTTCCTAAACACATTCTCAAATTGCCTTTGGTGCATGCCTAAGCATTCTTTTGTTTCCAAGGTCCTCCATGATGATGCCTAAGTCATTATAACTCACAAGAGCACCTTAAACTCACTCTTTTCCTTCAAGACAACCTGTACACTTCCTAGTACATTCCTAGTCATGAAATTTTCTTAGATCTAAAACACTAAGTTTCTTCATCAAATTTTGACATGGGTTCTCTAGTATATTGTTACACCTAAACACTTGGTTTTTCACCATCAAACAACCAAGATCACTCAAATTCTCATTACAACATCTAAACACACAATTTACACCAAAACTACACCACATCATCATATAGTGTATAAACTTAAAATGCTTCGCACTTAGGCCCTTAAACGACAATAATCTTAACCACTGAATTTCCACATATATTTGCCTTTAACCTGCGAATACACACAACAAGGCTCCCATTGAAATAAGATGCTTCTTGTAATTCTTCTCTACATTGTTTAACTATCTCTTTTCTCATTGGCTCCTTAGTCACAAGTTCTCAAACATAGTCATTGTTTCTCCTAAGTTATATATGGCCCTTTTCTAATGTAAACTCTACACTAAACTCATCACCTATCTAAATCCCATCCCTTTAAACAATAAAACACCTTAAAGTAAGTAATTTACCTTGTTCTTTCACAAGCTCACAAACTTTCCTCCTTAGCCTTTTTCCTTGGATAATCTCGGTCATAACTTAAACTCTCCTTGCAAATGTTCTAATCAATATCCAATGACTCTAATTAGTGCTAGATAATACATTAACCCTAAGGAACAAACCCTAGGTTAAAAATGTGCTTAAAGGTAATAAATTGATTGTTTTACCTTGGAGTCTTAGAATAAGCTTGGATATGAAGCAAGAAGGACCTCCTATATCCCTTGGAGAGTAGAAAATAAGCTAGAACAAGGCATAAACATGAAGCCCCATGAGTGGTAATTTTCGGACAAGGGAAGAAAAGGTGGAAACTTCATTTTTCTTACATATTCTTTACCTTAAGAGAATAGAGAAGCTAATGGAGTCTCCAAGCTTGAGTTTCCTCCTATAATGGAGGTTTGCCTTGGCTCCGAAATGAGGCTCTTGAAGTTTTGAAAAGATAGAAAGGAAGAGCTTGAGCTAACTAAGAAGAATATGTAATTTGTTTAGGTTTTAGAGCTAAAATGAGTAAGTAGCAATCAAAGGAAGATGGAACTTACATGGGGGCTGTTCTTCATGTCAATGGAGAAGAGAGAAAGCAAGGGAAATCGGTGGTGAGAGAGGAGAATGAAGAAGTGAGGAGAGAGGACTACTAAAGGTAAGATATTATGTTAAAAGGTGAATAGTGAACTTACTTACTTTTGCTTTCTCTTTACTTAGCTAGATAAGTGTGGGGAGTCACACTTAAAAACCGGCCCCCTTGGTCAAATAAGGTAGATTGTGGTCTTTTTTGACCATTTAATTGACTTACTTGACTAATGTCTTAAACTAGCACTATTTGGTTACTATTTACTATACAAGGCACATAATTGTGAAATTTTTGATTTCCCATTGATTTAGACTTCCTAATGTGATACTAATTAGTACACATGTTAATTAAGGAGTAATCATGGGCATTTAGCCACTTAAAACCCCTTTCTAAGACAATTTTTCAAAAATGTGCTTTAAGAGTCCTTAAAGCACAATTTGTGTTTTAACTTGTTTTTGAGCTTGGGTTTCTTGGATAATTGACTTAAAATGACTATTAGGATATTACTAAGGTCTTAGAACAATATTTGGGTGCTCACCCAAGTCTCTCCAAGCTTAGAGCACGTTTTTGCTTAAACTGCTCTTTTGGTGTTTCCTTATATTTTCTTTGATTAAAATGGTTTCTTAATGTTTCTAAGGCATTCTTTAGCCTTCTTATACCTTGGTTTATCATTTACATACCATATCTAGGTTTGGGGTATTTCAAATAAAGGAAAGAAAGAATGAAAAGTAGAAAAGGACCTCACCCTCTCTCTCCTCCCTCACTTTCTCTTTTCCTTTTCTCTTTCCTCTCTTTCTTCCTCCTTTACCATTTTTTCTCCTCCCTCTGGTGCAGCCGATTTCTTCCTCCTCCCATGGCTACTCCAACTTCAATCTCATGCCCAAGCTTTATTAAAGCTCCAAATGCAAAAATAACTACATATTCTTGCTCCCCTCATCATTCTCTACACTTCCCTCTTTTTAGAATTTCAAAATGAGGAAGTTCATATCCATGGGTTTTCCCTATTCAAAGAGAAAATAGCATCAATGTGTAGCTTGGAGTCTCCTCTCTCCATTAAGGTAAAAATCTCCATGAAAAACTCATGTTTTCTCCATCTTTCTTTGTAATGATTTACCCCTTTGTAATGCTCTATTTTTTTCTCTCTCTTTGGAGCATAATTCCAACCTTGCAATGGTGGTGGAATCACCTTCTTGAACCAAGGGCTAAAACCCCTCCTAAAACACTCCAAAGGTAAACCCTAGAAATTGTGTTTTAAGCACTTCAATGAATTAGTATAAATCTAAGGGTTAGTATTTTAATTATATCCTTTTTGTGTTCATTGGGTGATGGGAATGGAGTTTGGCAACTCCATTTCTCATATGACCGATTTTGTGCAAGAAAGAGAGAAGGAGGAGAATTGGAAAAGAAAGAAGGAAATTAAGAGCTTAAGGTAAGAGCTCCTTCTTAATGCTAAATTTTAATGCGTTAGAGTAATGGGAATGGGTAAACTAATTTAAAGTACCCAAATATTGTACTAGTTTTGTAGTTTGTGGAAGTTTGAGTATATGTGAATTAGTATTGGAATTGTAGGCCTTAGAGCCAAATAAAGTGTGTATGTGTATTGGTATTGTGGATTGAGGAAGTATTGATGAATTGGTACTGTTTTGATTGCTTGTAGGACCCTTATATGGGTGTGGCTAGATTAGGAATGAATTTTATGAGAAAGGATGTATGTGGCTAAGTAAGAAATGTAGGTGAACTATGGCAAAATTTTGGTAGAAAATGTACATTTATGGATGACTTGGTGAATGGGAAAACCAAGGTATGTATTGGGTTGAGTAAGGATATTTAGTAACCATGGAGTGGTAGTTGTAGTATGAGAGTAAAAGAGTGTAAAATCTGTAGCATAGAGTGTTGAAATGCATTGGAGAAGTTAGGAGGAAATAGTGTGCAAGATGATAAGTGTCCAAATGAGCATGATTTATAGGTGTATTTTATATATAATATTAGCACTTTTCTTGCTCATTTCTCCACTTCGGTTAGTTTTCCTCTAGTTTATGTTTTATTGTTTATCTCACGAATTTATTGGTTTAACATGAGGAAAACCAAGCTGGGAGTAAAGTAGATAAAGAGACGAACACATAGACGCAAACGGCTCAGAAAACGGAGTCCAAACGAAGAATCTAGAGCCGGTCAAAGTTTGTCCGCATGGTACCTCACTTGTGTCCGCCCAGAAATCAGGAGGACACACACGCGGACACATCTATTTGCGCCAAAAACACTTGTCCGCCCAGAAATTAGGAGGACACACACGCGGACACATCTATTTGCGAAAAAACACTTGTCCGCCCCATTTTTAGGCGGACAGCAAGGCGGACGCAGAGGCGGACGCGTGTAAAAATCAGATCTGAGGCGCGAACAGTTTTCTTCTTCGCGCGCCGTCTGCAACTTGCCTTCGCCGACTTCTGCAACTCGTCCACTGTCTTCAATTTATCCATCTACTCTGCACGCCCTGTCCCCCTGCAATCAATGAAGCAAGCAATAAATGAGCAATCAATGAGCTGCACCGCCTCAATCAATTCACGCGTTCCTTATCTGCTGCCTTTGCCTCTCTCCCTTCTCTATAAAAAACCCACGAGCCTTCTCCTTTCATTTAGAAATCCACCACCCATCAATCCATCCACGACCACTTCTCACACCATCTCATTTCTCTCCTCCTTCCGCCTTCTCCATTTTTATTTATTTTCCACATTCCACAACATCCACCTCTAGCCCCTACGTATACAAAATAGCAGAGTGAGCCGGAGTGATTACGGATGATTTCTATTACTCTTGTCTCTGTCTTTCTATTTAATATGTTAGGCTAGTTTACATACGCTCTGGGAATGGTTATTATATGTTTGTATTAATTATGCTATATTTTTACTGGTTTAATTTATATACAGTTTGTTACGCTTAAAGGTTATCACGCACCTTTTTAATAATTGTCATGAGTTTATTAAATTGCTTTCCTAAGTCTATTTTGATCAGACCAGGTGATAAATAGACAGGTTAATTAAGGCGTAAAACTGGAGGAAACTTGTTATGATTTAATAAGTTAGTATTCAGTTGCAAATGTAATTCCTCAATACTCCTCTGCCGTTCGCAGGCTTTTGCTTGAACCTTGATTAGAACCTTGCATTACAGGTGAACGAGTTCTTATGAGGCTATGACTTAGTCCTTAAGATAATTACAGGAACCTTGCCAAATTATTAAACCAGTAGAGATAGCTTAATCATGCAGATTATATTAACCTGACCCAGAGTTCCATTTTATTTATCTGTCAACTTAGTTTATTTTATCTTTTCTTTTTATTTATTTTACAAGTCAATTAATCCCCCCTCTTTGTGACACGCTTAGGTACTATTATATGTACATTAGTCCCACGGTTCGACATCTGGTTGCTTACATTTTCACTATACTACTGCGACCAGGATTTATTTGCAGCCCGACGTTATTTTTGGGTTTTAATTTCTTTCTTTTATGTTAATTACACCTGTTCTAAACCACTCACTATATAACGTCTGCACAAGACTTAGGAAAATGAGTGTTGGCCTTGTTTATTGATAGTGTAGTTGCTTGGTAACGAATTGGAATGGTAAGATGGAATTAGAACAAGATGCAAAATGCAAGGAGAAGTGTAGGAATGCACAAGTGTGCAAATGGTGAAAATGTGAATGGAAGTTTGTAGAATTTGAGCAAGAAGTTGAGTAAGTATTGGACCATGTATTTAAGGAGTTTTAGTGAGTGTTTAAGTGTGTTTAAACATGTACAAAACATGTGGATAGATTATGGAATGATTGGAGGTGGATTAAGGGTTGATTTGGGGTTGAAAAATCATCATAGTAGCAGTTTTTAGCAGGGTCCGGGACCTAGGATATGTACCAAGTCCCATACCGCACTTAAAAACACTTCGAGAGTAATTCCAGCAGGTGGTGCAGGACCTAGGTCCAGGACCAAGTCCCGGACCAATAACAAAATTCAGCCGAGAGTAACTTCAATGAATGGTCCGGGACCTTGGGTCCGGACCAAGTCCCGGACCACCCCCAAAAACTTGCAGAAGGTGATTTTTAGGGTTTAAAACATGGGGGATTGATGGGTAATGGTTTTAGAAGTTGTTAAGGCCTTGTTTGGTGACTTTTAAAGGCCCTAAGTAGTGTAAACAAGTATGAGAAGTAATTAAAAAAGTTGTAAGTTAAAGGACATTAAGTTAAACCGAAATAACGGGACAACGGGGTAAGTACGGGAGTAGTAACTATGTATGTACCGTAATGCTTAGTATTAATAGAACCATTTGGCATGTAGCCGGAGGTTCGAGAGTAAGACTCGAGGAACAAGAGTGAACCAAAGGAACAAGGGAACACCCGGTAAAGTAAATCCCGGTAAAAGGTATGATTTCTTCATGCTCGGTATCCTAACCTGGTTACCCACATTTGTGTGCTTATTCGATCACCTAAATAAGATAAATGCATCAATCAGACTTTAATGCACTTACTTGTGCCTGTTTATATTTGTTCTTGCTATTTTGTCTTGAACATTTAGTTTGTATAATTCATGAAATGAATGGATGAAGATGGAGTGTGTATGTACCTTGTAGTGTAATTGTGTAATGTATTATACCTTGTATGTATGTGTATGAGAGTATTGAATTATTGTGTGGCTTGGATGTGAATGACTTCTACTAATTCCTAACTACCTAACTCTTGACATAAGTATTGAGTAAATTGGAATGAGTAGAAGTCTGATATAGTTTCGGCCATGCGTGAGGATGAGGAGACACAAGAGGTTGGATCCGATTCCTGCCTTTTAATCTTTTCCACGGCCCAAACTCCATAAATGGGTAGCATCCTGGATTAGTGAGCCACAGTAAAGCCCGGTGGTGGGACGGTGTAATCCCTGCCCGGAGGTCCCGACGACTTGACTTGAGTAAGTAGTAAGTAAGCAAGTAAAGTATGTATGAGTAATGGTCTTAGCTGGTGTAAGTCTTTGACCCCGAGTAAAAGAGTAATCTCCACCCGATTAACCCGGGTGGAAAAAAGGAGCTAACAAGTATTGTGTATGTATGGTGTAAGCGTATTTTGGGTAAAGGTAAGTATGTATTGGTTGACTTGTATTGTCTGCCTTGTATGTATTGAATTGTATGTATGTATTCCTTGTGTAGTATTGTAGTATTATGTATGAAAGCATATATGTATGTATGTATGTATGTATGTATGTATGTATGTATGTATGAATTAAATGAATTGCATGTATTCGACCAAGTGGTCGGCGTACCCTTGCTAGTACGCGGGGTATGCGGAAGTCATATGCAGCGTAAGCTGAGCCCCTAGGGGCAATGTTTTTATTGTACAGGTACCGAAGCAGATAAGGTCATAGTAAGAGACTGGCAGCTACACTTAGATAGCTAGAAAGGAGTTGTAGATAGTAGAGAATTGTATAAGGCTTGTAGCCTTAGATGTAGAAGTGCACCAAGGGGTACACCACTATGTAATTGTTAGCATGTAGATGTGAAGAATGGGTAGATGTTAGACTCTTAATGAGTATGTATAAACTTGAAGAATTATTGTATTGGATTTGGATCTTAGTAAACTCGGTGTATTGCATTATGTTTTATTGTATTTATGGAGCACTATATTGAATGGAGAATTGTAGTACTCAGTTGGTAATGGAGTATGTATTGTATTTGTGTAGTACTCGGGATTCCGGTCCATCAGACCGATGCTTTAAGTAGTAGTAAGCCTTGTTAGTCACGTGGGTGGCTGACAGCGTTGTATCACCCACCGTTGTGTAAGTATGTATCCGCTGCGAAGGTAAGTAAGTACGGGGTGTTCAGATGGTAATGACGGTATTAGCGGTAGGGGTGTTACACTACACCGTCCCACCACCGGGCTTTACTGTGGCTCACTAATCCAGGATGCTTCCCATTTAAGGGGTTTGGGCCGTGGAAAAGATTAAAGCCAGGAATCGGATCCAACCTCTTGTGTCTCCTCATCCTCACGTGTGGCCGAAACTACTTCGGACTTCTACTCATTCCAATTTACTCAATACATACGTTAGGAGTTAGGTAGTTAGGAATTAGTAGAAGTCAACACATCAACGCCACACAATAGTACATTACTCACATACACATCCATACAAGGTACAATACATTACACAGGTACACTACGAGGTACATACACACTTCATCTTCATCCATTCATTTCATGAATTTTACAAACTAAACGTTCAAGACAAATATATCAAGAACAATATAAAACAAGCACAAGTAAGTGCAATAAAGTCTGATTCATGCATTTATCTTATTTAGGTTATCAAATAAGCGCATAAATCGGGGTAACCAGGTTAGGATACAGAGCATGAAGAAATCATACCTTTCACTAGGGTTAGCTTTACCGTGTGTTCCCTTGTTCTTTGGTTCATACTTGTTCCACTGATAATGTTTCAAACATTATTATTAATACTATGTTCATACGGTACGTATATAATCACTACTCCCGTACTTACCCCGTTGTCCCATTATGCTTAGTTTTACTTATGTCAAACTATGTTCTTACTTCTCACTCATTTCCTACACTTGTTTACACTTCTTAGGACCTTTAAAACTCACCAAACAACTCCTAAACATCATCTAAAACCAATACCATTCAATCCCCCATCATTAGAAGCCTTAAAACAATTTTTTTTGCTCTCTAGTCTGGACCGCCCCTTTGGGGAGGTCCCAGGGGCGGTCCACAACAGAAACTACACCCGTCCTACAGAATTCGACTGGACCTCCCCACAGGGGCGGTCCACAACAGACCATATTTTCCAAAGTGCTTTTCTACTCATTTTGAACTCCAAATTCACCTCAATCTTTTCCCACTCATTCCACAATCTTTCCACATGTTACCTATAAGTTTAAACACCTTAAAACACTCCTTAATCATGCTCTAAACCTCCTCAAATCATTACTCAAATTCCTTACTCACTTTCTACAACTTCAATACTCATTTTCACACTTTGCACACTTTGCACACTTGTGCATTCCTACACCTCTCTTCGCATTTTGCACTTTGTTCTAATTCCATTTCAATCACCATTCCAATTCATTTCCAAAGCAACTCACTATCATCCACAAGTCCAACACTCCTTTTACTAAATCTTGCACACTAGTTCTTCCTAGATTTTACAATGCATTACTACACCTGTTATACCCAAAATTTCAACCCCCTCGGAGTAGTCTCTAAGGCATACGTGTTACAAAGGGTAAAATGGTCAAAATGCACCAATGCAGGATTTTCCAAGGACATTCTCGGGATTTTCTATTTTCATATGACTTGTTCATTATCTCCAAACACATCCAAATATCATAGTCATTATGAAAGGTATTTCATGATTTTTATTCTGGAAATTAAGCTTTTAATAAGCTAGTTTCTTTAATAATTAACACATGAAATAGCCTCAAAATATAAATAAAAAGGTTTTGAAAATTAAAATAAAATTGTCACATGGTTAGCATGACTACATACAGTCATAAACCTGAAATTATTTTATTTGGAACCTTAACCCAAAATTTAAAAGAGAAATTCAATCATTTTTTACAATTTTCTCTCTCCTCTGGAAAATACCGAAACCAAAACAAAATGTCATGAAATTTTAACACAAGATAGAGGATGATTTTTAGAGACTAATGCCGTTGGAATTTTGTTATTTCGACTTTCCAATAATTAGTTATGAATTATGGGAGATTCCATATTGTGCGATTTTTATCTAATTGATTATTTATCAAACTAATCCGATTCCAACTCTCAACATTCCTAAAAATCATTCTTTACCTTCAGTTAAATTTTCATATTTTTTATCGGCTTGCAACATATTCTAAAAAATCAGATTCCCTTAGAGCACAAAATCAGTCTTTTAGATAAAGATCTTGCTCTATCAATTTGACCATGCTCTTTCTATAAAAGGACCCCCCAAGAACAAACTAGGGCAGAGGAGATCATCCCCAAAATCAGAGAACTCAGCCGTGAACCTACTTCCAACATTTTTGCAACCCCGAGCCTCGAATCTATACCGAAATCATCCCGAAATCACCAAAAAACACATTCCTTCTTCATTCCTTCTTCTCCCATTGAGATTCCTAGCACCAAAACACAAAAAATACAGAAGTAAACCGTGGCTAACAATACAAGGAAGAAGGAGCCAGAAGCTTGGGCCAAAATCGAACCGGATTGGCCATCAACGAAGCTCTCGAAGATTCCCGACGTGAAGGAACAATCAAATCCCGAAGTCAAAACAGGTTGGAATTTGACTTCCTTAACCCCTCTGATCAGAATACACTTATGTGTGAAATTTCTAATCGAATTGACTTTTTATTGCTTCTGAATTAAGGTTTGTTTGTGTTTTTGTCTAATAACTTGTTAACTAAGTTTCGTATTAATTTTGACTTCAAATTGAATTCTTTCAATCACTAACGTCTTGTACATCTTTCAGGGTACACCCCCATAAAATTTGAGCCAAAAACACCTTCGGGAACAGCCTCAACGCCGCCGTCCGCACCCACGGACGTCATGTCCGGGGTCCCGGACTCCCTGTCCGTAAGCCCGGACGCCCACGGACGGCGGCGGGATTTTAAAAAATTCAAATTTAGGTTTTCTAATAATGTCCGGCCCACGGACAGCCTGTCCGTGGCCCCGGACTTCGCAAATTTTTGTTTTCCTTTAATTTTGACTCTTCTGTATAATTAGGTTAACTGGGGTCCGTGGTCTCGGACATGGGGTCCGTGGCTACGGACGTAAGCAAAATTCAACCTAATTCTGCCTCCGAAACCCTAGTTTAGGTAGCTTTTAATTTCACTTTAATTTTCCGTCAAAAAATGCTAAAAAACACAAAAAAACAGAAGCTCGCGCACTTAGGTTAAAACGACTCATAATAAGCCATAAATAAACCAAGTAGAGGAAAAACGACCTAGGAAGGGTAATGAAAGTAATTGAACCCTAAATAAGTCGAATATCAAGCCCCCGAACCCGAACTCTCCTTTCCTAATTTGATCTAGGTTAAAATTAGGTGGCGACTCATAATAGGTTCCAGTCAGCTAGCTTAGGTTTTAATAATTATTGTTTTTATGACATAGTTATTAATCTTAGGTTATAAGTGGACCTAAAACCCGACTAGATCCCAATCAACTTAATCCACATATGATAGGGTTTAAAATCGAGGCTCACAAACTGGCGACTCTGCTGGGGATAAATTCTTAATTTTAACTTGTTTAATTTTAAGAAAGAGGGCTTAACTCGAAAAATTGTTTATGGCTTTATTACTGTGTTTGTTTACTTTTGTGCGCACTTTAAATTTTTGCACCCTTGCATCATATGAGAGCGAGGGTCTACACAAACCAGTTTCACCCCGGGACCCATCTAGGGTCCCCTGTCAGGGACTCACACCTTTTAGGAGATGTGAATAAGCGGGGGAAAAGAGGAGGATGTCATCTAACCACATCCCCTTAATTCCTGGGCCTTAGCCCCAAGCGTTTTCCTGGCAGTGTCCTTACCTAGCCCATTGTTTGGTCAGTCAAAGACCCGACCGTAGACGCACACCTTCAGGTGATGTGAAAAAAAAAAGTGGGGAAGCCCAAAGAGAATAGCGTGCAAGCCCTATTCCTTTGTGGTGACCTGGGCCCAAGCCCTAAGCACCTCTCCGGATCGATCCATACCCAAATTGATTTAACCGTTAAGTGAGGACATGTTGAATTTGTGTGGGCCCTGTTTGCCTGTATGATCGGCCCACTACCCAGTCTAGAGATTGATAGGAACTTTTCCTACATCAACTCAGCCCAACCCGATATCGCGGCTTTATTGTTTGCGGCCCAAAGGCCCTGCTTGATTTGAATGTGTGAGTTATTTGTTCGGGCTTCGGCCCAAAAGTTTAGATTTAGGTGATTTATCTTTCAGCCCAATTTTAATTATCAATTTAGTTCTAGACCCATGAAAAACAAATCCACCTAAAGCAGTTCATGAAGATCCATCAGGCCTTTCCATTTCAAGGTTCATTCTAGTCTAGGAAGACTTTTCACTTGGGCTTTGACCCAAGATCCTAGAAACAGGTATCATCTTTTAGGCCCAATCAGAATCACTTGGCCCAAATTCCAATTCACGTCAAGAACATGGTTTAGAAATCATTTTGACCCATGTGCTTTACCTCTAGCCCAAACACATTCTGGCCCAAGCGCCCAATTCTCAAAATATTCTGGCCCAAGAGCCACATTCTTCAAACATTTCTAGGCGCCTCCCTTCCAACTCATTTCGGGCCTCAGTGCTTACCCACAATCTTCAAAACATTCCAGCTCATGTGCTTTTCTTGCAGCCCAAACAAGTTTTAACCTACAACTTCTTCACGGTCCAGAATTTTAGCTCAATCCACTTCTGTTTTCCAACAGATAAGCCCGAATCCCAAGTATGGCAGAGGGAGGAAACCCAGTCAGCATGGAGGCCCAGTTTGCAGCCTTAGAGCAGAGGTACAGAGCCGCCTTTGATGCCATGGAACAGAAACATAGGTCCACCACTAGTGACATGGAGGCTAAGTATGTCACCATCATCGAAGAGCTGAAAAGCAAAATCAATTCCCTTGAGGTTGGTCATCAGGAAAACATTTCAGGAAAGATTGCTGACTCTGGGAACGAGCATGACCACATCGAAGTTAACTCCATTGGGGCCCAGGGTGCGCAAGGATTCGTAGGGGAAGCCGCCCCAGATCACCAGCTAGCTGCAGAACTCAAGAAGGCTCTGAAAAGGATCGAGCACATGGAAAAGGCTAGCAAGCCGGTTGGTTTTGATTACTCCTCTATGGCATCGTACCCCGAGGTTGATCTCCCCCCAAAGTGGAAGTTGCCCACACTTGCTCTATACAAGGGTTCCTCAGACCCGCAGGTCCATCTGGCAATGTTCGATAGGGAGATGTCCATCCTCAGGTTGAATGACATGCAAAAGGCCAAGGTCTTTGCCCGTTACCTCGATGAAACACCTCAACGTTGGTATTTGACTCAGAGGATGAACACCAAAACCTATGAGGAGGTTTGTGGGGCTATCTTGCACCAGGTCCGACCTTGCCAGCACTCGGCAGAGAGACAGTGAATCAATGTCCGACTTCATCAAACGGTGGAGGATGAAGGCCGCTGCTATGCCTACAAAAATGGATGAGCAAGAACAGATTCGAATGATTGTGGACAATATGCAGAGACAATACAACAACGAGCTGAGTTGCACATACTTCCCTAATTTCGACATGCTGATGGGACAGGTAAGAATCATGGAAGAAAAGATTCACAAAGGCGAGCTGAAGCTTGAACAACCCAAAGCCCAGGGTACGAGTATCGAGACCTTTAAGTCAGGACCGGCCAAAGCAGCTCAAGTTTCATACCAAGTGAGCACCCTACAAAAACCTAGTGCTGTAAAGCAGAACATCAAGGCCTCACCCCGATCCAAGAGGTTCTCTGCACCGAGACAGTTTACCGACATTGGCCGGCCTCTCAGTCAAGCACTCGTGAAGCTACAAGAGCTAGACCTACTACAGCCTCTCACACCTAGCCCTGGGATCACCCAAGCCGGGGAACATCTCCATCAGTTCTGCCAGTTTCATCAACTACCAGGACACAGTACTGACAACTGCAGAGCATTGAAGCACAAGATTGAAGACCTTATCGAGCAAGGACTCCAGTTTGTCGAGTAGGCTAGTGTCTAGTTGCATTTTGCTTTCTTAATTTTTCTTTTCTATTTGTAAGGGGTTTATGATATTTCCATTTTAATGAGGCTTAGATGTTCGAATTTCAGTCTCTTGTCTTTTCGATTTACAATCTCAAGAAAATAAAAAAATGTTTGTTCATTTTGCACCTTCAACCAAATCATCTTTCAAAACTAATGTTCATCTTTTGGCAATTGAATAAAATGATTTGTCTTTTTGTTTCCAAAAGGATGAACATGTCCAACCAAATGCCACAGCTCACCCCTAAGCATCCAAACAAACCACATACAAATTGTTGTCATAAACCCTGGACTAATACTGGGGGCAATCTGAGTTTAAAGACCAACCACGATTATTTCTTTTGTTTAATTGTGTGAACAAGTCTCAGAGTGAGAATTCATGAGAGTGACTTGAGCGGAAAAACCATGAGTGAACGAGCGTGTCATTTTTACACGACTCCAGTGAGACCACATTCAAAGGTAAGGTAAATGGCATAACTCCGACCGAAGGAGATAATTTGTAAATTTACTCTTAGACCTGCGAAAAGTAACAAATAATGGATACACAACTATCAGGGATGACGAAGCACCTAGGTACAACACCACATAGCCAAAAGCTTGTGAACCCTGACGTTAAACCCTAGGAACCCCCGTTGAGCCTTTCGTATATCCCTTTTTGATATTATGAGCTCCACAAAATAACCCAGCCAATGATGAATGTCCGACCCGGTGACCAAAGGAAGCAAGGAGCCCGACTCTCAGATAACATTCTCATCAGTCCAAAGAAGCAATACCGCTATCAGCGTGACGAAGCGATCCGCAAATGTTCCCAGAGTGACACAGGATCAAAAGAGCTCACATCAAAACAACTCTCGAAGCGCAAAACCGGGAAACACAAGAACCCCGAAGGCAAAGTCAAGAAAGGATAAAACAAAAAGGCAAACCCGAAGTGCCTCGAAGAAGTCCAAATGACAAAAAAAGAGAAACGGTGTAAAGGACAACTTTAAAAGTTCAGGTCCAGAAGCTCGAAAACAACGTCAACACAAAGCAGCTAGACGACTTCAAGACAAGGAAGATGAATCTGAGAGGAGACACAAAGTGCAGCTTTGGTCACCCCTTTAAGCTCCAAATACCTCATACATCCCCCCATGGTCCCGTTGTCTTTCATCACACCCCATGGCCACGTTATAAGCCTCAAAGACTTCCGAGTTGGTAGTTGTGTATCCAATTACGTGAAAGTTACAGATCGAGTGCGTAATTCATCAAATATCAAATTCAATGGTCTAGAAGTTGTGACCGTAAGTGAGAAACGAGTGTAAACACCAAACACATCGAGTGTAGGTTAGGAAGCACCAAATCAGAACATAAGCCTTGACCCTGTGAGGACGAGACTCGTTCGCACGTTTGATCAACGAAAATACTGGGGGCAATCGATCGGAATGATCGATTGCCATGAACTCTAGCTCAGAGTGTCTTAAGGGAAAAATACTAGGGGCAATTGTTGGTTCCAACGGTTGCTATGACAACACCAATTGGAACCCAAAGCTCAAACATCACCACCATCATCCCACCACAGGCACACATAAGCCCTTACCACCGGTCCACCACATCAAACACCACAGGCCCACATAAGCCCTTACCTTCACTTCATACACCACACAGGCCCACATAAGCCCTTACCTCCACACCTTCACTACACAGACCCACATAAGCCCTTACCTCCACATCAAACACCACAGGCCCACATAAGCCCTTACCTTCACATCATACACCATACCCCACCGGTGGCATGTTCATCTCGTAGGAGATAAATTACAAGTCCGAAGTCTATAGTTAGGAGATGATAATTTCACTTTCCTTTTCACTAAACAGAATTTTCTTCAAAAACTACCACGTTTGGCACTTCTTTCAACGATTTGTTGTCTTGAACAACTTTCCTTTAAAAACTTCGGTTTCATAAACCTCATCATGGCCACATTTGGCACACTTTCTAGCAATGTCTTGCTTTGGACAATTTTTTATCCTTAACATTGCCATGTTTGGCACATTTTCCAACGATTTCTTGTTTTGGACGAGTTTCCTACATACACTTTGATTGTATTTTGACATGCACATCATCATAGCCACGTTTGGCACTTTCATAATCAACTTTCATCATGATCATATGCATAAAGTTTACCTTGCATCCGTCCGCACGAAACTCCTCATCATAGACTAGAGATATAGATTCTCACCCCAAAGATACAGATTCTTCAGAGATACAGATTCTCGCCCCGGAGATACAGATTCTTCAGAGATACAGATTCTCGCCCCGAAGATACAGATTCTTCAGAGATACAGATTCTCACCCCGAAGATACAGATTCTCACCCCGAAGATACAGATTCTTCAAAGATACAGATTCTCGCCCCGAAGATACAGATTCTTCAGAGATACATATTCTCACCACGAAGATACAGATTCTTCAGAGATACAGATTCTCATCCATAGATACAGACTCTTCAGAGATACAGATTCTCAACCGTAGATTCAGATACAGATTCTCACCACGAAGATGCAGATTCTTTACCGACACAAATTCTTACCTGAGTATAAGAACTCACCCTCAAGCTCGTCATAAGTCTTACCCACTTCCTTAGCACCTGCCACGTTTGGCACTCTCAGTCCTTAACCTTTTACACACACTTCGGAATAGGTTCCGGTCCCTAGATGCACCTAGGTCATACAATTCATCATCACATTAAGCACATTTCACTCATTATAGGTAGTCAGCGCCTTAGAATAGCTTGACATCATTTTCATCGTTTAGGTAGTTAGCGCCTTAGAATCGCTTGACATTACTTCATCTTATAGGTAGTCAACGCCTTAGAATCGCTTGACATTACTTCATCTTATAGGTAGTCAACGCCTTAGAATCGCTTGACATCTTCTCATTCTCACTCATAGGTAGTCAGCGCCTTAGAATAGCTCGACGCAATCTGCATATAGGGCCTTTTAGGATCCAAAATTTTGGGGTATCACTCAGGCATCAACTAGTCTTTTCATCTTCATTACAAAGCCTAGTTGACGGGGGGCAATCTGTTATACCCAAAATTTCAACCCCCTCGGAGTAGTCTCTAAGGCATACGTGTTACAAAGGGCAAAATGGTCAAAATGCACCAATGCAGGATTTTCCAAGGACATTCTCGGTATTTTCTATTTTCATATGACTTGTTCATTATCTCCAAACACATCCAAATATCATAGTCATTATGAAAGGTATTTCATGATTTTTATTCTGGAAATTAAGCTTTTAATAAGCTAGTTTCTTTAATAATTAACACATGAAATTGCCTCAAAATAGAAATAAAACAGTTTTGAAAATTAAAATAAAATTGTCACATGGTTAGCATGACTCCATACAGTCATAAACCTGAAATTATTTTATTTGGAACCTTAACCCAAAATTTAAAAGAGAAATTCAATCATTTTTACAATTTTCTCTCTCCTCTGGAAAATACCGAAACCAAAACAAAATGTCATGAAATTTTAACACAAGATAGAGGATGATTTTTAGAGACAAATGCCGTTGGAATTTTGTTATTTCGACTTTCCAATAATTAGTTATGAATTATGGGAGATTCCATATTGTGCGATTTTTATCTAATCGATTATTTATCAAACTAATCCGATTCCAACTCTCAAAATTCCTAAAACTCATTCTTTACCTTCAGTTAAATTTTCATAATTTTTATCCGCTTGCAACATATCCTAAAAAATCAGATTCCCTTAGAGCACAAAATTAGTCTTTTAGATAAAGATCTTGCTCTATCAATTTGACCATGCTCTTTCTATAAAAGGACCCCCCAAGAACAAACTAGGGCAGAGGAGATCATCCCCAAAGTCAGAGAACTCAGCCGTCAACCTACTTCCAACGTTTTTGCAACCCCGAGCCTCGAATCTATACCGAAATCATCCCGAAATCACCAAAAAACACATTCCTTCTTCTCCCATTGAGATTCCTAGCACCAAAACACAAAAAATACAGAAGCAAACCGTGGCTAACAATACAAGGAAGAAGGAGCCAGAAGCTTGGGCCAAAATCGAACCGGATTGGCCATCAACGAAGCTCTCGAAGATTCCCGACGTGAAGGAACAATCAAATCCCGAAGTCAAAACAGGTTGGAATTTGACTTCCTTAACCCCTCTGATCAGAATACACTTATGTGTGAAATTTCTAATGGAATTGACTTTTTATTGCTTCTGAATTAAGGTTTGTTTGTGTTTCTGTCTAATAACTTGTTAACTAAGTTTCGTATTAATTTTGACTTCAAATTGAATTCTTTCAATCACTAACGTCTTGTACATCTTTCAGGCTACACCCCCATAAAATTTGAGCCAAAAACACCTTCGGGAACAGCCTCAACGCCGCCGTCCGAGGGCGGTCCGCACCCACGGACGTCATGTCCGGGGTCCCGGACTCCCTGTCCGTAAGCCCGGACACCCATGGACGGCGGCGGGATTTTAAAAAATTCAAATTTAGGTTTTCTAATAATGTCCGGGCCCACGGACAGCCTGTCCGTGGCCCCGGACTTCGCAAATTTTTGTTTTCCTTTAATTTCGACTCTTCTGTATAATTAGGTTAACTAGGGTCCGTGGTCTCGGACATGGGGTCCGTGGCTACGGACGTAAGCAAAATTCGACCTAATTCTGCCTCCGAAACCCTAGTTTAGGTAGCTTTTAAGTTCACTTTAATTTTCCGTCAAAAAATGCTAAAAAACACAAAAAAACAGAAGCTCACGCACTTAGGTTAAAACGACTCATAATAAGCCGTAAATAAACCAAGTAGAGGAAAAACGACCTAGGAAGGATAATGAAAGTAATTGAACCCTAAATAAGTCAAATATCAAGCCCCCGAACCCGAACTCTCCTTTCCTAATTTGATCTAGGTTAAAATTAGCTGGCGACTCATAATAGGTTCCAGTGAGCTAGCTTAGGTTTTAATAATTATTGTTTTTATGACATAGTTATTAATCTTAGGTTATAAGTGGACCTAAAACCCGACTAGATCCCAATCAACTTAATCCACATAGGATAGGGTTTAAAATCGAGGCTCACAACACCTCTTGCTACAGATTTTACCCTCTATATTCTCATACTACAACTACCAATACATGGTTACTAAACCATCTCTACTCAACCCAATACATACCTTGGTTCTCCCATTCACCAAGTCATCCATAAATGTACATTTTCTACTAAAATTTTGCCATAGTCCACCTACATTTCTTACTTCTCCACATACATACTTTTTCACCAAATTCATTCCTAAACTAGCCACACCCATTCAAGGGTCCTACCAGCACTCAAGCAATACCAATTCATCAATACCTCCATCAAACAACAATGCCAATACAAATACACAATTATTTGGCTCTAAGGCCTACAATCCAGATACTAGCTCACAAATACTCAAACTTCCATTACTACAATACTAATACAATATTTTGGGTTCTTTAATTAGTTTACCCATTCCCATTACTCTAATGCATTAAAACATAGCATTAAGAAGGAGCTCTTACCTTAAGCTCTTAATTCTTCTTTTCTTTTCCAGTTCTCCTCCTTCTCTCTTTCTTGCACAAAATCGGTCACATGGGGAATGGAGTTTCCACATTCCATTCCCATCACCCAATGAACACAAAACAAGTGTAATTAAACTACTAACCCTTAGATTTATACTAATCCATTGAAGTGCTTTAAAATACAAATTCTAGGGTTTACCTTTTGAAGCTTTTAAAAGGGGTTTTAGCCCTTGGTTAAAGAAGATGATTCCATCACCATTGCAAGGTTGGAATTATGCTCAAAAGAGAGAGAAAAATAGAGCATTACAAAGGGGGTAAAAATCGGCTACAAAGAATGATGAAGGAATCTTGAGTTTTTCATGGAGATTTTTACCTTAATGGAGAGAGAAGACTCTAAGCTACATATTGATGCTATTTTCTCTTGGAATGGGGAAAACCCATGGAGATGAACTTCCTCATTTTTGGATTTTGAAAAGAGAGAATGGTAGAGGATGATGAGAGGAGCAACAATATGTAGTTATTTTTTCCTTTGGAGCTCAAATGGAGATGGGGCATGGAGAAGAAGTGAGGAAGCCATTGTTCCTTCCTTTGGAGCTTCCAAAATCGCCAGCAAAAGGGAGGAGGAAGAGAGAGAGTTCGGTAGGGGAGAAGGAAGGAAGAGAGAGATGAGTGAAATGAGAGAGTGGGGTGAAAGAAAAGGGTAAAGTACCCTTTTTTACTTTATTACTTTTTGCCTTTTGATTTCTTTATTAGTTAGTTAGTTAGTTACATGTGTGTCAGGGAGTTATTTAGCTATTAAAAACCGCCCCCTACTGTATTACTAGATGGAGCGTTTTTCGTCTTTTGCAAAAAACGCTCGTTAATTTACCTGCTTTTGGTACATTTCACTAACCAGGCCCGTTTCCAGGAATTTTCTCGTTTCTTTAATTTAATTGGTTATTAAGCTTCCATTAATGCTTATTTATAGTTACTTAATGATTTATAATTTTTTCGGGTTCGTTTGACCACTCAAAGTCACAGTTTCGGGTTTTCTCGAAAAACGTGCGCTAAAGCTCTATTAGCATTTTAATACATTATTTAGATCCGTTTTCTTTGGGAGTTGTTCCCATATATTATTTAGGCCTTATTAAGCCTTAGGAATCCATATAATATGCTAGCCGAGGTCTCATACCTCCTACGGTTATTTAACGCTTATTTAGCGTTTTTCACTTTTTAAGCGTTTCTTCATTTCTTTTGGATTTATTTTTCCTTACCAAAATTACTTAGGCATTATTAGGCCCTTAAATACATATTAGAATAATCTTTATCACTATATTTAAGTTCGGGGTATTTCAATTTCTTTATCTCTTCATCACCTACACATGGAGCTAATAATCTATCACTTTCCATGGATCAATCTCAGTATTTTAACCCTTGAACAAAGGCTATTCTCGGCTGAAGCAACCCTTGGGACCAAGGTGGTCAAAATTTCCATTATAAGGTAAAACATACCTTAAGGAGTTTCCTTTGCCATCCGGTTTTCTTGGTCTATTTTCTATGAGTTTATATACTCATAATCTTCATATTTTCATGTTGGTTCAGTGTGTTAACCACTTGGAGCAAGAGGGGCTGAAAACCAAGAGAAAATTCATACTTTAAGGCATTTTCCAAGGTAAAATCTATTACCATAGCACCTTACTGTTGTCTAGCTATTCCCCATGTTTATATGTTGAAATTAACACCATATAGTGTTCTTTATTTAGGCCGAAACCATCATGAGACAACCTTTCCGTTCTAAGGTGATTTTATGCCTTAAATCTTACATTAATTTGTTCCTTATGGTTAGCTCATGCTTGGAGTATAACCATATCTTATTTTGGTGTATTAAACATGTCTAAGTGCTGGGTTGATTTTTCCTCCAAGCTTCCGTGAGGGTATTAGGTCATTAGGCACCTAAAACAAGGTATAAATATCTTAAACTTATGTTATTATGATTTTTCAGCTCATATAAAATATGTGCCATGAGAGGAGTTATTTAAATGGTTTATTTTAAACTAAGTATGGGCAAAGATGACTTAGATAAGTTAAGCTAGTCATTTAAGTGATTTAATTAACATAATGGTCAAATTATGACATTATGTGGAAGAATTAATAATGTTGGATTAAGGCCGAGAGTTTATAGTAATTTTAAGCTATTTATGTGTAATTTTATGTTATAAAGCAAAGTTGTAATAAGGCCATGTCATTAGGCCATTTTATTTAAGTTTAAAAGCTTATTTAATTTGATTTATGCATTTAGCATAAGGTTTGGGGTCAAAACGGTAATTACTAAAACTATATAAAGTCGTGGGCTTTTTTAGGAGAAATATGGGGTTTAAAATGAATTTAAATAAAAATTATAACATTTTATAAAGTTTTGTGTCAAAATTGTAATTATAGGAAAGTTGGGGTATATATTGTAGTTGCCGAGAGTTTGGGCTCAAATGGGATTTAGAAGTCAAAGTTGACTATATAGGAGAATTTGACCATGTTTGGAAAGTTTATGGAATTAAAATACTACCTTATATAAAATTAGTTATTAAATTGGAAAAGATTTATAAGTATTGGGGTGAGAATGTAATTTCCAAAACTTAAGGGTACCAAATGGGGTTTAGAACAGACCTTGGGTTATAAGGAATTTTTAGGAGTTTATTTGGTTAAATTTGGAGTTAATATGAATTATATAAGTATAATATATGATATTTTATATCATTGTTACATATGGGTAACATATGTGGTATTAACTGTAAATATTGAAAGTATAAGGTTAGGAATGATGTTTATAACCTTTTGGTAAAGTTTGGTAATTTTTGGAATTATATATGAGGTTTTATTAAGATATATGTATAATATATAGTTTTAATGACATTAGAAACTATATGTTATAAAATGGGGTTATTTGGTGAATATGGAAAGTTATTGGGTTGGAAATTAATTTAGAACAGACCTAGGGTCTGTTCGGTTAATTTGAGGATTTATAACCATACGTTATAATTATACTAAGGTTTAAGGACTATAATAGGTTAAAATGGGGTTATAAGTGTAACAATGAAATTTAATTTGGCTTTGTTTTGTAAATTCTGGAAGTATAGTGAAGTTAAATAAAAACCGACAAGAGTATGGTCTGTTTGGTATGTTGTAACATTTTATAACTATAGGTTATAAATGTTTTAAGGACATAAATGTCATAATATATGTTATATAACTATAATATAGCATTACATAAATTATGTGGTGGGTTTTGTAAATATTGAGGAACACAAGTGCTGTTCGGTAATAATGGGCATTTTAGAATAAGAATTTATAATATGGTTTTAATGTTATAAGGGTTGTAACATTTATAATATAAGAAATATTCATTAAAAGAGAATGAATATATTATAAAGACTTACCATATAATAAATGGTCCTGTAATACATATATATAAATAAATATATGTTATGGAGTGAAAAATACAATATGGTTCAAATAACCATATAATATCATAATTAAAATGATATAGAGTATGAAGAAAAGAATTATAAACATTGGATAAGGAAATTCTAATGTTATGTTGTTCATGAAATAATAAGGAGCTATATACTTCAAAATATTTTCAAATATGAATTATACAACATTACACTTGGAAAAACTAACCTTAGGAAATAAATACTAAGGTGAGATGTATAATATATGATTAAGATTATACATGCAATATAGTGATAAACTATATAATATACAAATGGGTATTAAATTACATGCGATAACAAACGTTTAAGGTTAAGTATATTAATATACTCGACGTAATCACGCATGTAATATGACGTTTTTCCTAATCCCGAGTTAAACCGAAAATCCGACAAACGTTGTTAGTAAATAACGGGGATTGAACCGGGAGGGATTAGTGATGGTACGGGGTACCGTAGAGTAATGTTGTTATACGGGATGCTAATCTGTAGCGTTATGTATTATTTGACTGTTAGAGACATCACGAGGGAGCTTCGGATCTAGCTGATTCATACTCCACGGTTTTATAATCCCTGTGCACGGTATGTTATTATGTGGTTTGATTGTCTCTGAGGATTTCCTTAGTTCAGACATTGTGTGAAAATTTGTGTTAAGATTGAATGTCTGTTTGCGTGAATTAATATGCTTGAGTTGTGTATTAATGCTGCTTTATTACTGTTGTACGATAACAGTACTGTTCGTATATAAGAACATGTTATAAAACGAACTAGCGGCAATGATGCTATCTTATATGTGTAATATAAGGAACGTAAGTAAAACGTTGTAGCACTAGGATAACAAGATATATATTATCTGAGGCTTATATACGGAGCATTGACCTTTTTAACACCACTGTTGTATCTAACACTGGATCCCGAGTCGACATACTCAGGATTGGACTGACGACCTTAGTCTGCTGTGTTAGGAAAATAGCAATACGATGCGATGGTATAGATAAGTTAATCAAGAGGATGTGGCTCTTGTTGTGAATTATGATCAATTAACGATACTAGGATACCGTGTGAGTATCCGTAAGTATCAAGATAAATTTCCAACGGACTACAGATGGTTCGTCGGTCGAAGACTCTATCGTTAGAGCGGCTACTGTCGTGGGTGACCCGCCATAGGAGATGGGTAACTTAGAGACACATCGTTTTAACGAGACGTCGTCATTAGGCATGACTGAACAATTACGAACAACTATATTAGCTCGTACAGTAGGCGAACATTATTTGGGCTTGTATGCCAAAGACGAGAATCTATACTTGTTTATAATCCTGGTTGTTTCGCCTTGTTATTAAATGGTTAGGCTATGTGGTTATGTGATATATGTTGGTGGATTTGTTGAAATGAGTCGTTGTACTCATATGTGTGTTGTGAATTGGTTTAATTGAGTCGTTGTACTTATATCTATGTTGTGAACTAGTTGAGTCGAGTCGCTGTACTTGTGTGTGTGGATTATTGTGGATTGATTGGTCGAGTGAGTAGCCATACTCAATTATGAACTTTTAAGTGTTTGTTGGAGTGGAGTCTTCGAAGTCATATATGCGTTGTAACGCTTTCAGTTGGTTTATTGCGATGTGATGTGTGAAGCCGGGGGCTTGTTTGCTATTTGAGTTTACTGCAATATATTTGTTGCTTTACAGTGTTTATATTAAACTACTTGCATGAAAATGAGTTGCATGCTCTCGACCAATTAACTAAGGATGTGAGGGGGCATGACAGGCATGTAGTAACATACTCAGCAGGGGCTGATTCCATACCACAAACAAATATTTTGCAAGAATGCATCTTCTGGTCTCGACAGAGAGCGGGACGCGCTGGGTAGTTTAGTCATAGATGTTTAAATATTCGATACGAACATAGAAACGTGTATAGGATTCGGGTACTTAGAATGCTCACTATGATTGTATTTTATATTGGAAATGAAAGTTAGATCTATCTCTTGTTGTCACTGTGGGAAATTGTTTCGTATTTATGAATATATCAGTAAGCACGTTTTTACTAGTATGGGCGAGTGAGAACGGTGACACCAGCAGTTCAATTGTTTAGTTTACCGCTGTGATTACAATGTTAAGTAAGACGATTAGGAGCCGATTAGAGTAGGGGTGTTACAAAAGTGGTATCAGAGCGGAGTACCGCTCTGATGACAGGAGATAGTAGGATTTTGACAGTGAGCATAGGTTTTGGGAATACGGGAAACGTTGTGAGGATACTTGACCTTGCGAGGTCAATGCAATGCTTAATGCTTGCACACAATAGCCGTAGAGGCACTTCAATATTAAATGACCGAGACTGCGGTATGAGACCGAGTAAAGGTCTAACCCGTCCTCTTGACATACGTCAGGGAGAGGTTTGGGTAACAGTACTAAGGAAGGACGAGGCACAGCGGAAGGTGGTGAAGGTCCAGCAACCCCAAGTAACGCGAAGTCGGTAGGAACCGCTCGCACTTGATGGGAGAGCATCCCGGGAAATTTATAATGGTACCCTACCCGCCATAGCCCGTACCTTGAGTACCTCCTAAGGAGGCAATGGAACGAGAAGCACCACAGAGAGAATCCTCCTGATCGGGAAGTCCCGATGTGGTCGCTATGAAAATAATGTTAATTGTAGAAAATTGAACTTTGTGTTGTGATGAATTGTTTAGGACCGGGGGTCCTGGTAATGACGTAATGTCTACCATACCAAGTATGACATGAATATTAATCCGAGGTTGAGGAGATAATTCCCGTAGGACTAATGGGGCCAGCTTGCCATAAGCAAGCAACCCTGTCCTACGTCCAGGAAAGCACTGATAAGTGCGCTTGGGAGGAAGAAAGTGGAAACGACGAGTAAAGATTAGTTTATGAGATATGTAACAGATGGAATGGATGACCTTTTCGAAGTCTCACCCGGAGCGAGTAACTCTAACCCATGCAACACTGAAGGTTCAAGATGGCCCGACGTGCATGAGGAGAAATCATGAGAGCTATAGAAATAAGAACTCGCTAAGTTGCTACCATGCAACGTCTCGAAAGGGAAGTAAGACCTTACTACCACGGTAAACTTGTGGGAACGGGTGCGGGAATGAGACTGTATTAATTTGAATACGAACTTCATCAACAGGAGTAGAAACCCAATTAGGGAATAGCACTGCACTGACACACACCGTACCGGTGGCTCAGTCTGCATGGCGCACTTGCCACAACAAGTGCCACACTAACCAAAGTACTAAATTTCAACCTGTCTTGCACACTTGCTACAGCAAGTGCAGCGACGGTAAACTATCCCCAAAGGACCGAGTAGTCTAGGTGGTTACCAATAAACACTAAACTTCCATGTGAGTCTGTAATGCAATGAAGCAGGACATAGCCTTCTTAAAGGCAGGGTTACAAAACCCTTGGGTTGGAGGTCGATAAAACCTCGGGAAGACCTAGCCGGTATGACCATTAAACCTGAAAATAATACACCATTTAGTAGAGTGTGGAAAGGGAGTCAATGAGAACAACGGTAAGTAGCGCCTATAAGCCCAACCCCAGTGCCGGTGTGGACATTAAACGTCAAGTAATACCAGTGGGGAGTGTCGAGTCTTCAGGACCAGCATAACCATATTTAGGGAGTGCGCGACACTTGTGGTTAAACCACTACCATTGAACATTGGCAGAGGGCAAGAAGTGAGCTATACGAGCCAAGACTTTAATTAAAACCTATCCGACTGAGTGGATGAAAATAATAGACAAGTGCCGTTATGGCAAGCTATTTGGGAGTTATAAGAGAATAATAGGCAGATGCAAACGTACAATGAAGGGGCCGATGTTATGCCCGCACCGCACACATCGGGGGTGTTGTGAATCTATTATGCTGCTAGACTCCCGTACGGAGGGCAGTGGATATTAACTGAACAATGAATTTACCTGAGGACGGAAGATACCGTTACCTTGAGGAGGATGGAGGTGATACAAGTTGAATAAGAGTTAGGACAACATGATGGAGAAGTGATAATCGGCAGAACACACTAAGTTTGTGGGTGCTAAATTGTAAACCTTAGGAGAAAGTTTTAGAACCAACTAGGATTAAATTAAATACAGAGACCAACAATCATTCAACTATCAGGTTAGGCATTGAGCGTAAATACCATATGGCATAGGCCTACAAAAGGACACCTTTAATACCACTATAAGGACCCAAAATCTAGAAAGGCAAAGGTGATAAATCACAAACACTGATTAATATCAGACTAAGGAGGGACTACCATAAGATAGGGAAAACATGAGGTGTCAACCCTTATCATGGAGTCCAGACTACACCAGAGGGTGTAACCCAATGAATTGGGTGGAGTTTGAGAACTGAAAACTCATATCTAGACGACGTTAATAACCTAGGAGTGAACGGAAGAGATAGTAAGCAGTTACTGATCCCCACTCATAGATACCAGATAACGAGCATGTGAAAACCTATATTAGAGCGCTAGGTCGCAAACACCTATCTTAGAGAAGGTAATGAATATACATAATAATAAAAGAATCCAGAGAACCTAGAGAACCCTCTAGCGCTATTCTAACACTAAAGGTTAAGAATTGGCAGCCTAGTTACTCCAACATAAATAACCGAGACTAAGAGTGTGATAACCACCGGGTACGAACACTACGAGTGCACTAAATGAGACATGGGACGACCACACTCCTAGGAGCTTGTGGGCCTAACGAAACATACTTTAAGTTAGTTGGGTAAGTAGTAATGTATCAGTATGGTACCCCATGTATGTAAATGAGTAGTGTAAGGACCCAAGAGGTAATCAACTCTGTGTCTAAGTCAGAGATTGGAATCCTGACTAGGTAAACCATGAATTGACGAGAGAGACCTCAGTCAAACCAACAAGGTTGGGGAAATCAAGAATAGCTTGATAGTAAAACTACATATGGTCACAACTCCATAGTGGATAAGTTAGAACACAGGTTTTGGAGATTTTAGTAAACGAGAAAGCCAAAGGCTGGTTAACGATAAAGGCAAGGAGAACCCATTAATGAGAAGATGATTTATGGTACCTTATGAGGTTGTGAGAGTTGCCCATAATAGCACGATGTTTAGCACTTTGAGAGGAACATTTGTAATGTTATAGATGCTGCCCAGGAAGGGGGCACAAGAGAGTTACATGATGCGCTAAGGGCGGGGCGATAATGTCGCATTAATTAATAATAACCACATGCTCAAGCCATAAAACGTTAGTACGTTAATACCAATTAGGGTTGAACGGAAAACGTATGCCAAGTTAAAAACCCACAGTCGTATTGTATGTTTACAACAGACAAAGGGCAAAGGCTAGCATTATAGGAGATACTCTAAGCTAGAGATTAAGTACTCCATGCAAACCGCAATAGCGGATAACCGTCTAATTGACTGGTACATGGTGTGCAACAAGCGACCATTATAATGACTATTAAACAAATTATGTTGGTGAGAAGTAGAACGAGGAAGATCAGATAAGCCAATGGATTCCCCTAATAGAGAGTAGGGATGAACCGTATGTGTGTAGTAAAATACCAGCACACGAGGGATACGAGTTCACACCAATAAAAGAGGACCTACAAGGTACCTAAGGAACGAACTCATCCCAGAGAGAAATAACTTGGAGTCATGAGGCGCCAGTTAGTTGTGCATATCAGACTCTTCTTAACATTTTAGAGACAACTACTGCAAGCTCTAGGTGCTAGAGCATAGCTCGACAACCCTTACACTGAAGGTTAGTTCGGTAGGGTGGCATGAACTCTTGGGAATATACCATGAGCATGTATAGAATTCAGAAAGACTGAATAGAATAGCTAGTCGAAATAATAAGCGTGTGTGACAAATGATACCACGTAGCGAAATAATTTTCCTCCATTCCCATAATTATGGAAGACCGTGTAGAAAACACCATCACGTGGAGTTGAAACCGGCATGAAACTACTACTTAAAAGGGTAAACTAGCCCTAAAGTAGTTGGGCGTACTGCTTGCGGAGCGAGTGGGCCCATATTGCTTAAGTTTAACATACCTAGCAGGTTTAGGAAAACAATGATGTGTTTACATCTCCCGATCAAACCGTATATGAATATACATACACCTAACCAAGATAGGCAGTATAGCCAGAATGGCTAAAGCCCGACCAAGTGAAAAGGGGTAATGTAATATGTAGCACATTAGGGCGCGAATATTCCACAGGAGTGGAACATCTTGAACTTATTACTTCAAGATGATATATTCGTAGATTACGTGGGCGTAATCCCTTAGGGGGTAGAGCAATTTCGCGCGTTTAAAATATACCGTACATAGGAGTACGTAGCGCATGGTACACATGCTGCAATTGATTATTGTACGTAGAGTACAAGTCTTATGATTGTAATATATTACTTGATGTAATATTGTGATGTATTATATGTATGAACATATATACATTTTAGTTTGCATTAGTTATGGTGAATAGGAAAGGGAGAACAGATACAGTGTTCTTACCCTAGTTCCGATTATTTACGCAAACATTGCGAACATTAGACACATAAATGCCTAGCTTGTTAGCTCCGATGTGAGAGTTCAAGTAGGTCTATCTTATAGCTCCGATGAGAGATTTCAGATAGAAGGAGTAGAAAACTCCATACTATGTGATTTGTGGCTTGGTATGAAACTGATTATTTTAAATGCGAGGAGTAAATCGGCATGAGACCGATGTGTAACCTAGTGGAAGTAATCCCCTAGAAGTCCCCTAGAAGTAGTATGAATAAGTATAAGTCGAGAGGAATGGATTCATGGTTAGGATATACGATCCTATATGTCGATGACTAGATTAATTACACTAGTTGACTTGTGTATCTATTGAACACAAGGTGGCAAATATCAAGAGGAAATAAGATTAGAAATGAATAAATAAGTAATTGATTGAAATTGATGTGGGAAGTTGAACTTGATCCTAGTCCGATAAAGGGAAACTGAACACAAATTGAGGTGAAAGATAGTTCAACACTGACGCTGGCCACGTCAGGGTTGAATAACTCTCGAAACTTCCTACAAGTGGACACAGATATGAATAGAAATTGGAATTTAGGGCGTCACTCAAAGAGCCGTGGACCGTGGAGTCCTTCGTCATTAGACCGGTGTGTCTGCGAGTGACATCACCCAAAGAGCCGTGGACCGCAGAGCCCTTTGTCATTAGACCGGTGTTTCTGCGGGTGACTAAGAGAAATTAGGTGATACTATCCGAGGAGCCGTGGACCGCAGTGCCCTTCGTTATTAAACTGGTGTGTCCACGGGTAGTTGACGTTGGTTAGCATGGGGTTAGGGATCGTCAAGTCCTGGCCTTTAAGACTGCTTCCCCGTGACTTGCCATCGTTAGATATATATGCACACATACACGTGGAGTGATGTGTGAGTATCCTCGCGAGATACTAACATATAGATAGGGATGCGTGGAGTATCTCTTGAGAAACACCTTTGAGTACTGCTGGTTGGATTTTGTTTTGCACCTTGTCTAGTGTTGTGTATGAATGAGTTTCGCACCTTGTCTAGTGTTGTGTATGAATGAGTTTCGCACCTTGTTTAGTGCTGTGTGCGAATGAGTTTCGCACCTTGTTTAGTGTTGTGTATGAATGAATGTGTCATGATTGTTGACTATATGGAATGAGACTAATGAGGTATCAATTATGATATGTATAGACTAGGTCTGAACCTTGTGGGATGTACTCCCTAGCGATGGTTTATCTATGATTACTTAGTGGAACTGGATTCCTTAGGTGAACTGATTATGAATAAGGACTTCGGGATGAAGCCTTTTTAAGAGGGGTAGATTGAAATACCCCTAATCTTTAAAACTTAATTAAATGATCTATTAATGATATAAAAAGACTAATAATCATCTTAATACCATTGGGGAACAATCTAAGATCTCAACAAGGCAAAAACATGCCTTAAGATCGGTAAAGCCAAAAATGTGTTTTAAGACGCCATAGAGATTGTGTGATCTCAGTTAGGATCCAAAGTGGATTCCTAAGTATTATAATTAAGTAATGAACACTATAAAACTATTCTCAAAGGAAACCAAGCTCAAAAAAATGTTCTAACATAAATTGTGCTCTAAAACTCTTTAAAGCACGTTTTTGAGAAAATTGACTTTCTGAGTGGGTTTTGAGTGGTGTTAGGCATTGGATTAGACCTTGTTATACTAATGTACTATAATTTACCACATTAGAAGGTCTAATTCCAATATTTTCAAAAAAATCACAAATATGGCATTCATTTGTGAATAGTAACCAAAATAGTGCATTTTTAAGCAATATTGACCAAGTCAAGTCAAGAGTCAAGGCTTGACCCATTCTTATCCTAAATGATGCGGCAAAATTAAGGGAGGAGGACAGAACATCAGCCTTTAACTAAAATATCTAGCCAATTTGGTGAATCACCACTTTACTATTCCATTTAATACTTTTCATTCCTTAAAACACAAAATCTTTCTTTCTCTTTCCTTTTGTCCCATTCCAGCCGAGTACCCAGAAGTTCCTAGAGCTCTCAAGCTGTGGTCTTGAGTAATGAAGGCAAATCTAACTCATTCCCACCTAAGGTAATGGTTTAAGTCATATTTTAGCTCTTTTTCTACATCTCTTCATCACCTACACATGGAGCTAATAATCTATCACTTTCCATGGCTCAATCTCAGTATTTTAACCCTTGAACAAAGGCTATTCTCGGCTGAAGCAACCCTTGGGACCAAGGTGGTCAAAATTTCCATTATAAGGTAAAAACATACCTTAAGGAGTTTCCTTTGCCATCTGGTTTTCTTGGTCTGTTTTCTCTGAGTTTATATACTCATAATCTTCATATTTTCATGTTGGTTCATTGTGTTAACCACTTGGAGCAAGAGGGGCTGAAAACCAAGAGAAAATTCATACTTTAAGGCATTTTTCCAAGGTAAAATCTATTACCATAGCACCTTGCTGTTATCCAGCTATTCCCCATGTTTTTATGGTGAATTTAACACCATATGGTGTTATTTATTCAGGCCGAAACCACATTGAGACAACCTTTCCTTTCTAAGGTGATTTTGCCTTAAATCTTACATTAATTTGTTCCTTATGGTTAGCTCATTCTTGGAGTATAACCATATCTTATTTTAGTGTATTAAACATGTCTAAGTGCTGGGTTGATTTTTCCTCCAATCTGTCGTGAGGGTATTAGGTCATTAGGCACCTAAAACAAGGTATAAATACCTTAAACCTATGTTATTATGATTTTTCAGCTCATATAAAATATGTGCTGTGAGAGGAGTTATTTAAATGGTTTATTTTAACCTAAGTATGGGCAAAGATGACTTAGATAAATTAAGCTAGTCATTTAAGTGATGAAATTAACATAATGTTCAAATTATGACATTATATGGAAGAATTAATAATGTTGGATTAAGGCCGAGAGTTTATAGTAATTTTAAGCTATTTATGTGTAATTTTATGTTATAAAGCAAAGTTGTAATAAGACCATGTCATTAGGCCATTTTATTTAAGTTTAAAAGCTTATTTAATTTAATTTATGCATTTAGCATAAGGTTTGGGGTCAAACCGGTAATTAATAAAACTATATAAAGTCGTGGGCTATTTTAGGAGAAATATGGGGTTTAAAATGAATTTCAATAAAAATTATAACATTTTATAAAGTTTTGTGTCAAAATTGTAATTATAGGAAAGTTGGGGTATATATTGTAATTACCGAGAGTTTGGGCTCAAATGGGATTTAGAAGTTAAAGTTGACTATATAGGAGACTTTGACCAAGTTTGGAAAGTTTATGGAATTAAAATAATACCTTATATTAAGTTAGTATTGGGGTGAGAATGTAATTTCCGAAACTTAAGGGTACCAAATGGGGTTTAGAACAGATCTTGGGTTATAAGGAATTTTGAAATACCCCAAACCTAAGTATGCTGAGTAAACATCGATTTATGATGTAATAAGGCTAAAACATGCCTTAGAAACATTGGTAGACAATTTAAACCAAGGAAAACACAAGAAAACGCCAAAAGGGCAATTTTAGCAAAAATGTGCTCTAAGCTTGGAGTGACTTTGATTAACACCCAAATATCATTAAGACTTTATTAACATTCTAATGGACATATTAAATCAATTACCAAAGAAAACCAAGCTCAAAAACAAGCTTAAACACAAAATGTGCTTTAAGACTCCTTAAAGCACCTTTTGAGAAATTGTCTTAGAAATGAGTTTTGAGTGGCTAAATGCCCATGATTACACCTTAATAAACATGTGTACTACTTAGTATCACATTAGGAAGCCTAAATCAATGAGAAACCAAAAATTTCACAAATTTATGCACTAATTTATGAATAGTGCCCAATAGTGCCTAGTTTAAGCTTTAGTCAACATAAGTCAATAATTTGGTCAACCAAGACCATAAATATCCTATCTATAAGGGGGGGGGACGGTTTTTAAGAGTGGTGAGTCACCACATGAGCCAGCACATTAAGGAAAAGAAGAGGAAAGTAAGAAAAGTACTATTTGCTTTTAAAAGATAAAAATCTTTACTTTAGCCTACCTCTCTCCTCTCCTCTTCATTTCCTTCTTCTTCCACCGATTAATCTTCTTCTTCTCTGTTTCAAAACCGTTCCAAGCAGCCTCCATTGTTGCCTCACCTTGATTTTCCCACCAAATCTCCATTTTAGCTCCAAATCAAAAACTAAACACATATTATTCTTAGTTAGGTCAAGCTCTTGCTTCCTATCTTTTCAAAGTTGGAAAAGCTTCAATTTGGAGCCATGGGAAATCGCCATTAGAGGAGGAAAAATTAGCTTGAAGAGTTCATTAGCTTCTCCACTCATTCAAGGTAATGAAAATGTAAGAAAAACTAAGCTTCCACCACTTTCCCTTCATAACCGAAAATCATCTTCTCATGGGACCTTGTTTTATCCCATTTTCTAGCTTGATTCTATTCTCCAAAGACTTGAGGAGGTCTTGCCTTGCTTCATTATGAAAGCCATTCCAAAATTCAAAGGTAAACATACACTTTTAAGCTTTAAAACACATATTTTAACCTAAGAATGAGTTCCATGAGTTTAGGCATATTGCTTAGTGCTCATTAGATTATTTGAATGTGGACTAGAACATTGGCAAGAGGATTGAAGTCCTTGCCGAAATTCAATCAAGAAAACCAAAGGAGAGAAGAGTGAAAAGCTTGGAAAAACAAGGTAAATGTTTTACCTAATGGTGGTTTAAGGTTTTAAGGGATGAGATTTAGATAAGTATTATATGTAGCTTAAAGCTTACATTAAGTAATGGGTTGTATAAACTAGGAAAAAAAATTTAAACAAGCTTGTGAACTTGTGACTAAGGAGCCAATGGGAATGAGTTAGTAAGATAAGTATAAGGTGAACTATGAAAACACTTATATTGCTATGGGAGCATTGTTGTGTGTATTTGCAGGTTGAAAGCTTTTATTGTGGGAAATTCAGTGTTTAAGTTTAAGTCATTTAAGGGCCTAACAACCATGTCATTTAAGAGCCTTAGTGCTATGCAATTTAAGATTATTGCACTATATTGAGTTTGTTATGAATGGGTTGATTTGGGCGAGAAAATATGATGAGAAAAGATTTGATATGTGTGAGATGATTGAATGAGAAAAACAATGCATAAGGGCATGATAATATACTAGAGGAGCTATGACGAAATTTGAGTAGAAAACAAAGTGTTTAAGTGGTGGTTGTGAATTAATATGACCTAGAATTTACTAGGAACCATTAAAAGGAATTTGAGTGGAATGAGTTAACAAAGGTGTTCATGAGAATTGGAATGACCTAGAGTTGTCTATGAGGAGTTAGAGGATTGGTGGGTGGATTTAACACACCAAAGTCATGGTAAGAGGAATGTTAAGACTTGAGCAAAAATCTGGAGGGAATGATGTACAATACTTTGAGATGATTTAGGTATGAACTAGAGAATATAACAATGAGAATTTTGGGAAGCTTGTGTAAGTGGTGAAGATGCTAGTGGTGGATTAATAAGGTTCTAGTTTGATGGTAATGATTGGACTTGGGTGATGGAAGAGAAAATTGTAAGAGAATGTTGTAAATTGTCAAGGAAAAAGACTAGGAATGTATAAGAGTGTATGATCATGAGAATGGTGAGTAAATTGAGTAAATGAGATGGAAATGTCTAAGGAGGGTGTAGCATGGTCAAGGTGAATGAAGAACATGTTAAGGTGCTAAGAGGATGGAAAGAAATGTATAAGTAAGCTCAAGGGTTTATGAATGATGTGTAACAAATGGAAAGGAGAGAGATTTGTGCATGGAGGTGCAAGATAACTTTAGAAAGTTTAGCAAAGGAAAGATGGATGAATAATGATGTTTGAGGAGTAGTTATATTGGTTGAAAGGAAACACTTTGGTTAGTTGAAGTTTTAGACAAATTTACATGTGGAAGTGTAAGGAATAAGTTATAAGAGTTAAGAATTTAGTAATAATTTGAGTAAATGTTTAAGGAGATTGTTGGATGGTTTAAGAGGGTTTTGAGGTGCCAAAAGGATGTTAAAACATGTGGGGAAGCTTGTTTAATGATTAGGAAAATATTTGGGTGAATTTGGAGTGAAATAAGCACTTAAAAACAAGTTTCTAGTTTCAACCTACCTTAGGACCGACCTTGGCAAGGTAGGTCGGGCCAAGAATACCATCGAGGAAGCTTTTCCCGACGGGAATGTTTCTGTTTCCGACCGACCTTGGGATCTACCCTACAAGGTCGGTCGGCCCTTATATTTAAAAAATTAAATTTTAAGGATGTTAAGTGGTATTAGGAGTATGCCATTAAGAGGATAATGATGATTAGAAAGACAAGGATATAAGGACTTAAGGGATTAAGTTAAGTTAAGAGTATAAGTGTTTAAGATTAAGTTTATAAGTACTTAAGTGGTATTAGGTGGGGAGCATTAATAGTTAAGTAGGATAGGTTGATTGGAAAAGTAATTAACGACCTAAAACTGAATGAATGTTTTAGGACTTGAGTATTTGGACTACGGAGGAGAGTAAACAACCGAACAACCGACGGTGTACGGTATGGTTTTCTTGTGACCTGCTTGCTAACAAGGTGTCGCTCGGCTTGTGTGCTAGTTGTTTATGTGTGCCGACTAAACAAGATAAAGCATTCAACCAAAATATTATGTTTGTCGTGTGATTGTGAAGCACTAACACAACTTTACCATGAGAACTTACTAACTAATGTTTAGTAAACAATGGTGTGAGATTAAGGAACACTCCCTAACATTGTTTTATTAGTAACCGAGAGAGGCTAACTAACAAACATTGACTTTGAGGTTTCCACTAACTGGAACTTGGGGGGTGAGGAATCCGGAATCGTTCTAGCACATGTGTTTTAGGGGAGGTCGGTATCCTTATCAGGTCCCGACTTCCAAAATGACTTGTCTTCGGACTCGTCGCCTAGAGTCGACATAAAGACTCGGTCACCTTGATTTCTGTTCAAGGTGGGGGGCACTACTAAGGAGGTGTGGTGGGATCTACCTAAATGTAACACCCCATCCAAAGCCTATCGTGGTTATCGCAATCTGAACACTTAATCGAATACGTCGCAGCGGAAATAAACAACACCTGGACCTTGCCACGGTCTGATCGTTAGAATATACCGGCTTAAATACTTACAATACTTATCCAAAAATACTTATCCAGCTTAAACATCAACATTCATAATACCACAACCAACCGAGTACTAGTATCTTAAACATAATCCCAAACTTACATCGGTTTAATATAAACAGTCGGGTGCACAGGCGCAACCCGAACTCAAAACAAATGCCCACCCTAAGACTAACCGCTCCTACTCTCGTAGTGCGTCCTCATGGGCCTCTTACCTGCAAGTGTAAAAATAGCCCCCGAGGGGGTCAGCACGAATGCTGGTACACCCTCTCATGGCCCCCAAGCTAACAGGGCTACGACAACTAATTGTCGATAGCATGGAAATTGATTACATACACAAGCATAATATGAAGTGCAATAACAATAACCACAGATGAACATATATAGTTCACAACCAATGAACGACTCAAGCGTTCCCTTAACAAGTGGGTTAGTAACCCCCTCCTTAATCCTCATTTCCTTAATCTTAGTTCCTTACCTTACCTTAATCTTAATCTCAATCTTAATCTTAATCTCAATATACAAACCTTTCCTGGAAGGGATTGGTTGTAGCTTAATTCGAACCTGGGATTTAGGTGATCCCACCGCACCATCTTAATGCCACCTACTCTGGTCGGGAGTCCAGCGTAGCTGAGCCGGCAACCGGCCCTAGGCTACAAGTCCGAAGACAAGTCCTTAAGCGGAGGGCGGATCTGATTCAGATACCGTCCCCCTTTTTCCTTAGCATGCATGACCGGAGATCGGTCCCGGGTTTCCTCACTCAAGTTCCAGTTAGTAGACACCTTAAACACCATGTGCTAGCTAAGCCTTAACGGGCATTAACCAACAACCATCAAACTTAACTCTTATTCTTAACTCAGTAAGTACTAAACTTGGTTAGTAACAATCTCAAGTCTCGCGGGTTAGTGTAAATATAACACAATCACAACGAGAACAATATAACCGGTTGCATGCTTTATCTTGTTTTAGTCATAGCAATTAAACAGATAGCACACAAGCCGAGGGACACCTCGTTAGCAAGCAGGTCACAAGAAGGATTGTACCGTTCACCGTCGATCGTTGTTTGTTTAACCTTCTTCGGGGTCCCAATTCACAAACCTAAAACATTCATTCATTTTTAGGTCATTAGTTATTTGCACCTTACTTAACTCACTTAGTCCCTAAGGATTCTCATTTAATAACCTCCCAAGTCTTACCACTTAGCTTACAAACTTAACTTTAAACATTAAAAACTTATACTTAATCTTAACTTAATCCCTTAAGTTCTTGAAATACCCCAAACCTTGATATGTGGTTTAAATATCAAACTATGGTATGTAAAGGCTAAAAAGTGCCTTAGAAACATCAGTAAACAATTAAACCATAGTAAAATGCAATAAAACGCTAAGATACAGTTTGAGCAAAAACATGCTCTAAGCTATGAGTGAACTTGGTTAGGACCCAAAGAGCCTACCAAGACTTAATAATATTCAATTATGATTTAATAAGGCTAAATAAGTCCTTAGGAAACCTTGGTGGGCAGTTAAACCAAATAAAACACAAATAAATACCTTAAAGTCAATAAGAGCAAAAATGTGCTCTAAGCTTGGGATAAATGTGTATAAGACCTAATGGTCACACCTATACTTTATAAATATGTTAATGAACATATTAAATCAATTACCAAAGAAAACCAAGCTTGAAAACAAGTTAAAACACAAAATGTGCCTTAAGGAGTCTTAAAGCACGTTTTTGAAAAATTGTCTTGTAAATGAGTTTTGAATGGCTAAATGTCCATCATTACTCTTTAATTAACATGTGTACTATATAGTATCACATTTGGGTGGCTATATCAATGGGAAATCAAAAATTTCACTTCTATGTGCCTTGTTTTAGTGAATAGTGATTTTTATAAGCTAGTTTGTAACATATGATGTTATAAGTAATTAAATTGACAAACAAAGACCAAAACACCCTTCTAATTATATGGGGGCCGGTTTTATCATGTGGTGACTCACCACTCACTTGTTAACTTGTTAAGGAAATAAAGATGACTAATATAGTTACTATTTGCTTTTTAAGTACAAATATCTTCCAAAAAGTAAACTTATCTCATTTCTCTCATTCCTTTCTCCATTTCACACGGCTCCACTCTCTTCTTCCTCTCTTCTTCTTGTTCTCTCTCGGTAATACACAATACCACCATGGAAGTCCATCTTTGACCACATGTAAAACCTAGCTCACTTAACCAAATCAAAAACAAACACCACCATTCTCTTCCTCTCATCAAGCTCTTCATTTCTATCTTCTCAAAACTTCAAGAGCTCCATTTCGGTGCCATGAAGTTCCACCATTGAAGGGGCTTGAGCTTGTCTTTCCACATATTATTGATCTCCTTTACTCCTAGGTAAGGAATCTCAAAGAAAAATCAAGTTTCCTCCATGTTTTGTGTGTGACCGAAAATATTCATTGATGGAGCTCCTTGTGTTGCTTTGTTCTAGCTCCATTTGAATCTTTCAAGGACTAGGTGGAGTCCTCTCTTCATAGATATTCAAACACCCTTCAAAGATTAAGGTAAAACAACTACATTAATGTTTTGAAATAATGTAACCTAGGGTTTACAATGAGATGGAGCTTAAAGCTTGAATACTCATTATGTTGTTTGTATAATGTTTAGTAGTTGGCAAGGAACCAAATGCCTTACCGGTTTTGTAAGGAAACAAGAAAGAAATTTGGGAGGAAAAGAGGTAAATATGCTATCTTAATGTGGTTTAATGCCTTAGGAGAAATAAGCTTATAATGCTTGTTAAAACTACCTAAAGAGCAATGGTGAATGACCTAGTAAAGTGTTCTCAAGGAGACTAGTAAAAGAACATATGTATTGGTGTATGTATTTGCAGGTCAAAGGCATTACTTATGTGGGAAATTCAGTGTTTATGGTTTATGCAATTTAAGGGCCTAAGAGCCATGTTATTTAAGGGCCTAAGTGCCAAGCAATTTAAGTTATGCACTATATTGTGATGTAGTGCTAAATGTGTGAAGTTTGTGAATAAAAATGTGTTCGATGGATTTTAGGTGTTTTGAATGAAATAAGGTAAAACCTAAGTGTTTGGATGTGAGTATATACAAGAGAAGCTATGGCCAAATTTGGGGAAGTGTGTGAGAAGTTCTAAGTGTTTAAGAAAGTTTTGGTGAACTAGGAAGTGTTAAAGGTGAATAAATGTTTACTTAGAGAAGAAAACATGTGTTAAGGTGATTTAGAGTGATGCAAGGATTTAGGTGTTATCTTGGAAGTTCTAGGAATTCAATGTGTGTTTTGAGGATGTATTTAAGTCTTGGAGAAGTTTGTTTAAGGTTTAGGAATGTTGATGTACAAGGAAGAAATGATGTTTAGGTGAGGTTTGAGAAAGGAATTCAAGAAGTTGTGAAAAGAGGATTTGGTTAGTAAGAGAAGATGCTTGGGAGATGATGTTAGGTAAAGGAGGAAACATTTTGGGAATAGTTGTAATCAAAGGTGAGAAACACCATTTAGAAACCTAGAGTCAAATGTTATAAGTGTTGGTGTATGTATAAGAAATTGGGTAACAAGTTGGACAATGTTTTAAGGTGAATCGAAGTGGTATTTTGGCATTAGAATATACCTAAGATCATATGGTAAGTTTATACAATTAATGGAGGTGGAGAACTAAGGCAACAACACTTGAAAAATGCAATTTTGACAATTCTGTAGCTTTGGTCCGGGACCTAGGTCATGGTTCAAGACCCGGACCAAGCTTTTAAAATGGCCGAGAGTTGTAACATGTTGTGGTCCGGGACTTAAGGGAAGTACAAGGTCCCGGACCACCCTATTAAAATCGCCCGAGAGTTTTCTAATGTGTTGGTCCGGGACTTAAGGTAAGGACCAAGTCCCGGACCACTCTAAAAATGTTGTTTAAGGTTGGAAAATGATGTCTAATGATGGGGATTGATGGTTAATGATGTTATGAGGTTGTTAAGGACATGTTAGGTGAGTTTCAAATGGCAATTAAGTGGGAGAGAAGTTGTATCGAAATGTAAAAGTAAAACAAGTTAAAAAGTGAAGTTATGTAACTAAGTTAACGGGGAAAAATTATGAGCATTAGACATTAAATAACCAAGCAACCCCGATGTTAATAAAAACACATGTGATGTTAACAGTTGTTCGAGAATCGCTCGAGGAACATAAGTGGACGTGGTAAAGTGGACTCCGGTGACAGGTATGGTTTTCTTGCAACCTGTGTCCTACCGGATTACACCGGCTTGTATGCCAATGTGTTTTTCTGTATGTTTGCCACGTTGTAAGATAAAACATGTAATGAGTTTACAGTAATTCATATATGTGGCGTGTTCAACTCCGATACCATTTAACCTCGGCAGTGTTAACCTTGGCTAACTGAGTCTAGGATCACATGAGAGTTCGGTATTCGGAGTAAACGACCCGAACCATGGGACGTACTAACCACGGCTATGCGTGTGTTAATTGTGTGATATGCGTATGTGAATGTAGGGATCTCCCTTGTGTGTTTAACCCAGTTGTAACTGTATGGTGTGTAGTTATGATAGACTCCATAGTGGGGTTCTAACTAATATCTAAAGTAAGTCTGAACTAACAGTGGTGAGGAATCCGGTTTGGCCGGTCGCGCGTTGTTTGGGAGAGGGTATCCTTTTTAGCCTTACCCTTCTCTTTGTTATGGTTGTTTCCCTCACGGGTTATGATCTCCCATTAGCTTATTCCAAAGCTTAGCTATTCTGACTTATGATCGGTTTAGGGGGAACATGTGTTTGTGTGGTGTGTTCGGGCCTCCAAACCCGAACCGCCTTAACTTAAGTTACTCGTCCAACTATTAGGACGGTAATGAGTGTTGTTGTTATTGTATAACGAGCTTATCATGAGACTGGCAACATTCTCTAGGCTCACCAGTGTATAAACAATGTTTGGGTCGGTTCCTAGGAGAACCACTCCCGTTATGTTATGTATTTTTGTTGTGATGCAATATCTATTGTGGTATTATGTTGTGCACGTGAAAACGTGCAAAGTGTTGTTAAGTGTTGTATGTAGTGTATGTTGTAGGTTGTATAATGTGGAGTGTGTGGATCATGGATATGATTCCCAGTTTGTGATAAGAGGCGTTTAAGGATAACCCGATTTAAGGGTATGTGTCGTCTATTAAGGAAGTAGCTCCATTAGAGGAGGAACACTCTAGGGATGATGAATACCATGAGTGACTTATTAAGTAAGGATATATTATCCGTTTGTTGAGCCCGTTGAGGCGAATGTTATGTGATGTGTGTTCACTGTTACATGCATGATTTAATATAATCAACCGCATGCTAAGACGACAAGTAGTTGTGCGTGGCCCGGTAGCATGTGGGCTGCGGGATTACCATACCAGCAAAGGTGCTGAGCCTCTTGGGGGCCACCCTTTCTCTTCTTTTCCTATTTCAGGTACAAGAAGCTGGAAGCCGTTCGAGAGTAGGACGGGGTAGTCGTTGTACATGGGTAATCATTTAAGTGTATGCATACAGTAGGTGTAGTAAGACCGAAATTGTTGTCGGCATCAGTTTATAAATACTCGGTATAATTGGAAGGTGTATGTTGTTGTTGTGATTAATGGAAAGGGATAGTAATCCGTAGTCGCTCGGGAATTTAGCCCATCAGACCGGTACAATGTGTATGTATTAGCCTTGTTAGCCACGTGGGTGGCTAACGGCGTGTAACACCAACGAGATGAGTAATGTGATTAGGTTGTTTTTCCGCTGCAGTTTATTGTAAGTATGTTAATGTTGGATGGGGTGTTACAAAAAGTGGTATCAGAGCAAAGTATCGCTCTGATGACTGAACTACCGAGCTTAGGATGTACCGAGTTAGGATTTAAGTACTTTGGGTTAAGGGTTGAGTGATAGCGTGAGAGATACGCTAGATAGGAATTTCCAGTGTGTACTGGAAACCTACAATATCCATCCCACCCTCCACAATCCATGTTTTATGACTTGGGAAACAACGCCAGAGAGATGAAAGTCCTCTCATACTCGGGAATACCCGATCTGGCTGTTATTAAATACCTTTAGGGTACGGAGAACCTGTCATACGGTAGATCCCGAAAATTGGGAATCCCGGAGACGGTCTCCATCTAAACAATGTTAACCTCATTAAGTAGCGAAGAATAGAATTTCCGGCAACCTGGGTCGACATGCCGAGCAGTCGAGAATAACCAGTTTGCAACGCACCAACCGTGCAACAGGCAAGAAGTGGATTAGTAAAACCCGAGACGAGTGTCTACGGGACCACAGTTGATAAATAATACACCAACGGTATACCAACCGACAAGGGAACTACAACGTAGTGCCCAAACAAGAGACAAGTCTCAGTAACCACGACAAGTGCGTGGAACGGGCTACGAAGAGAATACAATACTAAGACAAAGGGGTCTCCCAGAATGGGAAACACCCTAGTTGATGATCGTCATGTGAAGACAGTGAGAAGTCACCTAGAAGGGTTATTGACAAGGCAGTAAGATCAGTGAGGGCCAACAAGGCCACTGATGACAGTATGGGTAAAAACAATACCACAACCGGTATGTGTTAAACCGATAGCCAGTTAGCATGGCGCACTTGCCATAGCAAGTGCTGCTATAACAGGGCTGTTCGGGAAATTTATAACCACTACAGAGTACTTAGTAAAGTACCATGAAGTTAAACAGGATCATTGTAACCATGGAAGGGCTTAATAGCCTAACCTCTGTAATTGTAAGTACACCAGTCAGCAAGAAGCTAGACTTGGCTAAGGTAAGAAGATGTTGTGAAACCATGAAAATTTTCTTTCAAACCCAGATTTATTCAAACCCTTTTCTTTTCAAAACCAGATTTTCTTTCAAACCAACACTTCTTTCTAACCTTCTTTTAAACCAAACCAGTAAAACCAAGGGCAGTTGATAAAGATGCAATGGTGGATAAACTTTCCCTCGATTAAGTTCGGGAAGCAAGGAATGAATATTGTCACGGGACAATATAACGGAGTTGACAATAGAATACTTCACCTAGGCGTGTGACGGACACTACGAGTGTACCAACTGAAATGTGGGACGACCGCACTCCGATAGGAGCTTGTGGGCCTGACAGACCTACTTATGGGTTAGTTAGGTAAGTAGCAATGTATCAGTATGGTACCCCACATATGTATACGAGTGGAGTCCGAAACACGGGAGGTAGTCGACTCCGTCTACGGTCAGCAGTATAAATCAAACAAGAGCTAAAGATTACAAGGAATGGTTGAAGTTAAGGAACTCAGTTAAGTTAACGAGATTAAAAGGATTAGTGAATTCCTTTCAAGGGAATGTTTAAGAGTTAGGAAGTGCGAAGTGCACAAACTGAATATAAGGACATCGTATATGACTTAAGGATCCTCAGGGATAAACATGATAGCTGGAACGGTGACCCAGCCTGTACATGGAAAGCAGATGCCTAATATGGACACATTAATGTGCAATGAACGGGATGAAACTCCCAGAATGAATACCTACAATACCAGGAAATGTTGATCTTCACAGAAGAAGATAATAAACCAGTTAAGAACGCAAACGGCGTGGCTAACCGAATATACCAATAAGTGTAAGCCAGATGTGATGGAATAACTTAGCAACACCCAGGAGCAATCCTTGAAGGGTGTTCGCATCAACAAGTGTTGCACGAAATGGCATGACAGAAACACAAGGGTTGAAACTAACACCCAGTTTAGACATAAGTTGTCAGGAGACGGACTGACAAACCTAAGGGGCATCCCATGAAAGGAAACGGAATGCAACGACCTTGTCATGGAGCTCAATATAATATCCAAACCATGTAATGTTGTACAGAGAAGTACATGTGTGTGGACAACCTACAATGAGCGGAGCTCAAGGCAGTAAGGCTTATAAGCCACAAATAAAATGTGTTATGAAAAATAGATTGACTGCAAAAGTTTATGTAATATAAGTGAATAGAGTGGGAAACGAACCACTGCATTAAGAGTGGGGATACCTCTCGATGTTGTGAGACCGCAGGAGCGGTAGTTATGTAAATCAAGTTCAAGAAATATGTTAAGGATGGACAACGTTATTATTGAAAGAGAGCAGTTAGCTTAGTAGTACGTGTGTATAAAGTGAAACACCGAGCTGAATAATGTCGGCTTGTGACTCGAATGATCGACGCTCAAGGAGCATTCAGTAGTCATCCAAATGAGTGATGAACCATAATACGAATGATGTAAGTTTATGTGTGGAAGTTGAGGTGACAGCAGATACGATATAAGCTGATGTTATACAAGGAATAAGAGCACGGTGCGCAACAAGCGACCGTTGTATAATGTTGTTAAACGATAATATAACAGATAAGACCAGTTATGAGTTAAACTTAGTAGAGATGCAAGGTAAGCGATGTAAACAGACTGGGCAATAAGCCAGTGGTAGGTACTATATGATGAGGAACTCAGTGTGAATTCCATGGCGAGTCGCATAAGGGATTTACTGTCAAGAGTTTACGCCTCTGCACTCTGTATGACTGAGTGTTTTGGTATTGCACTTGTGCAGTAATGATCGAATGAGATAGCTAGGAATTGGAAACATGTTAATTGTGGAGCAATAATGTTATAATGGCCGATGCATAGGAAATGCAAGGCCGCACCAATAAAAAGTACTTGTACAAAACCAAATGTGGAGACATGATTAACAGCAAGTGACTATAGCAGCACTAACTGCCAAATATTGGTATGGAATATACCCCAAATGTTGTAAATAACTGAGAGAGCACTACACACTAGGTAGTAGCTCAATCTCAACCGACAATAAGTCGGAAGGGAACAAGTCAGTCATTGTGAAATACATAGCTGTATACACAGTAAATTATTATGGAAGTGGATGGAAAATTGTGAAACTCACCGAATCCGCTCAGGGTAAAAGATACCGTGCGTCGGTTGAGAAACCATTGTTACCAAGGTGAAGGTGACAATTGGGGATGTACAATACAGTAAGAATAACAAATGGAGCAATTAAGCTCTACAGTTATTAGAGTTTCGCAGCAGAAACTAGTGAGCCAGTGATTCAAGTGTTGAATGTACATGGTGAACACGAGTGAATGGCTAATTATTAACGCCTAGAAGCCTAACAGGCCAGAATTGAAACCAACTAAGAGTTTAAACAAACTCCTATGAGAATTCTTGGTTTAGGAACTAAACCGCCAATATGGTTAAGATCCTCTAATCAGAATCCATTGTGTAATAGACCGCGTGGAAGTTAAAACACTTCACGACGGCAGAACATTTAAGCCAATGTTTAGTGATTGATTACGTGGGCGTAATCCCTTTTAAGGGGGGTAGAGCGCAAAACCACTTAGTGATATTACCGTAACAATGTACGTAGTGTATGTGATTTTATTGTGCCAAGCACAAAATAATTATTGTTTTGATGATTGGTGTGTGTGTTACGTAAACATACACATTCATTCATGGTTTAATTGTGGTAATTGCGCACAGAGATGCGAATACCATTGTGATAAGTGATGTATTTGTTAACAGGGTGTTTGTGATAGTACAAGTGTGGGTAGAGTAGAGAAGCTCCCGGGGAACAAAAGCCCCGACAGTGTATAAATGTGAAGTTGTGTGTTGTATTTTGACAAAATATATGTGTATATACATAACTATATAGTGATTCAAGAAAGGGCATGATACCGACATAGAACCTAGTGAGAATAAGATTCCCTAGGCAACAGGATTAAAGTGAGTGGAGGTAACTGATAGACGGAGTTCTATCCTTGAGATGTATGATCATGATTAGAATGATTAAAAAGATAGAAAATTGGAAATGAGTGATTTACTTGATGCTTGAAAATGAAGTGGGAGGTGGAACTTGATTTGCATGTGATCAAGGGAAGCCGAACAACAAATTGGGGTGGAAGGATAGTTCAACACTGATGCTGATCACATCAGGGGGATGACTCTTGAAACTCCCTATAAGTGGTCACAAATAACCACGCTAAGAAAAGAAGCAAAGAGCTTAAGTTGGGACTTGGAGTTGTGTGTGTTTTCAAAGGATTTTAAATTGGTATTTATAAAACGTTGATGGATTACTTTGCATAATTAAAGTCTTCTTACTTAACCTCACAAGGAAAAATTCATTATGTAATTGTTTTAATCTCCCAAAAGGCAGGGGACGGAAGGTGTCCATCGCGACCGGGTTCTGCGGGATCACAGTGTGTATGTAAAAGAATTTTTGATTGCTATACATGCTATGACATTGTGTGGTATGTGTAATAAATATTATTTTGACCTTGAGTTCCTAAAGTGTATGTTATCAAGACCTATGAGTTTAAATGTGTTGTGTTGCATAGACCTATGTGTCTAAAGACTGTTATGTTATCAGGACCTATGTGTCTAATGTTGTTATGTTACCGAAGACCAGAGAGTCTAAGGGGTTGTTATGTATGTGTAAGTGTTGTTAAGATACCCGGACCATAGAGTCCGAGGTTATCATGTGGATATGTTATGTTATGTGTGGATGTGAATGTGTTGCCGGACCATTAAGTCCGAGGTTGTGATGTAAAGTGTGTTTGAGTATGAAAGTTTATTTCCAAGTGATTCCTGTGTTCTAATCTAAGGTTGTGTGGAAAGTGTGAACTTCGAGGACGAAGTTCTTTTAAGGGGGGTAGATTGAAATACCCCAAACCTTGATATGTGGTTTAAATATCAAACTATGGTATGTAAAGGCTAAAAAGTGCTTAGAAACATCAGTAAACAATTAAACCATAGTAAAATGCAATAAAACGCTAAGATACAGTTTGAGCAAAAACATGCTCTAAGCTATGAGTGAACTTGGTTAGGACCCAAAGAGCCTACCAAGACTTAATAATATTCAATTATGATTTAATAAGGCTAAATAAGTCCTTAGGAAACCTTGGTGGGCAGTTAAACCAAATAAAACACAATAAATACCTTAAAGTCAATAAGAGCAAAAATGTGCTCTAAGCTTGGGATAAATGTGTATAAGACCTAATGGTCACACCTATACTTTATAAATATGTTAATGAACATATTAAATCAATTACCAAAGAAAACTAAGCTTTTGAAACAAGTTAAAACACAAAATGTGCCTTAAGGATCTTAAAGCACGTTTTTGAAAAATTGTCTTGTAAATGAGTTTTGAATGGCTAAATGTCCATAATTACTCTTTAATTAACATGTTACTATATAGTATCACATTTGGGTGGCTATATCAATGGGAAATCAAAAATTTCACTTCTATGTGCCTTGTTTTAGTGAATAGTGATTTTTATAAGCTAGTTTGTAACATATGATGTTATAAGTAATTAAATTGACAAACAAAGACCAAAACACCCTTCTAATTATATGGGGCCGGTTTTATCATGTGGTGACTCACCACTCACTTGTTAACTTGTTAGGAAATAAGATGACTAATATAGTTACTATTTGCTTTTTAAGTACAAATATCTTCCAAAAAGTAAACTTATCTCATTTCTCTCATTCCTTCTCCATTTCACACGGCTCCATCTCTTCTTCCTCTCTTCTTCTTGTTCTCTCTCGGTAATACACAATACCACCATGGAAGTCCATCTTTGACCACATGTAAAACCTAGCTCACTTAACCAAATCAAAAACAAACACCACCATTCTCTTCCTCTCATCAAGCTCTTCATTTCTATCTTCTCAAAACTTCAAGAGCCCCATTTCGGTGCCATGGAGTTCCACCATTGAAGGGGCTTGAGCTTGTCTTTCCACATATTATTGATCTCATTTACTCCTAGGTAAGGAATCTCAAAGAAAAATCAAGTTTCCTCCATGTTTTGTGTGTGACCGAAAATATTCATTGATGGAGCTCCTTGTGTTGCTTTGTTCTAGCTCCATTTGAATCTTTCAAGGACTAGGTGGAGTCCTCTCTTCATAGATATTCAAACACCCTTCAAAGATTAAGGTAAAACAACTACATTAATGTTTTGAAATAATGTAAACCTAGGGTTTACAATGAGATGGAGCTTAAAGCTTGAATACTCATTATGTTGTTTGTATAATGTTTAATAGTTGGCAAGGAACCAAATGCCTTACTGGTTTTGTAAGGAAACAAGAAAGAAATTTAGGAGGAAAAGAGGTAAATATGCTATCTTAATGTGGTTTAATGCCTTAGGAGAAATAAGCTTATAATGCTTGTTAAAACTACCTAAAGAGCAAATGGTGAATGACCTAGTAAAGTGTTCTCAAGGAGACTAGTAAAAGAACATATGTATTGGTGTATGTATTTGCAGGTCAAAGGCATTACTTATGTGGGAAATTCAGTGTTTATGGTTTATGCAATTTAAGGGCCTAAGAGCCATGTTATTTAAGGGCCTAAGTGCCAAGCAATTTAAGTTATGCACTATATTGTGATGTAGTGCTAAATGTGTGAAGTTTGTGAATAAAAATGTGTTCGATGGATTTTAGGTGTTTTGAATGAAATAAGGTAAAAACCTAAGTGTTTGGATGTGAGTATATACAAGAGAAGCTATGGCCAAATTTGGGGAAGTGTGTGAGAAGTTCTAAGTGTTTTAAGAAAGTTTTGGTGAACTAGGAAGTGTTAAAGGTGAATAAATGTTTACTTGAGAAGAAAACATGTGTTAAGGTGATTTAGAGTGATGCAAGGATTTAGGTGTTATCTTGGAAGTTCTAGGAATTCAATGTGTGTTTTGAGGATGTATTTAAGTCTTGGAGAAGTTTGTTTAAGGTTTAGGAATGTTGATGTACAAGGAAGAAATGATGTTTAGGTGAGGTTTGAGAAAGGAATTCAAGAAGTTGTGAAAAGAGGATTTGGTTAGTAAGAGAAGATGCTTGGGAGATGATGAGGTAAGGTGGAGGAAACATTTTGGGAATAGTTGTAATCAAAGGTGAGAAACACCATTTAGAAACCTAGAGTCAAATGTTATAAGTGTTGGTGTATGTATAAGAAAATTGGGTAACAAGTTGGACAATGTTTTAAGGTGAATCGAAGTGGTATTTTGGCATTAGAATATACCTAAGATCATATGGTAAGTTTATACAATTAATGGAGGTGGAGAACTAAGGCAACAACACTTGAAAAATGCAATTTTGACAATTCTGTAGCTTTGGTCCGGGACCTAGGTCATGGTTCAAGACCCGGACCAAGCTTTTAAAATGGCTGAGAGTTGTAACATGTTGTGGTCCGGGACTTAAGGGAAGTACAAGGTCCCGGACCACCCTATTAAAATCGCCCGAGAGTTTTCTAATGTGTTGGTCCGGGACTTAAGGTAAGGACCAAGTCCCGGACCACACTAAAAATGTTGTTTAAGGTTGGAAAATGATGTCTAATGATGGGGATTGATGGTTAATGATGTTATGAGGTTGTTAAGGACATGTTAGGTGAGTTTCAAATGGCAATTAAGTGGGAGAGAAGTTGTATCGAAATGTAAAAGTAAAACAAGTTAAAAAGTGAAGTTATGTAACTAAGTTAACGGGGAAAAATTATGAGCATTAGACATTAAATAACCAAGCAACCCCGATGTTAATAAAAACACATGTGATGTTAACAGTTGTTCGAGAATCGCTCGAGGAACATAAGTGGACGTGGTAAAGTGGACTCCGGTGACAGGTATGGTTTCTTGCAACCTGTGTCCTACGGATTACACCGGCTTGTATGCCAATGTGTTTTTCTGTATGTTTGCCATTGTAAGATAAAACATGTAATGAGTTTACAGTAATTCATATATGTGGCGTGTTCAACTCCGATACCATTTAACCTCGGCAGTGTTAACCTTAGTTAACTGAGTCTAGGATCACATGAGAGTTCGGTATTCGGAGTAAACGACCCGAACCATGGGACGTACTAACCACGGCTATGCGTGTGTTAATTGTGTGATATTATGTGAATGTAGGGATCTCCCTTGTGTGTTTAACCCAGTTGTAACTGTATGGTGTGTAGTTATGATAGACTCCATAGTGGGGTTCTAACTAATATCTAAAGTAAGTCTGAACTAACAGTGGTGAGGAATCCGGTTTGGCCGGTCGCGTTGTTTGGGAGAGGGTATCCTTTCTAGCCTTACCCTTCTCTTTGTTATGGTTGTTTCCCTCACGGGTTATGATCTCCCATTAGCTTATTCCAAAGCTTAGCTATTCTGACTTATGATCGGTTTAGGGGGAACATGTGTTTGTGTGGTGTGTTCGGGCCTCCAAACCCGAACCGCCTTAACTTAAGTTACTCGTCCAACTATTAGGACGGTAATGAGTGTTGTTGTTATTGTATAACGAGCTTATCATGAGACTGGCAACATTCTCTAGGCTCACCAGTGTATAAACAATGTTTGGGTCGGTTCCTAGGAGAACCACTCCCGTTATGTTATGTATTTTTGTTGTGATGCAATATCTATTGCGGTATTATGTTGTGCACGTGAAAACGTGCAAAGTGTTGTTAAGTGTTGTATGTAGTGTATGTTGTAGGTTGTATAATGTGGAGTGTGTGGATCATGGATATGATTCCCAGTTTGTGATAAGAGGCGTTTAAGGATAACCCGATTTAAGGGTATGTGTCGTCTATTAAGGAAGTAGCTCCATTAGAGGAGGAACACTCTAGGGATGATGAATACCATGAGTGACTTATTAAGTAAGGATATATTATCCGTTTGTTGAGCCGTTGAGGTGAATGTTATGTGATGTGTGTTCACTGTTACATGCATGATTTAAATATAATCAACCGCATGCTAAGACGACAAGTAGTTGTGCGTGGCCCGGTAGCATGTGGGCTGCGGGATTACCATACCAGCAAAGGTGCTGAGCCCCTTGGGGGCCACCCTTTCTCTTCTTTTCCTATTTCAGGTACAAGAAGCTGGAAGCCGTCGAGAGTAGGACGGGGTAGTCGTTGTACATGGGTAATCATTTAAGTGTATGCATACAGTAGGTGTAGTAAGACCGAAATTGTTGTCGGCATCAGTTTATAAATACTCGGTATAATTGGAAGGTGTATGTTGTTTGTTGTGATTAATGGAAAGGATAGTAATGCGTAGTCGCTCGGGAATTTAGCCCATCAGACCGGTACAATGTGTATGTATTAGCCTTGTTAGCCACGTGGGTGGCTAACGGCGTGTAACACCAACGAGATGAGTAATGTGATTAGGTTGTTTTTCCGCTGCAGTTTATTGTAAGTATGTTAATGTTGGATGGGGTGTTACAGTTCTTAGGGTCCCTAATCATTACCACCCTACCAAAGGTATACCTCAATACCTATTACCATTCTTAGAATTCAAAATTTCTTCTTCTTCTTTTTTTTTTAAGTGTTAAGGGTCGACCGACCCACCGACCGACCCTACCCCTGGGTCGGTCCATTACAGAAACTCTTCCGTCTCTTGAAACCCATCCGACCGACCCAGAGCTAGACCGACCGACCCAAACCCTCTGGGTCGGTCCCTTACAGAACCATTTTCCTACTTAAACCTTTGCCCGACCGACCCAAGGCTAAGCCGACCGACCCAAACCCCCTGGGTTGGTCCAGTCCAGGCATTCCGGCTGGCTTAACATGGCCCGACCGACCCAAAACTGGGTCGGACCCTGGGTCGGTCTTCTACAGACCTTTCTCTTAAATTGCCTCTTTCAATTCCAAACTTCTCCTCATATATTCTAATATGCTATAACCTCATTTGGGCACCTCAAACACACCTTAAGCCCTCCTCTAAACACATTAAATCATTCACCAAAATCCACCTTAGTCATTATGCATTTTCCTTGTAATAATGCTACACTTGTAATGTTTTCCTCTAGGTTTCTAGGTGGTGGTTCATACCTAATGTAACCACTATGCCAAATGTTTTCTTCACCACTATAACATCATCTCCCAAGCATCTCTCACTATCTAAAACTCTCTTAAGCATTTACTTAATGTTCTTTCACAACTTAAACTTCCTTCCTAGTTGTTTACCAACTTTTACCTAAGTCCTAAATACCCAAATGCACTCTCTTGATTTCTAAATCTTTCCTAGTAATGCCTAAGTCATTATAAGTCCTTAGAACACCTTATTCTCACCCTTTTTCACCAAGACAATCTCTAGAACATCCTAGTACCTCCTTGGTCATTAAATTCCCTTAGAATGTCTTAAACACTTAAGCTCTCCTTTAAATTTTGCCATAGGTTCTCTAGTATATAATACCACCTAATACATGGCTTTTCTCCATCAAACAACCAACATCACACAAATTCTCACCACAACACCTTAACACCCAATTTACACCAAAACCACACCACATCATTATATAGTGCTTAAACTTAAAATGCTTGGCACTTAGGCCCTTAAATGACAATAATCTTAACCACTGAATTTCCACATATATATGCCTTCAACCTGCGAATACACTCAACAAGGCTCCCATTGAAATAAAATGCTCCTTGTACTTCACCTTTATATTCTTAAACTATCTCTTTTTCTCATTTGCTCCTTAGTCACAAGTTCACAAGTATAGTCATTGTTTCTCCTAGGTTTAATATAACACCTTCCCAATATAAACTCTACACTAAACTCATCATATACCTACATCTCATTCCCTTAAACAACAAAACACCTTAAGGTAAGTAATTTACCTTGTTTTCTCACAAGCTTAAAAGCTTTTCTCCTTAGGTTTTCTTTGTTCAATCTCGGTCACCAATGTGATTCTCCTTGCCAATGTTCTAACCAATATCCAATGACTCCAATGAGTACTAGATAACACATTAACCCTAAGGAACAAACCCTAGGTTAAAAATATGTTTTAAGGTATTAATGTGATTGTTTTACCTTGGTTTCTCAAGACAAACTTGGATATGAAGCAAGAAGGACCTCCTCTCTCCTTTGAAGAGTAGAAACAAGCTAGAACAAGGCATAAACATGGAGTTCCATGAGTATATATTTTCGGACATGTGAAGAAAATGGTGGAAACCTAGATTTTCTTACACTTTCTTTACCTTAAGAGAATGGAGATGCCAATGGAGTCTCCAAACTTGAATTTCCTCCTCTAATGGTGGTTTGACTTGGCACCAAAATGAAGCTCTTGAAGTTTTGAAAAGATAGAAAGGAGGAGCTTGAGCTAACTAAGAAGAATATGTATTTTGTTTTGGATTTGGAGCTAAAATGAGCAAGATGTGTGCAAGAGAAGATGGAGCTAGCATGGAGAGGAGCTTCACGTTAATGGAGAAGAGAAAGAGAGCAAGAAACCGTGTGAAACAAGGGAGAATGAAGAAGTGAGGAGAGAGGTAAGTAAAATGTGATATTTATCTTAAAAGGTAAATAGTGTTTTTACTTTATAACTTACTTGTTTTTGCTTTCTCATTACTTAGCTAGATAAGTGTGATGAGTCACACTTAAAAAACCGGCCCCCTTTTGTAAATGAGGGTAATTAAGTCTTTGTTGACCAAATGTCTCACTTATATAGACTTTTGTTATAAACTAGCTTAATTAATTCACTATTCATCAAACAAGGCACATTGTTGTGAAATTTTTGATTTCCCATTGATATGGACCTCCAAATGTGATACTATATAGTACACATATTAATTAAAGAGTAATGATGGACATTTAGCCATTCAAAACTCATTTACAAGACAATTTTTCAAAAACGTGCTTTAAGACTCCTTAAAGCACATTTTGTGTTTTAACTTGTTTTCAAGCTTGGTTTTCTTTGGTAATTGATTTGAAATGACCATTAGGATATTACTAAGGTCTTAGAACCATATTTGGGTACTCTCCCAAGTCTCTCCAAGCTTAGAGCACGTTTTTGTTAAAACTGCTCTTTTGGTGTTTCCTTATATTTTCTTTGATTAGAAATGTTTCTTAATGTTTCTAAGGCATTATTTAGCCTCCTTATATCTTAGTTTATCATTTAAACACCATATCTAAGTTTGGGGTATTTCACTAAATCCCAACTAATTCAAACAAATATTGTTTATGTAAACCAATGGAGCTGATAACTCATTGTTTAGGGTTACGTGACCTGACAGATAAACAATGAATTAAGGAACTACCATTCTAATTAAAGAACGGTTGACTTAATTGAGATAAGAACTGAGATAAGATTGAGATAAGATTTGAGATAAGACGCAACCATTTCTATTTAAAGATTGGTTTGTATTATAAGACTGAGATAAGGATTAAGATTGAGGTAAGGTAAGAATGGACTGAGATTAAGAGGAATAAAAACTTAAGGAGTTAATGATTAACTCACTAATTAAGGGAACTCTTTTAAGTCGTTCATTGTGTTGAACTTTGATTGTTCATATGTGGCTTGTTGTTTATTGCACTTTCTATTATGTTGTGCATCTAATCAACCTCCATGCTATCGACAATTAGTCATTGTAGCAACGTTAGCTTGGGGGCCATGAGAGGATCATACCAGCAAAGGTGCTGACCCCCTCGAGGGGCTACTGTTTATATTTTGCAAGTGAATGTCAGAAGGCAACCGTCCTGGGAGTAAGATGGGGTAGACGTACTATGGGTTTAAGTGTGACCTACGAGTTGTGCATGTACACTCGTATGGAAATTTGAGTTAGTAAGCTGTATAGGATGTAAGGAGTTTGTAAGAGTGTTATGTATTTGGTTAAGGCTTGTAAGTACTAATGTTCGGTATATTCGGGTCCATCAGACCGTAGCTAGATCTTGGAGATTTTAGTATGCCTAGTTGGTCACGTGGGTGACTAACGGCAGTAACACCAAATGTTGTAAGAAATCCGATGCAAAGTTAATATAAGTGAATGGAGGTTTATGAGATAAGTATGGCTTTATGAGTTGGGGTGTTACAAATTTTTAGGAGTTTATTTGGTTAAATTTGGAGTTAATATGAATTATATAAGTATAATATATGATATTTTATATCATTGTTACATATGGGTAACATATATGGTATTAACCGTAAATATTGAAAGTATAAGGTTAGGAATGATGTTTATAACCTTTTGGTATAGTTTGGTAATTTTTGGAATTATATATGAGGTTTTATTAAGATATATGTATACTATATAGTTTTAATGACATTAGAAACTATATGTTATAAAATGTGGATATTTGGTGAATATGGAAAGCTAATGTGTTGGAAATTAATTCAGAACAGACCTAGGGTCTGTTCGGTTAGTTTGAGGATTTATAACCATAGGTTATAATTATACTAAGTTTTAAGGATTATAATATAACGTATATATTATAAGTGTAACAATGAAATATAATTTGGGGTTGTTTTCTAAATTCTGGAAGTATAGTGAAGTTAGATAAAAACCGACAATAGTATTGTCTGTTTGGTATTTTGTAACATTTTATAACTATAGGTTATAAATTTTTTAATGACATAAATGTCATAATATATGTTATATAAATATAATGTAACATTACATAAATTATGTGGTGGGTTTTGTAAATATTAAGGAACACAAGTGTTGTTCGGTAATAATGGGCATTTTAGAATAAGAATTTATAATATGGTTTTAATGTTATAAGGGTTGTAACATTTATAGTATAAGAAATATTCATTAAAAGAGAATTAATATATTATAAAGACTTACCATATAATAAATGGTCCCATAATACATATATATAAATAAATATATGTTATGGAGTGAAAAATACAATATGGTTCAAATAACCATATAATATCATAATTAAAATGATATAGAGTATGAAGAAAAGAATTATAAACATTGGATAAGGAAATTATAATGTTATGTTGTTCATGAAATAATAAGGAGTTATATACGTCAAAGTATTTTCAAATATGAATTATACAACATTACACTTGGAAAAACTAACCTTACGAAATAAATACTAAGGTGAGATGTATAATATATGATTAAGATTATACATGCAATATAGTGATAAACTATATAATATACAAATGGGTATTAAATTACATGCGATAACAAACGTTTAAGGTTAAGTATATTAATATACTCGACGTAATCACGCATGTAATATGACGTTTTTCCTAATCCCGAGTTAAACCGAAAATCCGACAAACGTTGTTAGTAAATAACGGGGATTGAACCGGGAGGGATTAGTGATGGTACGGGGTACCGTAGAGTAATGTTGTTATACGGGATGCTAATCTGTAGCGTTATGTATTATTAGACTGTTAGAGACATCACGAGGGAGCTTCGGATCTAGCTGATTCATACTCCACGGTTTTATAATCCCGGTGCACGGTATGTTATTATGTGGGTTGATTGTCTCTGAGGATTTCCTTAGTTCAGACATTGTGTGAAAATCTGTGTTAAGATTGAATGTCTGTTTGCATGAATTAATATGCTTGAGTTGTGTATTAATACTGTTTTATTATTATTACTGTTGTACGATAACAGTACTGTTCGTATATAAGAACATATTATAAAACGAACTAGCGGCAATGATACTATCTTATATGTGTAATATAAGGAACGTAAGTAAAACGTTGTAGCACTAGGATAACAAGATATATATTATCCGAGGCTTATATACGGAGCATTGGCCTTTTTAACGTCGCTCGTGTATCTAACACTGGATCCTGAGTCGACATACTCAGGATTGGACTGACGACCTTAGTCTGCTGTGTTAGGAAAATAGCAATACGATGCGATGGTATAGATAAGTTAATCAAGAGGCTGTGGCTCTTGCTGTGAATTGTGATCAATTAATGATACTAGGATACCGTGTGAGTATCTGTAAGTATCAAGATAAATTTCCAACGGACTACAGATGGTTCGTCGGTCGAGACTCTACCGCTGGAGTGGCTACTGCCATGGGTGACCCGCCATAGGAGATGGGTAACTTAGAGACACATCATTTTAACGAGACATCGTCATTAGGCATGACTGAACAATTACGAACAACTATATTAGCTCATACAGTAGGCGAACATTATTTGGGCTTGTATGCCAAAGACGAGAATCTATACTTGTTTATTATCCTCGTTGTTTCACCTTGTTGTTAAATGGTTAGGCTATGTGGTTATGTGAAGTATGTTGGTGGATTTGTTGAAATGAGTCGTTGTACTCATATGTGTGTTGTGAATTGGTTTAATTGAGTCGTTGTACTTATATCTATGTTGTGAACTGGTTGAGTCGAGTCGCTGTACTCGTGTGTGTGGATTATTGTGGATTGATTGGTCGAGTGAGTCGCCGTACTCAATTGTAACACCCCTACTACGCACTTACCAATACTTGAAATCGCAGCGGAATTAAACAACTAAATAAATACTAAACGATTCGGTGCTACAATGCCGTTAACCACCCACGTGGTCAACAAGGCAGAATAAATACAAACGTACCGGTCTGATGATCAGACTCCCTAGCATAGAACTAATAACCTTTAATACATTAACATATTACCGAGTTTATAACTACATCGATAACTGTAAACTGTACACCACAATCTGTCACTGTGAACTTTCAACGACCATCACTGTAATACAAACGGCACCAAAATATATCGCCACGGGAGCACAGGCGCATCCCGGGCTCAACATCCAAAACTAACCAAAAGTATTCCTGCAGCCTAGAATCTATAGCCATTCCGCTTCCTCGATCCTCATCCTGCAGTAAAAATATGGAGCCCCCGAGGGGGTCTGCAACCCTTGGCTGGTATGGTTAACGCGCAGCCCATCGGCTACCGGGATACGCGCAACTAATTGTCATGATGACATGGCATTCATTTTAAACATACAACATATATATCATAGCAAGAATATTGCATAACACCATCACACATAACATACAAGAACGAATCCTTTTAGGAAACGAACCAACACAATTAGATCCCATGGAGAGCCTAGAGAATGTTGCCAAACCCATGCCAAGCTCGTTACATAACTCGTTACCGTCCTGTTAGATTGAACGAATAACTTAACACAAGGTGCCTCGGATATAGTGATCCAAGCACACCGAACAAAACATAGTATGCCCCTGTGGCCCGACGTGAGTCGGTAAAATAGCCTTGGTTAAGCTAAAGGGAAGGTTGGAAACCAAATTGGAAAAACAGCCATAACATACAGAGAGAATCGAACCGGTTATGACATCGATTCCCATACTCACACGCGTGGCCGGAACAGACCGGACTCCTCACTTCCCCCGTTAGCACTTGTTAGAAGTTCAACATCGAACTCAATAAACAAATCACAAACAATTGGTTAAGTCTTGTTAGACACACACAAGGGAAGAGAGAGTCACACTTAACAATACAATAATATTTAACAACAGTAAACTCGTTACATGACTTAAGTCTTACAAGGTCAGAAACAAACAGAAAAACATACAACACATAAGCCGGTGTAAACCGGTAGGCAACAGACTGCAAGAAAACCATACCTTGGTCCTTGCTTCGATTGTTTTCCTCCGTAGGCCACTCCTATACACGATTAATAATGTTGGTTAACTAATTTACTTAACTTCAAATTTTACTAAGTATTTTACATGGTTATATGACATGTTTTAATGCCTAAACATATCCTTGTTTACCTACATTATACCCCCTAGGGTTAACTACTTAAGCCACACTTTGTTTGTTTTTTTTTTATAAGTTTTGGTCCGACCGACCTTACCGACCGACCTTACACAAGGTCGGTCCGTTCCAGAACATATTACCGTAAAAAATTCTACTCCGACCGACCTTGCAAGTTCGGTCACAAGTTCGGTCTATTCCCGAAAGTTTCTTTCCTTTGAAAATTCAAGCCCGACCGATCTTGGCAAGTCCGGTCGCAAGATCGGTCAATTCCCGAGACTCACTTACGTACACAAATTTAGGCATGACCGAACTTGTAAGTCTGGTCCCAAGGTCGGTCTATTCCAGAGACTTAAACCATACTAAACATCCATGCCCGACCGACCTTGCAAGTCCGGTCGCCAAGGTCGGTCCATTCCAGAGACCATTTCTCGTAGGGTAAACTGGGCTCGACCGACCTTGCAGGTCCGGTCCCTAAGGTCGGTCTGCTCCAGACCCTTGTTTTCAATTGCCCATTTAACTCCAAACTTCACCTCATATATCCTAGTATGTTCTAACCTTATTTGGGCACTTCAAACACACCTTAAGACCTCCATTAAACTCCTTAAATCATTCATCAAAACCTCCTTAACCTTACACAAATTCCTATACAAAGATTGGCACATGCAATACTTTTCCCTAAGTTTGCATGGGGTGTTTTATACCTATAACTAGCAGTAGTCTCATATGTTTCCTTACTACTACTACATCATCTCCCAAACATCTTTTCTTCCTAAACCACTAAGATTGCACAAGTCCTAAACAAAATCTCAAAACACTCATTTGCATTCTAAATCCTCTAGTAAAACACCTAAACCTTACTAACACTTCTTAGTTCACCAAATCTTGTTTAAACACTTAGAACTTCTTGTACATTACCTAAATTTTGACATGAACTCTCCTAGAACATTACTAAGCCAAAACACATTGTTTTCACCATTAAACAATCATGAACACTAAAATCCATCAAGAACATTCTTGTACACAAAACTTCACTCATTTAACACTACATCACAATATAGTGCATAATTTAAATTGCTTGGCACTTAGGCCCTTAAATAACATGGCTCTTAGGCCCTTAAGATGCATAAATCATAAACACTGAATTTCCCACATTATATTTGCCTTTGACCTGCAATTACACCCAACAATACATATGCCTTTTACTAAGCCCTTGAGAGTATTTCTTTTCTAAGTCATTTACCATTAGCTCCTTAAGTAGGTTTAATAAGCAATATAAGCTCATTTCTCCTAAGACATTATAAGCTACATTAGGTTAGCATATTTACCTCATTTCCTCACAAACTTCTTTCTTGTTTCCTTGTTTAAAAATCGGTAAGGGTGTTTGATTTCTTGTCAACTTCTAAACAATATACAAATAATGAAATGAGTATACAAGCTTTATATTTCATTTCCTTGTAAACCCTAAATACATATATTGTCTTAGAACATTTAGATGGTTGTTTTACCTTGGATATGAAAGAGAGTTTGGATATGTAGCAAGAGAGGACTCCACCAAGCCCTTGGAAGATTCAAATGAAGCAAGAACAAGCAAGGTAAAGGGCAATATTAATGGTGTTTTTCGGACAACATACAAACATGAAGGAAATGTTATTTTTCTTTGAGTTTCCTTACCTAGAAGCAAAGGAGAACAATAATATGTGAAAAGATGAGCTCAAGCTCCTCCCATGGAGATTCCTCTTGGCACCAAAATGGAGCTCTTAGAATTTTGAGAAGATAGGAATGAAGAGCTTGGCAAGACAAAGAGAATGGTGGTCTTTGTTTTTGATTTGGCAAAGTGAGCTAGGGGATAATGACAATGGAAGTTGGTGTTGGTGTTGGTACTATTGCAAAACCGTGAATTGAGAGCAAGAAGGAGGTAGAAGAGAGGTTAGAGACGTGGGAAATGAAGAGGGAAAGAAGAGAATGAAGATAAGTAGCTAGTTTTTGATATTTAAAGTAAAAGTAAATAGTGATTTGCTTTATTACTTTACTTAGCTTGTTTTTTTGTTTAAGAGTGGTGAGTCACCAAGAAAACCGGCCCCCATAATATACTATGGGGTATTTTAGTCTTTGTTGACCAATTGTCACACTTATATTGACATATGTTATAAACTTGGTTAATTTGGTTACTATTCACAAAAATAAGGCACATAGTTGTGAAATTTTTGATTTCCTATTGATTTAGACTTCCTAATGTGATACTAAGTAGTACACATGTTAATTAAAGAGTAATGATGGACATTTAGCCACTCAAAACTCATTTACAAGACAATTTTTCAAAAACGTGCTTTAAGACTCCTTAAAGCACATTTTGGGTTTTAACTTGTTTTCAAGCTTGGTTTTCTTTGGTAATTGGTTTAATATGTTCATTAATATATAAATAAGGTCTTGGTAAGCTCACTAGGTCTTAACCAAGCTTATCCCAAGCTTAGAGCACATTTTAGCCTTTATTGACCTTAAGGTATTTATTTGTGTTTTCTATGGTTTAAATTGTTTACTAATGTTTCTAAGACTCTTTTTAGTCTTAATATACCATATTTTAATGTTTAAACACATACTAAGGTTTGGGGTATTTCAATCTACCCCCCTTAAAAGAACTTTGTCCCCAAAGTTCATACTTCCCACTTATCCTAAATATTAGAACACAGGAATACATATAAACAATGCTTCTATAACAACATTAACAACATGCTTACATAGCACCGGACACAAGGTCCAAACAACAAAACATCATTCAGACACAACGGTCTGTAACATAACAAGGTAGTAACATAACAACATAACACATAGACCATGTATCCAAATACATGTCGTACACACATAACCGAAACGGCTCTACCCCCCTTAAAATAGGGGTACGCCCCGTACCCTATACATATAAATACTAAGAAGTAAACAACGACGGGTACTTCGCCTTCATCTTATCTTCCAGCTCCCAAGTGGCCTCCTCGACGTCCTGGTTAGACCAGAGAACCTTCACCAGTCTCACAGACTTATGGCGAGTGTCTCGAGTCTTAGAATCCAGAATCCGTTCCGGAGTCTCCACTGATCGCATGGTCGGCTCTAAGGTTAGCCTTTTAGGCTGAAGTACATGAGACGGATGAGACATATATTTCTTCAACTGGGACACATGAAATACATCATGTACCTTGCCCAGCTCGGCGGGTAAATCAAGTCTGTAAGCTACCGGGCTGATCCGCTCTGTCACAACATATGGTCACGTCTAAGGGATACTCTAAGAAATACCTGATCGCCCACGGCGAACTCCAGGTCACGTCTGCGCACATCGGCGTATGATTTCTGCCTATCCTGAGCTGACTTCATGTTAGCCCGGATGATCTGCTTGAACTTGCTCCAGATACTCTGGTCCTATAATGACCGTCTCACTCGACTCATCCCAGCATAATGGCGTGCGGCATGGTCTACCGTATAATGCCTGGAAGGGAGACATCTTGATTGAAGCATGGTAACTGTTGTTGTAGCTAAACTCGATCAGATGTAACTTGTCAATCCAGCTGGTCTGAAAGTCAAGTGCACATGCACGTAACATATCCTCAAGTGTCTGGATAGTGCGCTCACTCTGACCATCTGTCTGCGGGTGGAACGCTGTACTTAGCTTCAGCTCGGTACCAAGTGCTTCCCGTGTGGATTTCTAGTACCTGGAGAGGAATCTGGTATCCCTATCAGACACGATAGTCTTCGGTACCCCATGGTGCCGAACTATCTCTCTATCAAAGAGCTCTGCAAGTCTTGCCACTTTCCAGGTGTCCTTCATCGGTATGAATCGAGCCACCTTGGTCAGTCGGTCAACAACAACCCAAATCATATTCAGACCTCCCCTTGTAGGCGGAAGCCCTACTACGAAGTCCGTAGAAATGTCATGGAACTTCCACTCAGGCACTGGCATTGGCTGTACCATACCACCAGGCTGTCTGTGCTCAAACTTGACCTTCTGACAAGTGAGACACCTCAACACATAATCGTTCACATCCTTTATCATTCGAGTCCACCAAAAATAACATTTCATACCCTTATACATTTTTGAAGCTCCGGGGTGAATCGAAGTTGTAGAACAGTGGGATTCACTCAGTATGCGCCCCTTCAGCTCAGTGCTACTCCTAGGAATACACAGTCGGCCATTAAGCCTAATCAGGTCATCATCATGGAGTCGGAAGTCGTACTTCTGACCCTCGAATGTGCCATCAATAAGCTTATGCCTGATCTCCAACATGTACTGATCCGTCATTTGAGCACTCCGTACCTCTTCAACCAAGCTAGTATGAGAGACTAGCGAATGGAGAGAGTGTGCTCGGCGACTCAATGCGTCAGCTACCACATTTGCCTTACCCTCTTTATATTGCAGATTGATGTCGTAGTCGTTTAGAAACTCGACCCACCTTCTTTGTCTCATGTTCAACTCCTTCTAAGTGAACAAGTACCTTAAACTCTTGTGGTCAGAATAAATTGTCACACTTACCCCATACAAATGATGTCGCCATATCTTCAATGTGAAGACAATGGCACCCAATTCTAAGTCGTGGGTAGGGTAGTTTTCTTCATGCTTCTTCAGCTGTCGGGAGGCGTATGCTACGACCTTCCCGTGTTGTATCAACACACAACCTATACCTCTGCCTGGTGCGTCGCAATAGACCTCAAAACCATCTGGACCGTCTGGTAAAGTCAGGACTGGTGCAGATGTCAGAGCATCCTTGAGACTCTGAAAAGAACTCTCGCTGTCATCTGTCCACTCGAATGGAGCATCCTTCTTCATCAAGGAAGTCATCGGCTTCGAGACACTGGAGAAGTCCTTCACAAACCTCCTATAATAACCTTCCAGACCGAGGAAGCTCCGAATGTCGGTAACTGTCTTCGGCCTAGGCCAGGTGAGCACTGCATCAATCTTTGCCGGATCAACAGCGATCCCGGCTTCAGAAATCACATGGCCAAGAAAAGATACTTGGTTCAACCAAAATTCACACTTTGAAAATTTAGCATACAACTGATTCTTTCTCAATGTTTGCAACACACTTCTCAGGTGGCTTTCGTGCTCACCCCTCGATTTCGAGTACACAAGAATATCGTCGATGAAGACTACACTAGTACAAAACAGGCTTACCGCAGCGCCCCTATTGCAGCGGTTGTAAGAGGAACCGCTGCAATAGGACGTTTTAAAATATTCACGTCACCTACCGCAACGGTTCCTATCTAACAACCGTTGCGGTAGGTGACGCGAAAATTTTAAAACGTCCTATTGCAGCGGTTCCTCTTACAACCGCTGCAATAGGGGCGCCGCGGTAGGTAGGTCGATTTTTTTTAAAAAAATCCCGCTTATTGTTTTAAAAATTTCACTATCCCGCGTTTTTAAAAGCCTATTGCATCGGTTGTTAACTAGGAACCGCTGCAGTAGGTAGGTCAATTTTAAAAAAAAATCCCGCTTATTTTTTAAAAAAATTTCACTATCCCACTTTTTTGTAAGCCTATTGCAGCGGTTGTTAGCTAGGAACCGCTGCAATAGGTAGGTCGATTTTTTCAAAAAAAAATTCCCGCTTATATTTTTCAAAAATTTCACTTTCCCAGTTTTTTTAGCCTATTGCAGTGGTTGTTACTAGGAATCACTGCAATAGGTAGGTCGATTTTTTCAAAAAAAAAAATCCCGCTTATTTTTTTCAAAAATTTCACTTTCCCAGTTATTTTTAGCCTATTGCAGCGGTTGTTACAAGGAACCGCTGCAATAGGTATTTCGATTTTTTCTAAAAAAAAAAATTCCCGCTTATTTTTTTCAAAAATTTCACTTTCCCAGTTTTTTTTAGCCTATTGCAGCGGTTGTTACTAGGAACCGCTGCAATAGGTAGGTCGATTTTTTCAAAAAAAAAAATCCCACTTATTTTTTTCAAAAATTTCACTTTCCCAGTTTTTTTAGCCTATTGCAGCGGTTGTTACTAGGAACCGCTGCAATAGGTAGGTCGAGTTTTTCAAAAAAAAAATTTCCGCTAATTTTTTTCAAAAATTTCACTTTCCCAGTTTCTTTTTAGCCTATTGCAGCGGTTGTTACTAGGAACCGCTGCAATAGACTTTTTGTTTTAATATAAAGTTTCTCCTCTGTTAACTGACGTTAATTATGCTCTGCGCTCTCCTTCTTCTGGCTGCGGCAAACAAGGAACAACTCTGCGCTCTCTTCTTCTCTTCACTCACGGTCGATGGCGAACAAGGTACGCATGCTCTGCGCTCTCTTCTTCTTTCACTCATTTATTCTTCTTCTCTTCCCTCATGGTAATATGCTCGAACTTATCTTTACTTTGGTAATTTTGTAACCCTAGCTGAGAACAAGATGCTCTACGCCTCCATTAATATTCTTGCGCGGTAATTTTGTAACCCTAACTGGCGAACAAGAACATATATGCTATGTGCCTCTTTCTCTTCTCATATCTACACCTCTTTTACTGTAATTTTGCAAATCTGGTTGGTGGACGAGGAACAAGGGTTGCGCCCCTGTATTCTCATCTCACGGTAATTTTGCAACAGGTTTGGAGAACAAGGAACATGTTGTGCGCCTCACGGTAATTTTGCAACTTGATCTGGTGAAAAAAGGAACATATTTTGCGCCGATTCTGAACTAGTGAATGGCTGCGCGAGGAAGAAGATGAAGCAGATTTTTTTAAAAAAAAAAATACCTATGGCAGCGGTTCCTAGCTAACAACCGATGCAATAGGCTTGTTTTTTTTCAGAAGCACACCTATAGCAGCGGTTGTTAGCTAGGAACCGCTGCCATAGGCTTGTTTTTTTTTTCTTCAGAAGCCCACCTATGGCAGCAGTTGTTAGCTAGGAACCGCTGCCATAGGTAACCTACTGCAGCGGTTCAAAAACCGTTGAGATAGGCTGAGACCCTATCGTAGCGCACCTCATCGCAGCGGTTCTAGAACCGCTGCGATAGACCCAAAACAACCGCTGCGATAGGTCTAATTTGTACTAGTGCTACCACTGACTTGTCCAACTGATCTTGGAACAAGCGGTTCATTAAGTCCATGAACTTAGCTGGTGCATTGGATAAACCAAACGGCATAACCGTAAACTCATAGTGTCCATATCTGGTTCTGAATGCGGTCTTCTCAATGTCACTCTCACGGATGGCAATCTGATGGTATCCGGATCGTAGATCTATCTTGGAGAATACTGATGCTCCTTTCAACTGATCAAATAAGTCGTCGATGCGTGGTAAAGGGTAATGGTTCTTCACCGTAACTGCATTCAGCTCTCGGTAGTCAATACACAGGCGGAGGCTACCGTCCTTCTTCTTCACAAAGAGGACCGGCGCTCCCCAAGGTGAAACGCTAGGGCGGATAATCCCCTTGTCGAGTAGGTCTCTCAGCTGCTCCTTGAGCTCTGTCATCTCTGCTGGAGCCATACGATAGGGCGCCTTCGCAATTGGTCCGGTACCCGGAACCAAATCAATCTCAAACTCAACCTCCCGTGCTGGCGGCATGCCCGGCAGTTCCTTAGGAAATACATCAGGAAACTCCGACACTACCGGCACATCTGGGCTAAACTCTGGGTCTCTCTCTATGTCCTGGACATAGCAGAGGTATACATCATTCCCTCGTCGTAACTCATGATACATAGCCATGGCGGTGATGATATGAGTCGAAGGCTCCCTGGGCCTCTGGCGGTAAGATATAGTAACCCCAGACGGACTCCGAAGAAGCAAACGGTGCTCGGCACATAGGATTCTGCCCTTGTACCGCTCCAACCAGTTCATCCTGATGATCACATCAAAACCAAGTCCCTCGAACTCTATCAAGTCGATCGGAAACTCTTCATCTCTGATTCGTACAACAACATCTCGGTGGTAGCGGGTACACCTGATCCGCTCTTTCGACGGGAGAGTGACTAGAAAATCTGGCATCTCAGCACCGTCTAACCCCAGCCTCTTCGCAAAAGATAGCGAAATAAATGTATGTGAGGCTCCGGAGTCGAACAAGATCGAAGCGTCCACGCCATTGACTGGAAAGGTACCGGTGAGGATTGTGCCGCTCTTGCCGGCTTCTGCCTCATTGCAGACACTCAGTATACCTCCCATTCCGAATGCACAGCCTAATTCATTGGCAAACTAATAAGTATTTGGTAATAACACGGTTGATATACTTTGAACAACTCCACTTTATTCATTAACATTCTCTTTACACCACAAGGTGGTTTACATCTCTGACATAACTAACACATACTACATCCTTAACATACACTGGTTTAACACATTACATGATTATTCAAGGCTTTAAAACTATCTGAAGGTCAACTTCAAACGTCCGGGTTTCATGTGTGTGGCATTGATCACTGCCGATGGTGCGGTATTCAGCTTGATCTTCTTGATGCCATGATATAGCATCCTTGACTGCCCACCCATGATTAACACATCTCCTGATTTCAGTACTAACCTCTTTGCGAGATCAGCACGCTTCTGCTCGCCGTACACAAACACTGCGGTATCACCAATGGACCAAGACACCACGGGTACTCCCTTACTCAGAGACTCGGGTGACTCGTCCTTATCTTGGTGTAAACCTAACCGTCCACCTTTCTGATAGAAGTTCACAATACATAAATCCGCTTTAACTCTTGGCATTGAATCTGATTCAACTTGTTGAGCAATTCCCACGGCGTGGTTAACGACCGCAAGGAACTCCTCAGGTATCATCGGTACAGTTGCTCCATCTTCGGCTCGCACTTCTTGATATGTCTTGGTATAAGGATTACAGTCCTTACCCATGCACATCATCTTCAATTTCATTCTCGATCCACTCGGGTATTCGGGTGTGTAGAATCCTCCGGGTGTTGCTCCCAGTTCATTGAATCGTCTAATGATGTGGATTTGTGCTTCCGGTGTCAGGTATCCATCTAAGAGTATCATACCTGGTTGGATGACCTGACATTGCCCCATTGGAAAGTCGGTGATGTTGATGGTGGTCTCTTCAGGGTTTGGTGTGGGTGGGATTGGATAGCAAATATTGAAGGTTCCTAAGTTTCCAAATTACCTAATTAGGTGTTCTCACATTATACTTTAACTGTTTACTTATATGGTTGTTTACTTAGACTCACTAACACACATGCATGAAATGCGGTATGCAATCACTTATTTCATTCAACAGTTTAGGCGGTACCTGGTCTTGAAGAGAGCCCTGGCGCCTCAGACCGGTCCACCACATTCAGGGCGGCCTTGCCGGATCCCGACCCCTTCCCCTTCTGGGAATCTGTGTACCTCTGATCTGGGGGTGGCTGGTTCGCCGTCTTCGGGCCATCGGTGGTCACGGTGGCCTTACCCTTCCATTGCCCCTTAGGCCTGTAGTTTCTGCTATTCGGGTTCTGCCAGCACTCGTAGTCGCGGTGCCCCTTCTTCTTGCAGTATCGGCACTGCACATCATTACCCTTGCACTCCTTGTCAGGGTGGTCTCCGTTACACCACTTACAGTAGTAGTGGCGCTTCGGTCCAGAGCCCGTGCTAGCTGCTTAACACATCACACACTCAGTACATACTTCACAAAATAGCAACACACACTAGAATTTGGCATTCGAATTTTATTAATTACCCTTGGGTGGGTAAGAGCGTAAGGGCTTGGCCGCATATGCGTAGGTGAGCTGCAGAGGCTCCTCAGCAGTGGTGGTCTGGGCTTGGCCTTTGCCACCCTGTTGTTGTCCTTTCTGGGACTTGGGGTATGGCTTCTTCTTCTTTCCTCCCCCGTGCCCTTGCGTGCCTTGACCCTCGCTCATGGCCTTGCGCTTGAGCGCACTCTCCTCATCCCTCAAACGGACGGTGATCTCAACAATTGCAGCGGCATGATAGCACTCCTATATTCAGGGTGTTAGTTATGCCCCGCAATTCAAACTCACAATTACATTAACACACTGCACACACTTATTCACTTCATACTGTAGTTTATTACCTGCAAAGTAGTATACCCGCTTGGCCCCATACCGTAGCGTAGGCGGTAGCTCAATCCGTTGTAGAAACGGTTCACTAAAATCTGGTCTGAGTAATCCAGATCCGGCAGCAGATGGATAAGCCCGATGAAAGCGGTGTAGTACTCATCAACTGTCATCTTATCCCCTTGTCTCAAGTTGTCGAGCTCTAGGCGCTTGGCCTCTTGCATATGAATCGGGTAGTACTTGGCTCGCAGCAGAGCCGTGTACTCCATCCACTGGAAGGTAGGATCAGCAACACTGCCCTCCCTTACCAGCTTCCACCAACTCTGAGCCGATCCCTTCAAGTAGTAAGCGGCTAGACGAACCTTGACCTCCTCGGGCACATTCAAGGTCTCGTAGGCGGTCTCCATTTCGGAGATGTATGCCTCCAACTTACTAGGGTCGGTCTCCCCACTGAATGACGGGGGTCTCAAATCCACCAACGCCTTGACCCAATTGGTCTCGCGCAGCTGTGGTTGCGGTTGTGGCCCTTGTTGACCCACACCGCCTTGCTGCTGCTGCATCGCAGCTACCAACTGTGGGACCATTTGGGCTACAGCGGCCGAAACAGCGTCGGCCATGACCTGTGTCGTAGGGTTCTCCCACTGGTTCCCGGTATCACCAGTACCGCGTCCGTGGCCTCGACCTCGTGGTCTACCTGACATCTGAATTCACATGAACATTTATTAGCACTGTGCTTGCACACTTATCGGTCCAACGGTTGTAACATCTTCCCGACAATAAGGTATCTTCACACTTAGTTAATGGTTAACCTTCTCATAACTGTTCACTTAGGTAACTATGGTTACGTTTCCTAACTCGGTATATTCCTAAGCTCGGTATTCTAGTCATCAGAGCGAAGTATCGCTCTGATACCACTTTTTGTAACACCCCTACTACGCACTTACCAATACTTGAAATCGCAGCAGAATTAAACAACTAAATAAATACTAAACGATTCGGTGCTACAACGCCGTTAACCACCCACGTGGTCAACAAGGCAGAATAAATACAAACGTACCGGTCTGATGATCAGACTCCCGAGCATAGAACTAATAACCTTTAATACATTAACATATTACCGAGTTTGTAACTTCATCCATAACTGTAAACTGTACACCACAATCTGTCACTGTGAACTTTCAACGACCGTCATTGTAATACAAACGGCACCAAAATATATCGCCACGGGAGCACATGCGCATACCGGGCTCAACATCCAAAACTAACCAAAAGTATTCCTGCAGCCTAGAATCTATAGCCATTCCGCTTCCTCGATCCTCATCCTGCAGTAAAAATATGGAGCCCCCGAGGGGGTCAGCAACCCTTGGCTGGTATGGTTAACGCGCAGCCCATCGGCTACCGGGATACGCGCAACTAATTGTCATGATGACATGGCATTCATTTTAAACATACAACATATATATCATAGCAAGAATATTGCATAACACCATCACACAAAACATACAAGAACGAATCCTTTTAGGAAACGAACCAACACAATTAGATCCCATGGAGAGCCTAGAGAATGTTGCCAAACCCATGCAAAGCTCGTTACATAACTCGTTACCGTCCTGTTAGATTGAACGAATAACTTAACACAAGGTGCCTCGGATATAGTGATCCAAGCACACCGAACAAAACATAGTATGCCCCTGTGGCCCAACGTGAGTCAGTAAAATAGCCTTGGTTAAGCTAAAGGGAAGGTTGGAAACCAAATTGGAAAAACAACCATAACATACAGAGAGAATCGAACCGGTTATGACATCGATTCCTATACTCACACGCGTGGCCTGAACAGACCGGACTCCTCACTTCCCCCGTTAGCACTTGTTAGAAGTTCAACATCGAACTCAATAAACAAATCACAAACAATTGGTTAAGTCTTGTTAGACACACACACGGGAAGAGAGAGTCACACTTAACAATACAATAATATTTAACAACAGTAAACTCATTACATGACTTAAGTCTTACAAGGTCATAAACAAACAGAAAAACATACAACACACAAGCCGGTGTAAACCGGTAGGCAACAGACTGCAAGAAAACCATACATTGGTCCTTGCTTCGATTGTTTTCCTCCGTAGGCCACTCCTATACACGATTAATAACGTTGGTTAACTAATTTACTTAACTTTAAATTTTACAAAGTATTTTACATGGTTATATGACATGTTTTAATGCGTAAACTTATCCTTGTTTACCTACATTATACCCCCTAGGGTTAACTACTTAAGCCACACCTTGTTTGTTTTTTTTATAAGTTTTGGTCTGACCGACCTTACCGACCGACCTTACACAAGGTCTGTCCATTCCATAACATATTACCGTCAAAAATTCTACTCCGACCGACCTTGCAAGTTCGGTCACAAGTTCGGTCTATTCCCGAAAGTTTCTTTCCTTTGAAAATTCAGGCCCGACCGATCTTGGCAAGTCCGGTCGCAAGATCGGTCGATTCCCGAGACTCACTTACGTACAAAAATTTAGGCATGACCGAACTTGTAAGTCCGGTCCCAAGGTCGGTCTATTCCAGAGACTCAAACCGTACTAAAAATCCATGCCCGACCGACCTTGCAAGTCCGGTCGCCAAGGTCGGTCCATTCCAGAGACCATTTCTCGCAGGGTAAACTGGGCTCGACCGACCTTGCAGGTCCGGTCCCCAAGGTCGGTCTGCTCTAGACCCTTGTTTTTAATTGCCCATTTAACTCCAAACTTCACCTCATATATCCTAGTATGTTCTAACCTTATTTGGGCACTTCAAACACACCTTAAGACCTCCATTAAATTCCTTAAATCATTCATCAAAACCTCCTTAACCTTACACAAATTCCTATACAAAGGTTGGCAAATGCAATACTTTTCCCTAAGTTTGCATGGGGTGTTTTATACCTATAACTAGCACTAGTCTCATATGTTTCCTCACTACTACTACATCCTCTCCCAAACATATTTTCTTCCTAAACCACTAAGATTGCACAAGTCCTAAACAAAATCCCAAAACACTCATTTGCATTCTAAATCCTCTAAAACAATGCTTAAGTCCTTTTTCACCTTAGAACACCTAAGACATTACTTTTCCTCTAGTAAAACACCTAAACCTTTCTAACACTTCCTAGTTCACCAAATCTTGTTTAAACACTTAGAACTTCTTGTACATTACCTAAATTTTGACATGAACTCTCCTAGAACATTACTAAGCCAAAACACATTGTTTTCACCATTAAACAATCATGAACACTAAAATCCATCAAGAACATTCTTGTACACAAAACTTCACTCATTTAATACTACATCACAATATAGTGCATAATTTAAATTGCTTGGCACTTAGGCCCTTAAATAACATGGCTCTTAGGCCCTTAAGATGCATAAATCATAAACACTGAATTTCCCACATTATATTTGCCTTTGACCTGCAATTACACCCAACAATACATATGCCTTTTACTAAGCCCTTGAGAGTATTTCTTTTCTAAGTCATTTACCATTGGCTCCTTAAGTAGATTTAATAAGCAATATAAGCTCATTTCTCCTAAGACATTATAAGCTACATTAGGTTAGCATATTTACCTCTTTTCCTCACAAACTTCTTTCTTGTTTCCTTGTTTAAAAATCGGTAAGGGTGTTTGATTTCTTGTCAACTTCTAAACAATATACAAATAATGAAATGAGTATACAAGCTTTATATCTCATTTCCTTGTAAACCCTAAATACATATATTGTCTTAGAACATTTAGATGGTTGTTTTACCTTGGATATGAACGAAAGTTTGGATATGTAGCAAGAGAAAACTCCACCAAGCCCTTGGAAGATTCAAATGAAGCTAGAACAAGCAAGGTAAAGGGCACCATTAATGGTGTTTTTCGGACAACATACAAACATGAAGGAAATGTTATTTTTCTTTGAGTTTCCTTACCTAGAAGCAAAGGAGAACAATAATATGTGAAAAGATGAGCTCAAGCTCCTCCCATGGAGATTCCTCTTGGCACCGAAATGGAGCTCTTGGAATTTTGAGAAGATATGAATGAAGAGCTTGGCAAGACAAAGAGAATGGTGGTCTTTGTTTTTGATTTGGCAAAGTGAGCTAGGAGATAATGACAATGGAAGTTGGTGTTGGTGTTGGTACTATTGCAAAACCGAGAATGGAGAGCAAGAAGGAGGTAGAAGAGAGGTTGGAGACGTGGGAAATGAAGAGGGAAAGAAGAGAATGAAGATAAGTAGCTAGTTTTTGATATTTAAAGTAAAAGTAAATAGTGATTTACTTTATTACTTTACTTAGCTTATTTTTTTGTTTAAGAGTGGTGAGTCACCAAGAAAACCGGCCCCCATAATATACTAAGGGGTATTGTAGTCTTTGTTGACCAATTGTCACACTTATATTGACATATGTTATAAACTTGGTTAATTTGGTTACTATTCACAAAAACAAGGCACATAGTTGTGAAATTTTTGATTTCCTATTGATTTAGACTTCCTAATGTGATACTAAGTAGTACACATGTTAATTAAAGAGTAATGATGGACATTTAGCCACTCAAAACTCATTTACAAGACAATTTTTCATAAACGTGCTTTAAGACTCCTTAAAGCACATTTTGTGTTTTAACTTGTTTTCAAGCTTGGTTTTCTTTGGTAATTGGTTTAATATGTTCATTAATATATAAATAAGGTCTTGGTAAGCTCACTAGGTCTTAACCAAGCTTATCCCAAGCTTAGAGCACATTTTAGCCTTTATTGACCTTAAGGTATTTATTTGTGTTTTCTATGGTTTAAATTGTTTACTAATGTTTCTAAGACTCTTTTTAGTCTTAATATACCATATTTTAATGTTTAAACACATACTAAGGTTTGGGGTATTTCATCAATTATGAATTATTAAGTGTTTGTTTGAGTGGAGTCTTCGTACTCATATATACGTTGTAACGCTTTCAGTTGGTTTATTGCGATGTGATGTGTGAAGCCGGGGGCTTGTTTGCTATTTGAGTTTACTGCAATATATTTGTTGCTTTATAGTTTTTATATTAAACTACTTGCATGAAATTGAGTTGCATGATCTCGACCAATTAACTGAGGATCTGAGGGGGCATGACAGTCATGTAGTAACATACTCAGCAGGGGCTGATTCCATACCATAAACAAATATTTGGCAGGTATGCAGCTTCCGGTGTCGACATAGAGCGGGACGCGCTGGGTAGTTTAGTCACAGTTGTTTAAATATGCACTGTTGTATTTCGATACGAACATGAAACGTGTATAGGATTGGGGTACTTAGAATGCTCACTATGATTGTATTTTATATTGGAAATGAAAGTTAGATCTATCTCTTGTTGTCACTGTGGGAAATTGTTTCGTATTTATGAATATATCAGTAAGCACGTTTTTACTCGTATGGGCGAGTGAGAACGGTGACACCAGTAGTTCAATTGTTTAGTTTACCGCTGCGATTACAATGTTAAGTAAGACGATTAGGAGCCGATTAGAGTAAGGGTGTTACACAAATACATATAAGTACATAGTTGGTAATTTAAAATTAAAATGAGTGTTTTAAAATGGAGAGATGTTATATAGTAGCTTAAATAAGAAATTTTCTCAACTAATGGATTAGTGGGCTTAACTTAGATCGAAATTATATTTGGCATATCTCAAGTTTAACATTCTTATCGGGTTAATTATCCCATCTAAACCTAGTCATGCAATTGGGTTAAGTAATTTGGTAAAATTAGTTTGGGTTAAATTAAATACATATGATTAAAATGAGATAATGTGATAAGGATTAATCCTAAAGGTTGTGGAAATTTTACCACATTGTTAGCTGTTAACAACGAGAGGGGATTAATTAATTAATTCCGGAATTGAACACTTTAAGTAATAATCTGATTAAAAATGAATAATTAAACATTGAGGTTATTTACAAGGAATTTTTAATTATAAAGGATGTCAAACAGTTTAAGGATTTATAGAGAATTAAAACTTGCATTATACTTCAGATCTAAGTGGTTAGAGGACGAGTGTGGGATTTCATATTAGCGTCTTCTCCGGTGTACGGTATGGTTTCTTGTAGTCTGCTTGCTACCGAGTTACACTCGGCTTGTGTGCTAGTTGTTTGTGTGAAAAATGACCTCAAGATTAAAGCATGTAAATTGAACAATTGTTGTTGTTTGTGATTGTGTGATGATTAACCCAACTTTATATTCGACGTGCTACTAACTACACAGTAGAGTAGTATGACACACAAGGGAATGAATTGGATTATGAATGGAGAATTCAGGAAGATTAAGAGGATGGATTTATATGAGTGTGATATTAAATGCAAAATCCCTCATTAATTGTTAATGACATCAAAATGATGTCCCGAAGTAACAAGGACGAGATTATGAGAATTTAAATAATGCTAACTATTGGGGGGACGAGAGGATCTGGGTAGACCGGGCACGCGTGTTTATTGGATTGTGAGCGTGGTATCTACAATAGATTCAACCTCGTTGGAGTGCGTCTACGGACTGCGCTGTCCCGGAGCCAAGCGATTGGCTCCCCGTCTTTGGCACATGATCATTGACAGGGGCGAGTTATATGTATAAAAATTTATGTATATATATGCCACTATCAGCACAGATCATTGGTTCGTGATGCATAGCGTTCACTTGGTACGGGCCACCTGCCCTAAGTTAAAACTGTAAGCAGTCTCAAAAATTCATACTGTCTCAAGAACATTAAGATGTACATGCACAATCCCGTTGTGTGGATTGATATATATATATATTATTTATATATATATATATCTGAACATAAATAATACCAATGAGAGGATTGCACTAATCGAGAAGAGAAAGGCAGGGGAGGACTGAAGGATTAAAACTTAAATTAAGGTTAAGAGATGAAAGCATATTAACTCTGTTGTGACGATTTGATCCCATTGAGTAGGATCTGTTATAACCCGCAATTTACACCTTGTGTTATATCAGTTGCAATGTCACTCTAAGTTGGATTATTTAATTCCTTGCTAACAGTTGGGACTCCGGCGGTATTCTTTTAATTGCCAAGGACAAGGTGGTCATTTGGTTAATTAATTAAGGTACTTGTTCTATTAAATCAATAAGTAAAGGAATTACTTATTACTTCCTTATTCTGATTACCTAATTTCATCACGTCAGTTCATTCAGTTCATCGTGAGGAGCGTTCTCTATCGTGGTGCTAAGCGGCAGTTTCTCTCTCTTTTCCTTCTCTCTCAATCTCTCCCTCTGTTGAGGATTTTTGGCTCTACCGCTGCAATCAGATTGACGATCTTCGTTGCGGTGTGGTTCTCCCTTCGATTTCAGGTTTGCATTGCAGAATTGGGACTTCGTTGTTTTCTTCGTTTTATTCAGCTTTTCTGATTGAGGATTCTGAATGTGTTCGAATCAGTTGTCGTTGGCTGCATTCGGATTGGGGTTCTGCTGCAGTACTACATCTGGTCTTGATTCAGGTTGGTGATGCAGAGTGTTACAGTTTCGTAATTGCAAGTTCTAGGGTTCTTCCGTGTTTCTGATTTTGGGATTATCGTTGTTGTGAGAATTCAGTGATTGTGTTCGTGTCTGGTTGGAGAGCTGTTCGGGCTGCGCTTGTTGATTCAGATCATTGTTTTCTGCTGCTAATTGAGGTAGGTGGTTACTCGATTCAGTTTGGAAGTTCAGTCATGGGGTGTTGAAAGGCTTTAATCTGATTCGGGGTGCGTGTTTGATTGCGTTGTGGTTCGATTGCGTTTTGAATGGCTAAACCCCCATGGTTTCCTGTTTTAATGTCTGATTTGGTTTGTGTGCTTAGTTGGCAATTCGTGGTATCGAATTGCGTTGTTTTTCTGCTCTGTTCGTCTTCTGAAATTTGCAGTTTTCGCACTGGCCGAACTTCTGTCCGAGCTTTGAAGTTCAGACAGTGCGTTTTTGCCTTTCTGATTTCTAAGTTCGGGGTATGTCCGAACATCTGTCCGAACATGGATGTTCGGACACACCCTCAGGTTTTCTTCTGATTTAAGTTCGACCTGTGTCCGAACTTCGACGTCCGGACACAAGTCGGACCTTCCGCGTGTTCTTCCGTAAAACTTGTCCGAACATCAATGTTCGGACATTCTAAAATTTCCTGTCTGTTTTCAAATCGACTTGTGTCCGAACATTGATGTCCAGACACAAGTTCGGACGCTTGACTGTTTTGGCTTCTGAGTCTCGACTTGTGTCCGAACTTCGACGTTAGGACACAAGTTCGGACACCTCTCTGTTTTCAACATAACTTCTTCGTTTGAACTCCGATTTGAGTGCCGTCTGCGGCGTTGGATTCCTTTTGATCTGTACTACTGATTTATGAGTGTTTTGGCATATTTAAATGCAACTTTGCCTCTGTTTAAGCAATCCTTCTGTTTTGGGACATTACACTTTGTTTCTAAGCCGTGAATGGCTGGGTCGAGCTATTCCGTGGTATACCATGTAGACGTCGTTCTGAGTGTGGGTCATTCCCTTTATGTTCTGTGGGGTTTACGAACCCTTTGGCTCTTTCGAGTCATTTCTTCGTTGCCGAGAGACCTGGTATGGTCTATGGGTCTTCGACCCTTCTGAGTGTGTGCATTGTGTCTTGTCCCCTTTCTGTTTAAGAGTTCTGATTGTTTCTGAATTGGGAACCCTTGAGTTCCACTCTGTTTCTATTCTGAAAACTTCTGAATATGGAGAATTGTGGTTATTATATTTATCTTTTTCTCCTTCTGTTTTCAATTGTTTTGAGCGACCTTACTGATGACGGTCGCTGCTTACTGGGCATAGTTGTGTGCTCATTCCCCTACTTCTAACATTTTTGCAGATTGATCAGCGAGGATCATCTTGAGTTCTGGAGCTGTAGTGCTTAGCTCATTTGATTGTTTAAACTTCTGTTATGACGTTGTAGCCTTCGGGCCTTACTCTGTTTTGAGTTTCTGATTCGAACATGTATTTGGAAATTGTTTTACTTCCGCTGTATTGAATACTTTGGTTTACAACGTTTATGTAAACTCTGTTTTGGGCCTTTATTGCATTTGAATGTTTTAGAGCCTTGCGTTATTGGTAGTAATACACGGCGTGTAATACCCTTAACTCTTAGGCCGGTTTTAGGGGTGTTACAGGATCACTTGTTGATTATTGGCTGACTGTGTGATTGGCATGCTGAGTGTTTACAGTATTTCATTATATATGCATGTCTGTTAATAAATTAACCGCATGTTCATCCCACCAATAGGTTGAGTGTAGCCCGGTCGTACGTGGGCTACACGTTATCATACCAGTGTTGTTTGCTGAGCCTTCGAGCACCCCATTTTCAGGTACTTAATTGAAGAGCTTCAAGCAGAGCGTAGTGGGTAGACGACGTATGGGTTATGTGAATGTTGGTTAGAGATATTATTAGACTTGTGTTGTATTAATTAAGACTTAAGGACTCGACATGTATTTTAAGGAGATTGGTATTGTATTTCCAGTCATTCGGACCGTAACATTTTGGATGGAAAGGCCTTGTCAGTGACGGGGGTGACTGGCGGCGATAACACCAATGTTGTTTAAGTTATATCCGCTGCGCACTAGTGCAGAAAATGTTTTTAACCACGGTTATTTTGCCTATATACCACGGTTAGGAACCGTGGTTTATGCTCGCGTCGTATATTGACAAATAGCTATAAACGACGGTTCATAACCGTCGTTTAAAGTAAGTGACAAAACCACGGTTGGTCGAAACCATCGTTTAAGACCCCTTCTCCCGCGATATTTCATTGACTTTATACCACGGTTGGGAGTCAGAACCGTGGTATAAAGTGTGTTATATATGACGGTTCCGTATAGAACCGTGGTATAAAGTGTGTTATAAATGACGGTTATTCTTAAAACCGTGGTATATAGTGTATAAAATCAATAATAAACCACGATTATACATAAAACCGTGGTTTATAGTCTGTGAATTTTTTTCCAGTTCGCCGGCGATTTAGCGGCGCCACCTTCAATCGTAATTTCTCAACAGAGAGCGCGGACAGAAGAGAATGAAGAGGCCAGAACATGTATGTTCCTTGTTTGTGAATTAGGGTTGCTAAATAATGAGTGAAGTCGCATTAAGTTCCTTGTTCGTCGGTAGGTTGCAAAATTACCGTGAAAGAGAATGAGAGAGGGCGGAGCTGTTCGCCGGTTAGGGTTGCAAAAAATTACAGTGAAGAAGAGGCGCAGAGCATGTGTTCCTTGTTCGCTAGTGTGGGTTGCAAAAATTACCATGAAAACAAGAGGCGCGGAGCATGTCCTTGTTCGCCGATAAGGTTTGCAAAAATTACAATGAAGAGGCGCAGCATGTGTTCCTTGTTTTCCAGTATGGCGAAGAGCGCCGGTGGGTTGCAAAAATTACCACGAGTTGAAGAAGAAGAAGAACAAGAAGAAGAGTTGCAGAGCATATATGTGTTCCTTGTTCGACAGTGTTAATTGGTTGTAAAACAGTGAAAGAGAATATATATAATAAGAGAAAGAGAAAGAGCCGCGTTAATTTTCACCGAAAATTTGAATTCCCGCTTAGACTATATACCACGGTTCTACCAAGAAACCGTCATTTAAAGTTGTTTGACCGCGACTAAAAACGACGGTTTTGACAAAACCGTGGTTTAAAATACAACGTGTCAAGCTATATACCACGGTTCCACACAAAACCGTGGTATATAATACAATGCGTCAAGCTATATATGACGGTTCCATGAAGAACCGTGGTATAAAATGCAACGCGTAAAGCTATATATGACGGTTCCAGCTAGAACCATGGTATAAAATCTCCCGCCGAGAATTTTTGTGACGGTTATTCTAATAACCGTGGTTTAAAACTTTTAAATGACGGTTATGCGATTAACCGTGGTTTAAAGTGTGTCATTTAAAATCTTTTTTCTACTAGTGGCGGTTTGTTGTTTATGTTGGAGTTCATTAAATGCTAATTACGGGATTTAGAGTTGGGGTGTTACAATAGTACATATTATGAATTACTCAATCAAGTAATTCCTCTTTATAAACATACCTTTAAATCTCAAGGTATAGTGTAGCATAATTAAATCAATTAACTCTTTGTTAGTTATTATTTTATTTATTTATTTTTTCCACCCCTCTAAAATTTCTCAACCCCTACAATTATTTTTACAAATATGATTAAGGTTTTGTGTTCCCTTAAATCTAATAAATATTTATATAAATTCTTCTTTATATATTAATTATACATATATATAGGTAATTAAATCCTAATTACCCTTTTAATTCTTTAGGAATATTTAAGTATGACTAACCACAATACAGGAAATGATGGTGCTTCCTCCTAGACACGAAGATGCTCGAGAGTGTGGGGCTTAAGGGATTAGAGAACATCACTTTTGGAACTTTTGTTATGATGTAATAAGTTGGATTTGTAACCAATATGTAATTTTGATTTTGGTTTGTAATTAAGCCTAAGCATTAACGGAGGATGTGAATGTGGCGGTAGCACCCCACTAGTTTTAATGCTTTCGCAATTACAACTTGTATAAATTTATATTATGTTAAGAGTGAAATACCCCAAACCTTGATATATTGTTTAAATACTAAACTATGATATTTAAAGGTTAAAAAGTGCCTTAGAAACATCAGTGTACAATTTAAACCATAGTAAAAACAATAAAGTACTATAAACACAGTTGAGCAAAAACATGCTCTAAGCTTGGAGTGAACTTGGTTAGGACCCAATGAGCCTACCAAGACTTAGTAATATTCAATTATGATTTAATAAGGCTAATTAAGTCCTTAGGAAATTTTGGTAGACAACTAAACCAAACAAAACACAAATAAATACCTTAAGGTCAATATGGGCTAAAAAGTGCTCTAAGCTTGGGATAGTCTTGGTTAAGACTTAATGAGCTTACCAAGACCTTATGTATATACTAATGAACACATTAAACCAATTACCAAAGAAAACCAAGCTTGAAAACAAGCTAAAACACATAATGTGCTTTAAGAAGGCTTAAAGCACATTTTTGAAAAATTGTCCTATAAATGGGTTTTGAGTGGCTAAATGTCCATCATTACTCTTTAATCAACATTTGTACCACTTAGTATCACATTAGGAATTCTAAATCAATGGGAAATCAAAAATTTCACAATCATGTGCCTTAATTTGTGAATAGTGCTCAAATAGTGCTAGTTTAAGTTATAAGTCAACTAAGTTGTTTAGATGGTCAAAAAGGCCATATATATGTTATATATTGAAGGGGCCACGGTTTTTAAGGTGGGGAGTCACCAACCTAGTCATCCAACTAAAGAAAAGAAAAAGAAATAAAGTAAAGTTACTATTTGCTTTTAAGCTTAAATATCTTGCAAAAGTGAAACCTCTCACCTCTCTTCTTCATTTCCTTGCCTTCCCACCGTGTTCTTCCTCTATTCTCCCAACCAGAACCGAGCTTGCTACAGCCCCTCTCTTCTCTAACTTCAATTGCTCACCAAATGTTCATTAATGCTCCAAATCAAATTCTAAGACCATATTTGTCTTAATTAGACCAAGCTCTTCACTTCTATCTTTCCAAATCTTCAAGAATCCCATTTTGGTGCCATGGAGATTCACCATTGAATGAGCTTGAGCTCATATTTTTATGCCTTGTCATTCTCCTTGGCTTCAAGGTAAGGAAAATCAAAGAAAAACTCCATTTCCTCTTGTTTTTGTATGTGACCGAAAATCACCATTTGATGGTGTCTTCTCTTGTTCTTTCATAGCTCCATTTCAATCTTCAAAGGACTAGGAGGAGTCCTACCTTGTTTCTTAATCAAGTTCTCTTTCAAATTCCAAAGGTAAATGTCATTTTAGTGTATTAAAACACTTATGTTGAACTAGGGTTTGTATATGAGTTTAAGTATAAATTCTTAAAGCTCATTACCCTTATATGTGTGTGTGGATAGATGGTTGACAAGCAATCAAGGTCCTTGCCGAATTTTTAAATAAGGAAACAAGAAAGAAGTTTGTGAGGAAAGGAGGTAAATGTGCTAACCTAATGTAGTTTGAATGCATTAGGAAAAATGAGCTTAAGGTGTTCACTAAAACTACTTAAGGAGCTAATGGTAAATGAGTTAGTAAAATGCTCTCAAGGAGTTTATTAAGGGCATATGTGATGTTGGGTGTATTTGCAGGTTAAAGGCAATTATTATATGGGAAATTCAGTGTTTAAGTTTAATGCAATTTAAGGGCCTAAGAGCCATGTTATTTAAGGACCTAAGTGTCAAGCAATTTAAGTTTATGCACTATATTGTGATGTAGTGTAGTTTAAGGATTTAGATGTGTGTAAAGAACATTCTTTGTGAAGATGAGTGTCTTGGATGGTTAAAGGATGAAAAACAATGTGTTTGTGTGTATTAAATGAATAAGGGTTCTTGGTTATATTAAGGTGAAAAATTATGTGTTTTGGTGTAAGGTGATACAAGGGAAACTATGTCAAAATTTGGTTAATGAACAAGGAGTTTTAGGTGTTCAAAATGATGTTTGGTGACCTAGGTTGAACTAGGAATGATTAAGGTTTAAGTTGGTGAAAGAAGGTGAAATAAGGTCTTCTTAGGTGTTAAAATGTTTTGGGCGTTGTCTTGGAGGAATTAGGATGCAAATGAGAATTTTAAGGATACTTCAAGATCATGGTGAGTTGTGTTAAGGATTTATACAAGTTTTAGTACCAATGAGGAAGTAAGGTGTTGTAAGGAAGATGTGTGAACTTGTGGAGAAGATTCTTGGAAGGACATAAAGTATTTATGGTGGGCTAAATATAGTGTGGGAACATGCTATAAACCTAAGGGGGAAACATTATAAGTGTTGGGCATTTAGGCAAGAAATGAGTAAGTGTTTAAGGGTATAGAAAATGAAGTTTTTGGCACGTCCGAACTACCGTCCGAACTTGGACGTTCGGACATGCCCTGTTGCGTTTAAGTTTTCTGAGCTTCGACCAGTGTCCGAACTACCGTCCGAATTTGGAAGTTCGGACACACCTATCTCTATTTTCTGGTTTGGCCTCGAACAGTGTCCGAACTTGGGAAGCTCGGACGCATGTTCGGACATTCATCAGTTTGCACCCTTTTGAGCCTCGAACAGTGTCGGAACTTGGGAAGTCCAGACACAAGTTCGGACAAGGTGCTGTTTTGACCAAAAAAAACTTTGTTTAAAGTTAGGAAATGATATCTAATGATGGGGATTGATAAGTAATGATGTTATGAGATTGTTAAGGACATGTTAAGTGAGTTATAATGATAATTGAGTGGGTGAAATGCTGTATTAAAATGTAAAGGTAAAACAAGTTAAAAATGTAAAGTTATTTAACTAGTTAGGGATAAGTTATGAGCATTAGACTTTAAACAATCATGTTACCCCGATGTTAATAAAAGTAAATGTAATATTACCAGTTGTTCGAGAATTGTTCGAGGAACATAAGTGGACATGATAGAGTGGACTCCGGTGACAGGTATGATTTTCTTGCAACCAGTGTCCTACCAGATTACACCGGCTTGTATGCCAATGTGTTTTTCTGTATGTTTGCCACGTTATAAGATAATTCATGAAACGAGTTTATAGCCGTTATTGTTGTTGTGTGTTTGCGTATCGATACCGGTAACCTCGAATGCGTATGAAGGGATAGTTAACCATTATTAGGTAAACGTAAGAGAACGGTATCCGGTAATAACGTTTCCAACCTAAGGAACGTTCTAACCACGGCTATGCGTGAGTTAGTTGCGTGATGTTGTGTGTGATGTTGCTGTATATGTGTGACCCTCCTTTGCGTGATTAACTCAGTTGTAATATTGTATGGTGTGGTGATATGATAGGTTCCACAGCGGAGTCTTTATTTGTGAATATTTATATATTATGGGGGTGAGGAATCCGGTAGTTCCGGTCGCGCGTTGTTTGGGAGTTGTTGTATACAGTTTCTTCAGCTTCCTCTCTGTTGGTTGTCTTCCTTCATTGGTCTTTGATCACCCCTGGGTTTAACCAAGGCTCTTGACTCACGTCTGTTGGGGATTATGTACGTTGTGTTCGGATCACTATATCCGATCCATCTTTATGTTAAGTTATCCGTTCGTCTAACAGGACGGTAACGAGTTATGTAAACGAGCTTAGCACGAGTTTGACAGCATCCTCTAGGCTCTCCCAGTGAACTAACTATGTTTGGGGCGTGTAACACCCCTACCGCTAATACCGTCATTCTCGTACCATACTTACCTTCGCAGCGGATATTACCTACTCAACGGCGGGTGTACAATGCCGTTAGTCACCCACGTGACTAACAAGGCGAGTTACAATACTACATACTATCGGTCTGATGAATATGAACATACCGAGTACTCTACACAATACAATACTTCCCATTGCATACTCATCCATACTCCAATTACAACTCCAATACATTACTATACCGAGCATACTACAATCCTTACATTACCGATACAGTCTAGACTTCCAAATTCATACTACGTTACAAGTACGATTCCCTTTTCTCAACTACCCATGCTTACGTAGCAGTCCCCGTCCTACTCTCTCGAACGGAGGTCAGCTTCGAGTACCTGCACACTAAAAATGGTCCCCCGAGGGGGTCAGCATACGCTGCATATGAAATCCGCATATACCGCGTGCTAACCGCGGTACGCCGACTACTTTGGGTCGGATATACATGGAGTTCATTTTACATGCATACATACATACTCATACTACTCAATACAATCAAAGATACCTACATAAATACACAAGTACAATACTTACTAAGGAAGACAATTCAATAGTCAACCATCCGTATTTGTTATACATTCATTACTCTTCGTGCTGTGTTCAATATTCATTGCTCTGCTCATGCTTACTCCTTACTCTTGCATACTCATCACTCCATGTGCAATACCTTACTCGTACACGATCCTTACTCTGTACTCGTTACTATACTGGTGCATACTCACTCCTCAATTCTCTATACTTACTCTTACATATTCGATACTCAATACTCACTCATATATACTCAATACTCGGTACTCCTTACATACTCATACTTGCTTCTTACTCGATACTCGTTGCCTTACTCATACATACGCAATACTCATTATTTGGTCTGGGCGGAGTCATACTCAAGACTCGCCACCGGACCTACAATACGAGGGCTATACGCTTAGCTCCTCAAATACTCAAATGTCCGTTCTACCGGACTACACGAATTCCCAACACTCTTCTCTCAGAGCACAATACAACCTCATGGGTTAGCCTAGAAGTATCTCTCTCGATAACCTCAGTTAGCTTAGGGAATTACCACCGTCTAGTATCCTCAGATTTAAGGGTTTCCCCAACATATCGAATACTCTCTCGGTTCGGGCATACTTACATCAGTCGGGTCCTCTCATAATGGGTCGACTAATTACTAAGGGGTTTGGAGATCCCTCATCATTCTTTACTACTCTCATGGTTCATGTTTTGCACCAAGATTAATTCCTCTAATAGAGGTTACTTATATACTTCCACACGTTTTGTTGGTATATTATCATTTCGTTTCTCCTACCGTTATCGGAAGGTTATTACTCCCGTACACTCTCTCACATTCTAGTGAGTTCGTTGGGTTGCGTTATCGTTTATTGATTCGATACTTTAGTGTGTTGCTACGTTTCCATTGGTTCACACATGGCTCTTACTACGAGCCTCTACACAACAAGACTCATCTATTAGTCGTACTACGCACTAAATGAAGCCACCATCAATCAGAAAGGTTAGCTCACACAACATACTCAAGACATACAATGAAGGCAATAAACCATTTTCATGCTTTAGTCTTGATTAGCCGGCATGCAACATACAAATCAACGTAACTCGGTTAGCATACGGGGCATGAGGAAATCATACCTTTCACCGGAGTTAGCTTACACGTGTTCCCTTGTTCCTTGGTTCACACTTGTTCCACTGATAATGTTTCAACATTATTATTAATACTATACTCTCTACGATACACAAATAATTACTACTCCCGTACTTACCACCCGTTATCCCGTGTACTTAATGTTTTATACTCTTAACTTGCTTGGTTACTTTTACACTTGTTTCATACTCATATACTTACTTTCTTACCTTTATTATTTCAATTATAGTGTACTACTACATATATGCATATATGTGTATAGGCATATATATATATATATATATACGTATGATTATCATAATCATATAGCAAAATATTTTTTTTTTTGACTCGACCGGACTTGCGACCGACCTTGCAAGTCCGGTCCATTCCAGTAGCTACCAGTACGGGAAATTTTCTGGCTCGACCGAACTTGCAAGTCCGGTCGCAAGTTCGGTCCATTCCAGTAGCTTGCATTACGGGAATTTTCTGGCCGACCGAACTTGCAAGTCCGGTCGCAAGTTCGGTCCATTCCAGAAGGTTTCTGACGGGAGAATTTCTGGTCCGACCGAACTTGCATGTCCGGTCGCAAGTCCGGTCGATTCCAGAAGGTTTCCCGTCTTTTAAATCTGGGCTCGACCGAACTTGCAAGTCCGGTCGCAAGTCCGGTCCGGCCCAGTACTTCAGTTTTAAAATCTGTTTTCAGTCCTCTCTTTTACCCATTACTTCCCAATCTTCCTACATGTAATCCCACATGTTTTAGTGCCATTTAGGCTTCCTAATTACCTTAATTCACCACCAAATCCATTACTCATTTCTAAATCCACATACACAATTCCTTCACTTCTTCTTCAACACTTATACAGTTTTTGTGTCTCTTATGCTACAGATTTTAAACCAACTCCTACCATTCAATACTCCCCCTAGCAATGCTACTCCTAGCATTCTAAATACCTCTCCTTACCATACCAATTCATTCCAAGCCATTGCACTACCTATACCCAAGTTCCAACACTCATCTTACCAAATCCTGCACATTAAATTCTCCTAACTTCTCCAATGTGTTCTTATACACTTTGCTACAGATTTTACACTCCTTATTCCTCATACTACAGTTACCATTCCAATGGTCATTAAACATCTCTACTATCCTCAATACATACCTTGGTTCTCCCACTCACCAAGTCATTCTTAAATACATAATTCCTACTAAAATTTTGCCATAGTTCATCTACTTTCCTTACTTACTCACACACATCCTTTCTCATCAAATTCATCCCTATTCTAGCCAAACCACAAGGGTTCTACCAGAACACACACAAAATCCCAATACACCAATATTTCCTAAATCCACAATACAATTACTCATACACAATTATTTGGCTCTAAGGCCTACAATCCACATACTTGCTCTTAAATACTCAAACTTCACAATTCTCAATACTAGTACAAAGTTTTGGGTTCTTTAAATATTTTACCCATTCCCATTACTCTAATGCACTAGAATTTACATTAGGAAGGAGCTCTTACCTTGAGCTTATACTTCATTCTTTCTTTTCCATTTCTTCTTCTTGTTCTCTTTCTTGTCCAAACCGATTTTGTGGGGAATGGAGTTGCCAAACTCCATTCCCATTAACCAAGCACACAAAGACAAGCATAATTAACCAACTAACCCTTATAATAACACTAATTCATTGAAGTGTTTAGATACAATTTCTAGGGTTTACCTTTGGAGTGCATTAGGAGGGGTTTTAGCCCTTGGTTCAAGAAGGAGAATCCACCACCATTGCTAGGTGAAATTGATGCTCAAAAGAGAGAGAGAGAGAAAACAAGGTATTACAAAGGGCCAAAAATCGGTTCCCAAAGAAGGTGGAGGAAACTTGAATCTTTTATGGAGATTTTTACCTTGTTGGAAAGAGGAGACTCCAAGCTTCACAATGGTGTGCTTTTCTCTTCAAATGGGGAAAACCCATGGAGATGAAGTTGCTCATTTTCGGATTTTGAAAAGATAGAAGTGTAGAGCTTGAAGAGAGGAGTTCAAATATGTGTTTTATTTTTCATTTGGAGCTCACATGGAGGTAGAGCAAGAGGATGAAGAGGGGCTGCCATGGGAGCTGTTTGGAGAGCTCCAAAATCGCCCACAAGAAGAGAGAAGGAAGAAGAGAGCTGCAGAGAGGGGGTTCCATCGTGAGAGAGGGAGGGAGTTGGAGAGAGAGAAGAGAAATGAGAGAGTAAGAGGAGAGAGGGTATTTACTTTTGTACTTTTTACTTTTTGCTTTCTTTGATTTACTTATTTGTTACTTGTGTGTGAGAGAGAGAGAGAGCTGTTTACACCAGTAAAAACCGGCCCCCTCTGTAAATACTAGCTAGAGCGGTTTTCGTTTTTTACAGAAACCGCTCGTTATTTTACCCGGTTTTGATACTATTCACTAACCGGGCCCGTTTTCCGGAAGTTTTCGTTTCTTTTTATTTTTATTGGTTATTAAGCTTCCATAAATGCTTAATAATTATTATTTAATGATTTATAATTTTTACGGGTCTGTTTGACCCCCTTAAAGTCACGTTTTCGGGTTCCCTCGAAAAACATGCGCTAAAGCTCTTTTAGCGTTTTAATACATTTCTTGAATCCGTTTTCTTCGGGAATCATTCTCGTATACTAATTAGGCATGAATAAGCCTTAGGAGTACTTACGATACTATAACCGAGGTCTCGTACCTCCTATGGTTATTTAACGCTCATTTTAGCGTTTTCCGCTTCCTAAGCGTTTTTCTCATTTCTTTTTGGATTTATTTTCTTTACCAAAATTACTTAGGCACTATTAGGCCCTTAAATACTATATTAGAATAATATAATCACCATATTTAAGTTCGGGGTATTTCAATCTACCCCCCTTAAAGAACTTTGCCCTCAAAGTTGGTGAATCTAATACTGTTACTCGTACCAATACTCTATGCTAAGGTTATGACCTCTACATATGACTTGTCAAACTCCAAATGTCTGACATGATGCATACTATGCATCCAAACAGCATGTCACTGCATGCATAGCAATCAAAATATCCGTTTTACTCCTCTCCAAGGGGGTCCATCCGCAGACAATTAGGTACAATCCTCCCCCAATGGAGAGTGATCCCTTAGGTACCGGTCACGTTTGAACACTTACGCTTTCTGGTTCACGGCCATCATGACTTGAGCACTTACGCTTTCTGGCTCTACGGTCCTTTGGTTCTGATCAAATTCATTTGCACATATAGAGATCCTCAGGCACTTACTCATACTTACTTACTCATACTTACTTACTCATACTTTACTCATACTTACTCATACTTACTCGGGACTACGCCGCCCCAGTGCCTTTGGAAAAATACAAAACACACACTGTTACCGTACACCCGGTGTAGTGGTTTCAAACTACTCTACACTTTCATAGACTCAAAACTAGCTTCACCTCCTATGGTTTCGACCGGATACCTGTGCCTAGGCATGGAAGATCCACTAGCGTCCGTGGGAGCGGTTTTAAAACCGGTCCTCATTCTCAAGTTTGAAGAAAACATTGTACCAAGTTAGTTTTGGAAATTCATTTTGAAAACTTTGTATACATCTCCCAAATTCCATTTATGATGATTATACCTAATACTAGTGTTATTACTGCGACCACTTAAGGGAGCTTCCAGAGTCCTTCAACCACAATGTGATCAGCATTGGTGTTGAATTATCCTTCCACCCCAATTTGTGTTCGGCTTCCCTTGATCGCTAGCAAATCAAGTTCCACTTCCCACCTCAATACAAACAGACAGATTGTCAAACATTATTTTGTTTTCTATCTTTTTAATCTTGCTACTCATAATCATACACATACATTTTCCAATTCATATGATTCACTTACTTACTAATCATTTCATCAATTATTGCTACATCTTCTCCAACTGCTATACTTTAAGAATTCAAGGGTATAATATCCCATTAATTTGCTATACTCCAATTTATACTCATAAAATACATCGGTTGTACACCGATTCATACTCATTACATACGTCGGTTGTATACCAATTTATACTCATTACATACATCGGTTCCGTACCGATTTATACTCCTCAAGTCTCCCATACATACTCATTCTTCATACTATTACCAATCGGGTTTCTCATTACCCTGGAGTTTCTCTACTCCTTTTCCTATACTTACTTCCCAAATTACCACAATTACACGATGAGTGAATACAAATGTTTATGTAACATAAGCATTAACCATCAGAACGAATTCTCTTGCGCTATGCGCATTGTAGTTTACGTGCCTGTCACGTAAAACATACATTTCGCGGTTTTCGCTCTACCCCCCTTAAAAGGGGTTACGCCCACGTAATCTACCATGTGTCAACATTGGACGTTGGTCGAAGGCATTCAGCTGTCATGGAGTGGTTCGGTTTCCATGCGGTCTGTTATACAATGTTCCTTGATCAACGGGTCTTAACCGTACTGTCGGTTAGTCCCTGCATCAAGAATTTGCACCGGAGTTATTTAACTCTTAACCGGGTTTGGTTTTAGGTGTATTTCACTTTGAATTCTGGGCCCACAAGCTTCTGCTACGCGACCCTGATAACTTGGGTTATTTGCCCTTTTTGTTATCTTTATACAACACCTTTTTATCCCTTTTATTGTGGGAATAAGGCCTGTTCCATCTCGCGTGGTATTCTTTTACCGTGCGTGAACTCAATGAGTTTTAGACTCATAACCAGCTCTCTAGCAATCTATATACATACTGTTGTGTTTGTAGTGATCATTCACTTGGTTTCTCCGACTTATTGTCGGTTGAGGTTAAGTCACTACTTAGTTGTAGTGCTTCCTCCGTTGTTAGTAGCTTCTGAGCTGCACCAGTTTCTCTGGTTCATTACAAGTGTTCTTTACTTGTATGACCTTTCATTTTCCATGCGTCGGTCCTTGTGACTTTCTTAAGTCTCCTTTCGCTTTTATTCCAATGGAATTCACATCTTGTGATTGTTGGTGTGTTTCACACTCTTCGTGCTCTTTGGCCTTAGGCCGCACAGTTTGTTTCCAAGCTTTTGCTCAACTGGCTTACGCCGTGTTTACTGGTGAAGGAAGAATTTACCACTACTTACGTTCTCCATATCCTTAGCTATCCCACTAGATCATTGACTACACAAGTGCAATACCAAAACACTCAGTCCTACAGAGTGCAGAGGCGTAAACGCTTGGCAGTAACTCTCTTATGAGATCGCAATAGGAATTATTGTTACTCCTTCAGGTGGTGTTTCATCATTTCGTGCGGACTCCTGCCTTGTTGCCCGGTCTGTCCACTATCTCGAATTAACAATTCCCACAACATTAGTGATTACTCATATATATTGGTCGTCTGTCGTGCACCATGTTCTTACAGATTCCATAGTATTGGTTTACATGGTGTCCACTGTTGCTAGCTTCAGCTCATGCATTTATACAATGGTTTCCCATGTATTTGGCAATACCGAATATGGTATTCCTTTATTTTTCTGAGCTCCCTGAGCATCATTGGTTCTATAACCGGTTACTCCTTGTTTGTCAACAATTGCTGTTGAAGCTTATTTCACGTTGCTTGACAGTAGTTGTATGCTCAAGATTGACTACATTAGTAGTTCTGAAAGGAATATATTTCCCGACAGTTACTGATGGTATCCCCTTCTTGGGATCCATGTGTTCTCCACTCTTGTGGTCTCATATTATGAGGGGCGTCCTCATTCATCGGTTGTTACTCTTTTATTGGTGTCGTCCTTGACAACCTTCCATAACCGTTGGGTTGTGTGGTAATAGTTTCATGGTCTACTAGCCATATTGCCTAGAGCTCTGCTCATTATAGGTTGTTTCCAAGTGATTATTTCTCCATAAACCATCGCTGGGTTTGGAGGTGATACCGGGCTCCCTGACACGATCGTCACGTCACGCTTCCGTCTGTTGCAAACCCTTTTTGTAGCTTGGTATTGATCGATACCATTTATTGATTTTGGGGTATCCCCTGTCAAGTGGGATCCCTTCGGTGTTCTAACCGAACGTTCGTTCCAATTGTGGTGTTCTTACCACGACTTTTCATCCAACTGTGTTGACTTGATACCCTTTTATGGATTGCTCCTGGGTGTTATTGATTATGCTATCGCATCTGGCTGATATTTATACGCATGTTCAGTTCGTCATCCTACCTTGCGGTTCAGGATCTTAGTTATCCCGTTAAGGGTTATAAAGTCTCCCGTTCTTAGGGTAGACCTTTGGTGTTTTTCTTTGTGTTATAACGGACTTGATATCCCTTCCGGTGATGAATGGTATTTTTGGTACCTTATAACATCACCCTGTGTGTTTGTGGTATTTGTTCTGGGAGTTCTATCCCGTTCATTGAACACTGATATGTTAATGTTAGGTATTTGCCTTACTTAGATATCCTCGTGACATATCCAATGTCTTATCCCGTTGTTAGTGCTTCTTGCACTTTCAACTCTTACTCATCCTCCTGTAGTAGGTTCTTGACTCCTTAGCTCGTAGCTTATCTGAGTTTCTTCTGCTCATTTTGGGTATCCAACTGTTCCGTTTTGAATTTACTTATGGTCCGTAGCACAGAGTTGACTACTTCCCGTGTTTCGTACACTACATGTATACATACGTGGGGTACCGTCTTGGCACGTTACCACTTACCTAACTATCTGTCAGGCCCGCAAGCTCCTTCGGAGTGCGGTCGTCCCACATCCCGTATTTGGGTACACTCGTAGTGTTCGTCACACGCCTAGGTGAAGTATCCTATTGTCAACTCCTCTTGTATCATTCTATGATACTCACCGTAATTCCGTCTGTTTGGTTTTAAAATCCAAGGTTTAAAAGAAGAGTTTGTGATTTTGAAAGAAAAATTTGGGTTTTGAAATAACAGTTCAGTGTTAAAAGGAATTCTTCATGGCGTTGCCATGTTCGCGGTCTTGACCAAGTTCAGCTTCTTGCTGATTGGTATGTCCTTAATACAATGGTCGTGCCATTAGGCCTTCCGAGGATTGGTGATCCTATATTTGCTCCATTCGTCATAGTGGTACTTTAGCAAGTATTTGCGGGTTGTTAAAGGTATTCTAATCGTCTAGTAGTTGCTGCACTTGCCCTGGGCAAGTGCGCGGGTAGGTTGTTTTTCGGTTAACGCATACCGGTGGTGGTATCGTTTCCATCCATAATTGGTGGTTTTATTAGGTTTTCATTTGATCCTTTGATCTTGGTGATCGATCTCCTGAGTCGCTTCTCAGTGTACTTGACGTGGTTGTCGTTCATCCGGGTGTCTCACACCTTCAGTGTGGTTAACAAGACCTGACTTATCCTTAGGAACCAGGTTGTGGTCCTATACGTGTATGTGTTATGATTTCTTTCATAGTATCTGAACTATGTTGTTCGGTTATTATGGCCTCTCGGCGTGTAGGTTTGGTATTAATCCAACCTCGACTAATTCCTTAGTCGGTTTGTATACCGTTGTTGGTACTATCAAGCATTACAGTCCGTAGACTCTCTCGTCTAGGGTTCGTTACTCTATCTTCCTTGCTTCATTGCGCGATTATGCTTCTCTTCTTGCTGGCTACACATGGTTCTCGCGACTGCGAAGCATGTCGCCCCATGGTGCCATAAATTCCATTACCCTTGTGTTTAGGATCTTCATTTCTCCGCCATTAAGTGCGGTCCTTGTCATTCAACGGGAACCGTCTTCGGGACTTCCAGTTCTTGGACTCTACCGTAAGACAGGTTCTTTTCTAATAAGGTTTATTTGCAACTGCCAGATCGGGTAATACCCGAGTGTGAGAGGTCTTTCCATCTCTCTGGCGTTCTTGTCCCAACTTACAACAGGGGACGCGGAGGGCGGGTATGGTTACTGTAGGTATCCAGATTACACTGGAAATTCCTATCTAGCGTCCTCACACACTAGCACTCAACCCATAGCCCTAAGTCTCTACTTCCTAACTCGGTATTTACCTAAACTCGGTATTTCATCCATCAGAGCGAAGTATCATACTTACCTTCGCAGCGGATATTACCTACTCAACGGCGGGTGTACAATGCCGTTAGTCACCCACGTGACTAACAAGGCGAGTTACAATACTACATACTATCGGTCTGATGAATATGAACATACCGAGTACTCTACACAATACAATACTTCCCATTGCATACTCATCCGTAATCCAATTACAACTCCAATACATTACTATACCGAGCATACTACAATCCTTACATTACCGATACAGTCTAGACTTCCAAATTCATACTACGTTACAAGTACGATTCCCTTTTCTCAACTACCCATGCTTACGTAGCAGTCCCCGTCCTACTCTCTCGAACGGAGGTCAGCTTCGAGTACCTGCACACTAAAAATGGTCCCCCGAGGGGGTCAGCTTACGCTGCATATGAAATCCGCATATACCGCGTGCTAACCGCGGTACGCCGACTACTTTGGGTCGGATATACATGGAGTTCATTTTACATGCATACATACATACTCATACTACTCAATACAATCAAAGATACCTACATAAATACACAAGTACAATACTTACTAAGGAAGACAATTCAATAGTCAACCATCCGTATTTGTTATACATTCATTACTCTTCGTGCTGTGTTCAATATTCATTGCTCTGCTCATGCTTACTCCTTACTCTTGCATACTCATCACTCCATGTGCAATACCTTACTCGTACACGATCCTTACTCTGTACTCGTTACTATACTGGTGCATACTCACTCCTCAATTCTCTATACTTACTCTTACATATTCGATACTCAATACTCACTCATATATACTCAATACTCGGTACTCCTTACATACTCATACTTGCTTCTTACTCGATACTCGTTGCCTTACTCATACATACGCAATACTCATTACTTTGGTCTCTGGGCGGAGTCATACTCAAGACTCGCCACCGGACCTACAATACGAGGGCTATACGCTTAGCTCCTCAAATACTCAAATGTCCGTTCTACCGGACTACACGAATTCCCAACACTCTTCTCTCAGAGCACAATACAACCTCATGGGTTAGCCTAGAAGTATCTCTCTCGATAACCTCTGTAAGCTTAGGGAATTACCACCGTCTAGTATCCTCAGCTTTAAGGGTTTCCCCAACATATCGAATACTCTCGCGTTCGGGGCATACTTACATCAGTCGGGTCCTCTCATAATGGGTCGACTAATTACTAAGGGGTTTGGAGATCCCTCATCATTCTTTACTACTCTCATGGTTCATGTTTTGCACCAAGATTAATTCCTCTAATAGAGGTTACTTATATACTTCCACCACGTTTTGTTGGTAGATTATTCATTTCATTTCTCCTACCGTTATCGGAAGGTTATTACTCACGTACACTCTCTCACATTCTAGTGAGTTCGTTGGGTTGCGTTATCGTTTATTGATTCGATACTTTAGTGCGTTGCTACGTTTCCATTGGTTCACAATATGGCTCTTACTACGAGCCTCTACACGACAAGACTCATCTATTAGTCGTACTACGCACTAAATGAAGCCACACCATCAATCAGGAAAGGTCAGCTCACACAACATACATCAAGACATACAATGAAGGCAATAAACCATTTTCATGCTTTAGTCTTGATTAGCCGGCATGCAACATACAAATCAATGTAACTCGGTTAGCATACGGGACATGAGGAAATCATACCTTTCACCGGAGTTAGCTTTAACACGTGTTCCCTTGTTCCTTGGTTCACACTTGTTCCACTGATAATGTTTCAACATTATTATTAATACTATACTCTCACGATACACAAATAATTACTACTCCCGTACTTACCCCGTTATCCCGGTGTACTTAATGTTTTTATACTCTTAACTTGCTTGGTTACTTTTACACTTGCTTTCATACTCATATACTTACTTTCTTACCTTTATTATTTCAATTATAGTGTACTACTACATATATGCATATATGTGTATGGATATATATATAGATATATATATATATATATATATATATATATATACATATGATTATCATAATCATATAGCAAAAATAGTTTTTTTTTTTTGACTCGACCGGACTTGCGACCGACCTTGCAAGTCCGGTCCATTCCAGTAGCTACCAGTACGGGAAATTTTCTGGCTCGACCGAACTTGCAAGTCCGGTCGCAAGTTCGGTCCATTCCAGTAGCTTGCAGTACGGGAATTTTCCTGGCCGACCGAACTTGCAAGTCCGGTCGCAAGTTCGGTCCATTCCAGAAGGTTTCTAACGGGAGAATTTCCTGGTCCGACCGAACTTGCATGTCCGGTCGCAAGTCCGGTCGATTCCAGAAGGTTTCCCGTCTTTTAAATCTGGGCTCGACCGAACTTGCAAGTCCGGTCGCAAGTCCGGTCCGGCCCAGTACTTCAGTTTTAAAATCTGTTTTCAGTCCTCTCTTTTACCCATTACTTCCTCAATCTTCCTACATGTAATCCCACATGTTTTAGTGCCATTTAGGCTTCCTAATATACCTTAATTCACCCACCAAATCCATTACTCATTTCTAAATCCACATACACAATTCCTTCACTTCTTCTTCAACACTTATGCACAGTTTTTGTGTCTCTTATGCTACAGATTTTTAAACCAACTCCTACCATTCAATACTCCCCCTAGCAATGCTACTCCTAGCATTCTAAATACCTCTCCTTACCATACCAATTCATCTCCAAGCCATTGCACTACCTATACCCAAGTTCCAACACTCATCTTACCAAAATCCTGCACATTAAATTCTCCTAACTTCTCCAGTGTGTTCTTATACACTTTGCTACAGATTTTACACTCCTTATTCCTCATACTACAATTACCATTCCAATGGTCATTAAACATCTCTACTATCCTCAATACATACCTTGGTTCTCCCACTCACCAAGTCATTCTTAAATACATAATTCCTACTAAAATTTTGCCATAGTTCATCTACTTTCCTTACTTACTCACACACATCCTTTCTCATCAAATTCATCCCTATTCTAGCCAAACCACAAGGGTTCTACCAGCACACACACAAAATCCCAATACACCAATATTTCCTCAATCCATAATACAATTACTCATACACAATTATTTGGCTCTAAGGCCTACAATCCACATACTTGCTCTTAAATACTCAAACTTCACAATTCTCAATACTAGTACAAAGTTTTGGGTTCTTTAAATATTTTACCCATTCCCATTACTCTAATGCACTAGAATTTACATTAGGAAGGAGCTCTTACCTTGAGCTTATACTTCATTCTTTCTTTTCCATTTCTTCTTCTTGTTCTCTTTCTTGTCCAAACCGATTTTGTGGGGAATGGAGTTGCCAAACTCCATTCCCATTACCCAAGCACACAAAGACAAGCATAATCAATCTACTAACCCTCATAATAACACTAATTCATTGAAGTGTTTAGATACAATTTCTAGGGTTTACCTTTGGAGTGCTTTAGGAGGGGTTTTAGCCCTTGGTTCAAGAAGGAGAATCCACCACCATTGCTAGGTGAAATTGATGCTCAAGGTATTACAAAGGGCCAAAAATCGGTTCCCAAAGAAGGTGGAGGAAACTTGAATCTTTTATGGAGATTTTTACCTTGTTGGAAAGAGGAGACTCCAAGCTTCACAATGGTGTGCTTTTCTCTTCAAATGGGGAAAACCCATGGAGATGAAGTGGCTCATTTTCGGATTTTGAAAAGATAGAAGTGTAGAGCTTGAAGAGAGGAGTTAAAATATGTGTTTTATTTTTCATTTGGAGCTCACATGGAGGTAGAGCAAGAGGATGAAGAGGGGCTGCCATGGGAGCTGTTTGGAGAGCTCCAAAATCGCCCACAAAGAGAGGAGGAAGAAGAGAGCTGCAGAGAGGGGGTTCCATCATGAGAGAGGGAGGGAGTTGGAGAGAGAAGAGAAATGAGAGAGTAAGAGGAGAAGGGGGTATTTACTTTTGTACTTTTTACTTTTTGCTTTCTTTGATTTACTTATTTGTTACTTGTGTGTGAGTGAGAGAGAGAGCTGTTTACACCAGTAAAAACCGGCCCCCTCTGTAAATACTAGCTAGAGCGGTTTTCGTTTTTTACAGAAACCGCTCGTTATTTTACCCGGTTTTTGATACTATTCACTAACCGGGCCCGTTTTCCGGAAGTTTATCGTTTCTTTATTTTTATTGGTTATTAAGCTTCCATAAATGCTTAATAATTATTATTTAATGATTTATAATTTTTACGGGTCTGTTTGACCCCCTTAAAGTCACGTTTTCGGGTTCCCTCGAAAAACGTGCGCTAAAGCTCTTTTAGCGTTTTAATACATTTCTTGAATCCGTTTTCTTCGGGAATCATTCCCGTATACTAATTAGGCATGAATAAGCCTTAGGAGTACTTACGATACTATAACCGAGGTCTCGTACCTCCTATGGTTATTTAACGCTCATTTTAGCGTTTTCCGCTTCCTAAGCGTTTTTCTCATTTCTTTTTGGATTTATTTTCTTTACCAAAATTACTTAGGCACTATTAGGCCCTTAAATACTATATTAGAATAATATAATCACCATATTTAAGTTCGGGGTATTTCAGGGCGGTTCCTACAAAGATCTGTACCCGTTATGTTATGTGTTATTGATGTAGTGCAATGTTATTTGCGATGTGATGTTATATGTTGCTTAAATGTGAAATATGTGGATCATGGATATGAATCCCAGTTTGTAAAAGAGACGTTTATGGAAACCCGACTAGTGGGTAAGTGTCATCTATTAAGGAAATAGCTCCATTAAGGGAGAAACACTCTAGGGTCGAAGAACACAAGGAGTGATTTATTACGTGTAGATTTGTTGTCTGTATTTGTTGTGACCTCTGTTGTGGATTGTAATGTGTTTTGTGTTATTGGAGTACATGCATGATTCAAATGTAATCAACCGCATGCTAAGACGATAAATAGTTGTGCGTGGCCCGGTAGCATGCATGCTGCGGGATTACCATACCAGCAAAGGTGCTGAGCCCCCTGGGGGGCCACCCTTTCTTCTCTTTCCTATTTCAGGTACAAGGAGCTGGATGCCGTTCGAGAGTAGGACGGGGTAGTCGTTTGTACATGGGTAGTCATTTAAGTTGTATATGTACAGTAGGTGTAGTAAGACCGAAATTGTTATCGGCATTAGTTTGTAAATACTCGGTACAGTTGGAAGGTATATGTATGTGTTGTTGTAAATGGAAAGGGATAGAATGTGCAGTCGCTCGGGAATCTAGTCCATCAGACTGATACAATGTATATGTAATAGCCTGGTTAGCCACGAGGGTGGTTAACGGCGTGTAACACCAACGAGTTAAGTAATGTAATGAAGTATGTTTTCCGCTGCAGTCAGTTGTTAAGTGTGTTATTGTTGGATGGGGAATTACAAAAAGTGGTATGATAGCGAAGTATCACTCTGATGACTGGAATACCGAGCTTAGGAAGTACCGAGTTAGGATTTTAGTACTTTGGGTTAAGGGTTGAGTGACAGCGTGAGAGATACGCTAGTTAGGAACTACCAGTGAATACTGGAAACCTACAATATCCTTCCCGCCCTCCACAATCCCTAATTTAAAATTCGGGAAAGAACGCCAGAGAGATGGAAGTCCTCCCATACTCGGGAAACCCGATCTGGCTGTTATTAAGTACTATTGAGAATGGAGAACCAATCATACGGTAGATCCCGAAGAGTGGGAATCCCAGAGACGGTTTCTACCTGAACAATGTTAACCGCATTAATAGCGAAGAATGAAGAATTTTGTGTATAAGAGAATAGAATTTCCGGCAACCTGGGTCGACATGCCGAGCAGTCGAGAACAACCAGCTTGCAACGCACTAACCGTGCAACAGGCAAGAAGTGAAGTAATGGAACCCGAGACGCGTGTCTATGGGACCGTGATTATTGAATAATGTCGCCAACGGTATACCAACCGACTAATGAACTACAACGTAGTACCCAAACAAGAGACAGATCTCAGTAACCACGACAAATGCGTGGAATGGGCTATGAAGAGGATACAATACTAAGTAAAAGGGGACTCCAAGAATGGGGAACACCCCAGTTAATGATTATCATGTGAATACAGTGAGAAGTCGCCCAGAGGGTTAATTGTCAAGACTGTAAGATCAAGTAAGGGCCAACAAGGCCACTGATGACAGTGCGGGTAAAGGACAATACCATAACTGGTATGTGTTGAACCGATAGCCAGTTAGCATGGTGCACTTGCCATGGCAAGTGCTGCTATAACAGGGTTGTTCGGGAAGTTTAACAAATACGAAGTACTTAGTATAGTACCACGAAGTTAAGTGAGATCATCATAACTGTGGAAAGGCTTAAAAGCCTAACCCTTGTAAATTGGAATAAACCAGTCAGCGAGAAGCTAGACTTGGCTAAGGCAAGAAGACGTTGTGAAACCATGAAGAATTTTTCTTTCAAACTCAGATTTATTTCAAACTCTTTTCTTTCAAAACCAAAGTTTTCCTTCAAACCTATACTCATTTTTAACCTTCTTTTAAGACCAAACCAGTAAACTAAAGGGTAGTGACAAGGATACAACAGTGGATAAACCTTCCCTTGATTAAGTTCGGGAAGCAGGGAATGCATATTATCACAGGACGATATAAGGGAGTTGACAACAGAATACTTCACCTAGGCGTGTGACGGACACTACGAGTGTACCAACTGAAATGTGGGACGACCGCACTCCGATAGGAGCATGTGGGCCTGGCAGACCTACTTATGGGTTAGTCGGGTAAGTAGCAATGTATCAGCATGGTACCCCACACATGTATACAAGTAGAGTCCGGAACACGGGAGGTAGTCGACTCCGTACTACGGTCAGTAGTATAAGTCAATCAAGAGCTAAGGATTACCAAGAATGGTTAAGGTAAAGGAACTCAGTTAAGTTAACGAGACTAAAAGGAATTAGTAAACTCATTTTAAGGAAATGTTTAAGAGTCAGGGAGTGCAAAGTGCACTGACTGTTATGTAAAGACATCGCATATGTCTTAAGAATCCCGAGGGATAAACATGATGGCTGGAACGGTGACCCAGCTTATACATTGCAAGGCAGATGCCTGATATGGACACGATAAGGTGCAACGAACGGGATGAAATTCCCAGAATGAGTACCTACACTACCAAGAAATGTCGATCTTCACAGAAGAAGATAGTAAGCCAGTGAAGAACGCAAAACGGCGTAGATAACCAAATATACCAATAAGTACAAGCCAGATGTAAAGGCATGACTTAGCAATACCCAGGAGCAATCCTTGAAGGGTGTTTGCATCAACAATTGTTGAACGAAACAACGTGACAGAAACACAAGGATTGAAACTTATACTCAGTTTAAGCATAAGTCGTCAGGAGACAGACTAACAATCCCAAGGGGCACCCCATGAAAGGAAACGGTATATAACGACCTTGTCATGGAGCCCAATATGATATCCAAACCATGTAATGTTGTACAGAGAAGTAAATGTGTGTGAACAACCTACAATGAGCAGAGCTCGAGGCAGTAGGGCTACTAAGCCACAAGCAAACGTGTTATGTAAACTTGAATCAATTGTAGAAGTCTATGTTGTACAGGTAAATAGAGCGGAGAACGAACCACTGCTTTATGAGTGGGGATACCTCTCGATACTGTGAAACCGCTAGAGCGGTAGTTATGTGAACCGAGTTCAAGAAATATGTTAAGGATTGACCATGTTGTCATTGCGAGAGAATAGTTAGTTGAGTAGCATGTGGGTATAAAGTGAAGCACCGAGCTGAATAACGCCGGCTTGTGACTCGAGTGATCAACGCTCAAGGAGCATTCAGTAGTCATCCAAATGAAGGACGAACCAAAATACTAATGATGTAAGTGTATGAGTGGGAGCTAATATGACAGTGAATACCATATAAGTTGATGTTATACAATGAGAGAGAGCACGGTGCACAGTAAGCGACCGTTGTATAAGTGTTGTTAAATAATAATATGGCAGATAAGACCAGTTATGAGATAACTCAGTGGAGATGCAAGGTAAGTGATGATGAACAGACTGGGCAATAAGCCAGTAGTTGGTACTATGTGATAAGGAACTCAGTGTGAATTCCATTGCGAATCGCATAAGAGATTTACTGTCAAGAGTTTACGCCTCTGCACTCTGTATGACTGAGTGTTTTGGTATTGATCTTGTGCAGTAATGATCGAGTGGGATAGCTAGGATTCGGGAAATGTTAATTGTGGTGGAAACAAAAAGCGGCTTATAACGCCATAGTGACTGATGCATAGGAAATGCAAGGACGTACCAATGAAAGAGTACTTGTACAAAAACAAATGTGGAGGCATGATTAAGAACAAGTGACTACGGTAGCACTAAATACCAAATATTGGTATGGAATATACCTCAAGTGTGGGAAATAACCGAGAGAGCACTACACATTAGGTGGTAGCTCAATCTCAACCGACAGTAAGTCGGAAGGAAACAAGTCAATCATTGTGAAATACATAACAGTATACACAGTAAATTATTATGGAAGTGGATAGAAAGTTTGTAACTCACCGAATTCGCTCACGGTAAGAGATACCACGCGTCGGTTGAGAAACCGTTATTACCATGATAAAAGTGATAATTGGAGATGTACAATACAGTAAGAATAACGAATGGGGCAAACTAAGCTCTACAGTTATCAGAGTTGCGCAGCAGAAACTAGTGAGCCAGTGATTCAAGTGTTGAATGTGCATAGTGAACAGGAGTGAATGGCTAATTATTAATGCCTAGAAGCCTCACAAGTCAGAACCGAAACCAGTTAAGAGTTAAAGCAAACTCCAATGAGAATTCTTGGTTTAGGAATTAAACCGCCAATATGGTTAAGATCCTCTAATCGGAATGCATTGTATAACAGACCACGTGGAAGTTAAAATACTTCACGACAGCAGAACGTTTTAAACCAATGATTAAGTGATTGATTACGTGGGCGTAATCCCTTTTAAGGGGGGTAGAGCGCAAAACCACTTAGTGTGTATTACCGTACACGTGTACGTGACCTATGGTGTGCATAGCACAAAATAATTTGTTTTGATGATTGGTGTGTGTGTTACGTAAACATACGTATTCATTCATGGTTTAATTATGGTAATTGTGCACAGAAGATGCGAATACCATTGTGATAAGTGTGTTTATTTGTTAACAGTTGTGTGTGATAGTACAAGTGTGGGGAGTAGAGAAACTCCCGGGGAACTAAAACCCCGACATTATATGTTCATATGACACTAAATGTGGAACTGTGTGTTGTATTTTGATAAAATATATGTATATATATGCAATATAGTGATTCATGAAAGGGTATGAAACCGATAGAACCTAGTGAGGATAAGATTCCCTAGGTAACAGGATTAAAGTGAATGGAGATAACTGATAGACGAGTTCTATCCTTTGGAGATGTAATGATTATGACTAGAATGACCAACAAGATAGAAAATTGGAAATGTGTGTATTATTTGGTGCTTGAAAATGAAGTGGGAGGTGGAACTTGATTTGCATGTGGTCAAGGGAAGCCGAACACAAATTGGGGTGGAAGGATAGTTCAACACTGATGTTGATCACATCACCGTTGGATGATTCTTGAAGCTCCCCTTAAGTGGTCACAATTAACCACGCTAAGAAAAGAAGTAAAGAGCATAAGTTGGACTTGGAGTTGTATGTGTTTTCAAAAGGATTTTGAATTGGTATTTATAAAACGTCGATAGATACCTTACATTATGGAAGTACTTTTACTTAACCTTAACAAAGAATATTTTTGTAGTACTTGCCCGGTGACATAGGAAGCATATGTGTTAAAGATTAAGTGATTGTTTTGATCTCCCAAAGGAACGGGGACGGAAGGTGTCCATCGCGATCGGGTTCTACGGGATCACAGTGTATATAAAAGATATTTTTGGTTGTTATACATGCTATGACATGTTGTGTGGTACGTGTAATAAATATTATTTTGACCTTGAGTCCTAATGTGGATGAGTTCTGAAAGTTGTTATGTTACCTAGACCTATGTGTCTAAATGTTGTTATGTTACCCAGACATGAGAGTCTAACGGTTGTTATGTAAGTACAATGTTGTTAAGATACCCGGATCGTTGAGTCCGAGGCTATCATATAAGTATGTTATGTTATGTATGGAGGTGTATATGTACCCGGACCGTTAAGTCCAAGGTGGTGATGTAAAGTATGTTTGGTTATGGAAGTTTCATTTTACAAGTAATCCCCGTATTTTAATCCAATGATGTGTGGGAAGTGTGAACTTCGAGGATGAAGTTCTTATAAGGGGGGTAGATTGAAATACCCCAAACCTTGATATATTGTTTAAATACTAAACTATGATATTTAAAGGTTAAAAAGTGCCTTAAAAACATCAGTGTACAATTTAAACCATAGTAAAAACAATAAAGTACTATAAACACAGTTGAGCAAAAACATGCTCTAAGCTTGGAGTGAACTTGGTTAGGACCCAATGAGCCTACCAAGACTTAGTAATATTCAATTATGATTTAATAAGGCTAATTAAGTCCTTATGAAATTTTGGTAGACAACTAAACTAAACAAAACACAAATAAATACCTTAAGGTCAATATGGGCTAAAATGTGCTTTAAGCTTAGGATAGTCTTGGTTAAGACTTAATGAGCTTAACAAGACCTTATGTATATACAAGTGAACACATTAAACCAATTACCAAAGAAAACCAAGCTTGAAAACAAGCTAAAACATAAAATGTGCTTTAAGAAGGCTTAAAGCACATTTTTGAAAAATTGTCTTGTAAATGGGTTTTGAGTGGCTAAATGTCCATCATTACTCTTTAATCAATATGTGTACTACTTAGTATCACATTAGGAATTCAAAATCAATGGGAAATCAAAAATTTCACAATTATGTGCCTTAATTTGTGAATAGTGCTCAAATAGTGCTAGTTTAAGTTATAAGTCAACATAAGTTGTTTAGATGGTCAACAAAGGCCATATATATGTTATATATTGAAGGGGCCACGGTTTTTAAGGTGGGGAATCACCAACCTAGTCATCCAACTAAAGAAAAGAAAAAGAAATAAAGTAAAGTTACTATTTGCTTTTAAGCTTAAATATCTTGCAAAAGTGAAACCTCTTACCTCTCTTCTTCATTTCCTTGCCTTCCCACCGTGTTCTTCCTCTATTATCCCAACCAGAACCGAGCTTGCTACAGCCCCTCTCTTCTCTAACTTCAATTGCTCACCAAATGTTCATTAATGCTCCAAATCAAATTCTAAGACCATATTTGTCTTAATTAGACCAAGCTCTTCACTTCTATCTTTCCAAATCTTCAAGAACCCCATTTTGGTGCCATGGAGATTCACCATTGAAGGAGCTTGAGCTCATATTTTTATGCCTTGTCATTCTCCTTGGCTTCAAGGTAAGGAAAATCAAAGAAAAACTCCATTTCCTCTTGTTTTTGTATGTGACCGAAAATCACCATTTGATGGTGTCTTCTCTTGTTCTTTCATAGCTACATTTCAATCTTCAAAGGACTAGGAGGAGTCCTACCTTGTTTCTTAATCAAGTTCTCTTTCAAATTCCAAAGGTAAATGTCATTTTAGTGTATTAAAACACTTATGTTAAACTAGGGTTGTATATGAGTTTAAGTATAAATTCTTAAAGCTCATTACCCTTATATGTGTGTGTGGATAGATGGTTGACAAGCAATCAAGGTCCTTGCCGAATTTTTAAACAAGGAAACAAGAAAGAAGTTTGTGAGGAAAGGAGGTAAATGTGCTAACCTAATGTAGTTTGAATGCATTAGGAAAAATGAGCTTAAGGTGTTCACTAAAACTACTTAAGGAGCTAATGGTAAATGAGTTAGTAAAATGCTCTCAAGGAGTTTATTAAGGGCATATGTGATGTTGGGTGTATTTACAGGTTAAAGGCAATTATTATGTGGGAAATTCAGTGTTTAAGTTTAATGCAATTTAAGGGCCTAAGAGCCATGTTATTTAAGGACCTAAGTGTCAAGCAATTTAAGTTTATGCACTATATTGTGATGTAGTGTAGTTTAAGGATTTAGATGTGTGTAAAGAACATTCTTTGTGAAGATGAGTGTCTTGGATGGTTAAAGGATGAAAAACAATGTGTTTGTGTGTATTAAATGAATAAGGGTTCTTGGTTATATTAAGGTGAAAAATTATGTGTTTTGGTGTAAGGTGATACAAGGGAAACTATGTCAAAATTTGGTTAATGAACAAGGAGTTTTAGGTGTTCAAAATGATGTTTGGTGACCTAGGTTGAACTAGGAATGATTAAGGTTTAAGTTGGTGAAAGAAGGTGAAATAAGGTCTTCTTAGGTGTTAAAATGTTTTGGGCGTTGTCTTGGAGGAATTAGGATGCAAATGAGAATTTTAAGGATACTTCAAGATCATGGTGAGTTGTGTTAAGGATTTATACAAGTTTTAGTACCAATGAGGAAGTGAGGTGTTGTAAGGAAGATGTGTGAACTTGTGGAGAAGATTCTTGGAAGGACATAAAGTATTTATGGTGGGCTAAATATAGTGTGGGAACATGCTATAAACCTAAGGGGGAAACATTATAAGTGTTGGGCATTTAGGCAAGAAATGAGTAAGTGTTTAAGGGTATAAAAAATGAAGTTTTTGGCACGTCCGAACTACCGTCCGAACTTGGACATTCGGACATGCCCTGTTGCGTTTAAGTTTTCTGAGCTTCGACCAGTGTCCGAACTACCGTCCGAATTTGGAAGTTCGGACACACCTATCTCTATTTTCTGGTTTGACCTCGAACAGTGTCCGAACTTGGGAAGCTCGGACGCATGTTCGGACATTCATCAGTTTGCACCCTTTTGAGCCTCGAACAGTGTCAGAACTTGGGAAGTCCGGACACAAGTTCGGACAAGGTGCTGTTTTGACCAAAAAAACTTTGTTTAAGGTTAGGAAATGATATCTAATGGTGGGGATTGATAAGTAATGATGTTATGAGATTGTTAAGGACATGTTAAGTGAGTTATAATGATAATTGAGTGGGTGAAAAGTTGTATTAAAATGTAAAGGTAAAACAAGTTTAAAATGTAAAGTTATTTAACTAGTTAACGGGGATAAGTTATGAGCATTAGACATTAAACAATCATGTTACCCCGATGTTAATAAAAGTAAGTGTAATATTACCAGTTGTTTGAGAATTGTTCGAGGAACATAAGTAGACATGATAGAGTGGACTCCGGTGACAGGTATGGTTTTCTTGCAACCTGTGTCCTACCGGATTACACCGGCTTGTATGCCAATGTGTTTTTCTGTATGTTTGCCACGTTATAAGATAATTCATGAAACGAGTTTACAGTCGTTATTGTTGTTGTGTGTTTGCGTACCGATACCGGTAACCTCGAATGCATATGAAGGGCTAGTTAACCATTATTAGGTAAACGTAAGAGAATGGTATCCGGTAATAACGTTTCCAACCTAAGGAACGTTCTAACCACGGCTATGCGTGAGTTAGTTGCGTGATGTTGTGTGTGATGTTGCTGTATATGTGTGACCCTCCTTTGCGTGATTAACTCAGTTGTAATACTATATGGTGTGCTGATATGATAGGTTCCACAACGGAGTCTTTATCTGTGAATATTTATATATTATGGGGGGGTGAGGAATCCGGTAGTTCCGGTCGCGCGTTGTTTGGGAGTTGTTGTATACAGTTTCTTCAGCTTCCTCTCTGTTGGTTGTCTTCCTTCATTGGTCTTCGATCACCCCTGAGTTTAACCAAGGCTCTTGACTCACGTCTGTTGGGGATTATGTATGTTGTGTTCGGATCACTATATCCGATCCATCTTTATGTTAAGTTATCTGTTCGTCTAACATGACGGTAATGAGTTATGTAAACGAGCTTAGCACGATTTTGGCAGCATCCTCTAGGCTCTCCCAGTGAACTAACTATGTTTGGGGCGGTTCCTACAGAGATCCGTACCCGTTATGTTATGTGTTATTGATGTAGTGCAATGTTATTTGCGAAGTGATGTTATATGTTGTTTAAATGTGAAATATGTGGATCATGGATATGAATCCCAGTTTGTAAAAGAGACGTTTATGGAAACCCGACTAGTGGGTAAGTGTCGTCTATTAAGGAAATAGCTCCATTAAGGGAGAAACACTCTAGGGTCAAAGAACACAAGGAGTGATTTATTAGGTGTAGATGTGTTGTCTGTATTTGTTGTGACCTCCGTTGTGGATTGTAATGTGTTTTGTGTTATTGGAGTACATGCATGATTCAAATGTAATCAACCGCATGCTAAGACGACAAATAGTTGTGTGTGGCCCGGTAGCATGCGGGCTGCGGGATTACCATACCGGCAAAGGTGCTGAGCCCCCTAGGGGGGCCACCCTTTCTTCTCTTTCCTATTTCAGGTACAAGGAGCTGGAAGCCGTTCGAGAGTAGGACGGGGTAGTCGTTTGTACATGGGTAGTCATTTAAGTTGTATATGTACAGTAGGTGTAGTAAGACCGAAATTGTTATCGGCATTAGTTTGTAAATACTCGGTACAGTTGGAAGGTATATGTATGTGTTGTTGTAAATGGAAAGGGATAGAATGTGCAGTCGCTCTGGAATCTAGTCCATCAGACCGATACAATGTATATGTAATAGCCTGGTTAGCCACGAGGGTGGTTAACGGCGTGTAACACCAACGAGTTAAGTAATGTGATGAAGTATGTTTTCCGCTGCAGTCAGTTGTTAAGTGTATTATTGTTGGATGGGGTGTTACAAAGAGAAGTAGGAATTTTTGGGGCGTTACATAATGGAGTTCTTCAACGCCTATCCTTGCACTAACTGAAGCTGAAACTCACAATTGAGGACTGGAGCAATTTTGCATCACACGTTTCAGTGTTTCTGAGTTATCCTTCTTTCGATCGATAACCCTCTTTCATTTTTCATCAGCACCCCTAACTGGTATACGGCGGGCCGCAGGTGTAAGTTTTCAAGTGTGCTATGCCAACGAATTATATATTCGTAAAGATAATACCTCCACCTGAATCTGCAATGCCTACACCAAATATATCCATGAGTATAAGTCCTTCCGTCCCAATCTTAAAAATGAACTAAGCCAACGGATAATTAAATCCATTGGGATAGGATTCCGTTGGTAATTGTCTTTTTTTTTTGTAGTGTCTCCTTATGGGGATGCAGCTTGTAGGCAGATTTTAGAATTTGGGTATTATTCGCTTTTTCGATTGTCTCTTTATTATCAACCGCTTGAACGGTAGAGGATAAATCCATCAAGATGTTGAGTTTATTCTTATGGATGCCCTTAGGCTATCTTTAGTGATTCAAAGTGTGTGCTAGAATTTTGCCCCTAGAAGTAATAATATTGAAGCATGGAATCACGCTTTGCTGCGTTCATTTAATCTAACTATGATTAACAATACATAGAGTGACAAGTGTACTTAGGTCCCGTTCGAAGTTGGAAAGCTGAACGTAACTTTATCTACGTTTACTTTAATGCAGCTGTGGTTAGTAAATTGCAACTTGACATCTGTATCTAGTTAAGATATTGTTCAGTGAGAGAGTGGCACTTGTCTTTAGTTTTTTTTAAAAGAGTAATCTTCCTTTCGCTCTAATCGAACGGAACCTTAGACAAAATGAACATCCAATAAAAAATAGACAAGTGTCTTCAAATAGAGATTAAATTTAAAACTATGCTCATCAAAGGGCTTGTAATCAATCTAGGTAGGACAAAAGAGCTCAATGGTGTTTGACTCATAACTTCCCTGTGTATCATTGACTTTGTTGTTTAATACTATAATTTCCTATTTTTGAAATAAAAAAGAAACAAATCTTCGTTCGGCGAAATTTGGCACTATCTTTCTCTTCTTTTATATCCATTTCCGTGAAATTTTGGGGTCTCCAGGTGGAATGTTCTCTAAGTGGGAAGAGGTAGCGTGCACTGACCCTTTGTTTCGTGATATTCGGTGCTATTTATCCACTTCAGTTCTATCCTTCAAAAAAAAAAAAAAAGTCTTTCTATCCGCGCGTTTCGCAAATTTTATGCATTAATTTCTTACCCTGCAAACAAGCAACTTCGACGAAGCGTAACTGCGTAAGAGTTTTATTACTTTTTTGTTTTCTCGGAAGAGTCGGTTACCCTTTGTTCATAGTCTAGCCAGCCGCCTCTGTATCTCTGCGGGGGCAAATTCTATTATACAACCGGTTGTACGGTGAGCATCGTACAACCGTTCATTTTAAATTCAAGTGTTGTTCAAGTTTTTATATTGATTGTTCATACTCATGTAAAGTTACATGTGTTATTATAAAAGTTGTTCAACTTTATATGATGGTTGTTCAGATTAATTGTGAAGATTGTTCAAGAGTGTACATAAGCATCGTACAACCGGTTGTATGATAGTCGGATTGTCTGCGGGCGGACTCTTTGTTCATAAATTTCCGCTTTCTAGAGAAAGTGGTTTGCTACTTCCTATCTTTTTTTTCTTAAAATATTTATTAACTTTCTGGTAGTAGTTTCATATTTATTCCTGAATATCTCCCTGATTCACTGTCTGGGCTTTGTACAAGATCCGCGGGTCTTAATCCACCTCTAATCATCGTTTCGTATCTGTTCCGATTCGGATACCCTTTTGACCAGGTTCCTTCAGTTGTAGTCTAGAAGAAAGTGATATTCTCTAGTTTTTCGATTGCATTTTATCTTGGGTTCTTAATTGCTGATTCGGATCTCGGTCAAATTCCTGGCCCTTTTCCGTTTTGGTGATTTAAAAGGTGCAAAGATTCACAACAAAAGGAAGTTGACATCTTGTTGAATCTGCGCCGATAATTCATTTTAGATGGGTGGTGCCAGTTCCAGGGATTCTAATTTGGGCCGATCTTCTTCGTACAATCCAACCTCTTCTTCATGGAATCAACAACCGAGTTATCCTCCTCCTCCTCAACCCAGTTATGATAATTCTCCATATGCTCAGCCGTCTTATTATACCCAAGAGACCCCGTATTATACCCAACCGCGGCCGTCACAGCCGCCACTGCCGTCCCAACCTACCCCACCTCGCTACTCTGGAGGAATCGGTCAGCCTGGTCAACCTAAGAAGAGGCTGGAGAGAAGATACTCGAGGATAGCTGATGATTATACTTCTCTTGATCAGGTGATTAATTCGGAGCTTTTTATGGTATAAAATTTTGTGCAGAGGAACTGCAATTTATGAGTTCTCATTCCGTGTACGTCTTGTGAGTTGTGATAGCTGTTGTGTTATGATAAACCACCTTTCTTGCAGAATCTACTAACGTGCATAAAACAGAATGTATATTCTGCTCTCTGCTGTTCGGGTTGGGGTGAATTGTGCTGATTTCTGTTATTAAGCGGTTAATTTTTCATGTGACAAATATGCAAGCTCAGAATCTGATCTGGTTTATTCTATTCTGTGTTATTGGACTCTTCATTTTTGTGTGAATTTTTATGTATGGCGAAGCATTTCCTTTTGTGGAGAGATATAAACCTATAGTCATTTGGCTTTCGAGTGGGTCATATGTGGGTATCTGGGCGTGGCTCCTGCAGTTTGCTGAAATGATTCATGAATGATATGTTTCTGTATAAACATCGTTGAGAGATGTGAAGGGCTGCTTGTACATTATCCCTCCAATCACACTAATGTTTCAGCTCTGGTTCGTTGACTGAGGATGAAGAAGTTGCCATTGGGAATGTGGGAGCTGTATTTGTTGCTGGATTTTCCAGATAAATATGTACTACCTAGAAACCCCATCAAACCTGAGTAATAAAAATGAAGTATAGCATGTGAGATCACAGGATAATTTTAATGAGAGTGGCCATGGAAGGTTGATTTATTTGATAAAGATGATAATACAGTGGACTGGAATTGGAACTATTATCAACTTTGAGTTACCTTGGCCCTCTCCGGTGAAAAGGTTGGTAGCAGCTGGCAATTTGATATCAGATTCATTGCTGAGATGACCTTCATGTGCTGACATTCTGGTTTAAGAGATTTTTCTCTTTTCATTTCACCCTGGTCGAGAAATGAGGTGCTGTGTCATAAATCATATTGGAAATGAGAGTGAGGGCAGCAGAATCTTGTTGAGGGAACTCATTGTGTTATGTGGTCCAATTTTTTTTTCCCAAATGATTTAAAGCTGCTTAACTTGGCCAGAAGGAGTGAGGCTTGAGTTTAACCTGTTCTTTTGAACGTAGCTCTTCTCATATATTCTTCAGTACAATCAAGCTAGACCATTTAAGCCACTGTATATTATGATTTAATTGTGATGTCAATAGAAAGATTCTGCCACAAACATTGCAGGTGACCGCAGCCCTTGCACGTGCTGGCTTGGAGTCCTCAAATCTCATCATTGGTGTTGACTTTACCAAGAGCAATGAATGGACTGGTATGATTTTGAAAAATTAGTAGTGATATCTGTATACAACATAAGAATGGATTACAAGATTGATCTTCATTTTGATTGCAGGTTCCAAGTCTTTCAACCGGAAAAGCTTGCATCATATTGGCAGTACTCTAAATCCGTACGAGCAGGCTATTTCTATCATAGGAAAAACCTTAGCAGCGTTTGATGAGGATAATATGATACCTTGTTTTGGATTTGGAGATGGTATGACACCTTAGGAGTTTCTCTCTCTCTCTCTCTCTCATATATATATATATATACACACACAGAATATACGCATACATACACACACGCGGATGTAGTATCTTTATGGTTTCTTTCCCTTTGTTCATATGTATATGTAGATCAATGATGGGAATGTGCTTATTTTTATGGAAGTTGATCATCATCTTTCTTTCTGCAGCGTCTACTCATGATCAGGATGTCTTCAGTTTCTACCCTGATGGTAGTTATTGTAATGGGTTTGAGGAAGTCTTAGCTCAGTACAGAGGAATTACTCCTCAATTAAAACTTGCAGGTTGCAAAGTCTTTGTCATAAAGTTTCACTTTTCCTTCCCTACAAACCATGGTTAAACGTATAATCACGTCAAAACGATTTCTGACAGGACCCACATCATTTGCCCCCATTATAGAGATGGCAACGACAATTGTTGAAGAAAGTGGTGGACAGTATCATGTTTTGGTTATCATCGCAGATGGACAGGTATGCTTCGTTCTTGAATTTAATGATTCTGGTTGCTTCCGAGAATATGATATAGCATTTCATGCACCAAATTAGCTGATGAACTATTGATGGATCTGCTGTTGAGACTGCTTCCACCACCACCTTTTTGCTTTTTCCTTGCCTTTTTTTTATATTCTAGGGCATGACTTAATTATTTCTATTTCAATTAGCCAACTTTAGAATTCAACAAACTCCCTATAACTTGAATGTCTTTGTGAAAGGAACATTTTGTGTAAGCTAGTATAAAATAATAATGTGTTCGACAGGGAAAATCTTTGGGAATGTACTTGACGCTCATATTGGATGACATCTCTGCGTGTAGGGTGGCTGAGATGGGTCATGGGTGATTACTAGGAACTAGGTATAAAATTCATGTGAGACCAAGGGAAGGTGAAGTGACCAGGGCAATGCCCGGTTGTACACAGCTCATATATGTCAGAGGACCAATAGTGTTTGTAACACGTATGTTGGGTCTGATTTTCGTTATATTGCTGTTTGTACAAGTCCGCTTTCTTTCCTGTACCAACTATGTTCATCTTACCCATCATCTTATCTTTTAAAAAGCTCCCTTTTTCTTATATTCTTTAACTGTAAACCAGTGTTAATATTGAATATCCATGGATTCCAAGGAATGCATTCCGCTGTTAATTGTCTAGAATGTATTGTATGGTAATCCAAACAATCCTTTCACTTAGGTGACCAGAAGTGTAGACACCGAACACGGTCAGCTAAGCCCTCAGGAGCAGAAGACTGTTGAAGCAATAGTGCAAGCTAGGTACACTTTTGCTGTCAAGATGCTGTGATGGTTTCTTGGGTACCGTGTCATATTATTGAAGCTCACTAAGTTTTTGTTGTTGCCAGCAAATATCCTCTTTCAATTGTGTTAGTTGGGGTAGGGGATGGGCCATGGGACATGATGAAAGAGTTCGATGATAATATTCCTGCTCGGGACTTTGATAACTTTCAGGTAAACCATCTCAAAACAGGCTTTTGGTAATATGAGAAATCTATGTGTCATCTCTGTGAAAATCATCTCTTAGTTAATTGCATCAATGAAGTAGTCTTAAATAGCTCTCCTTTTATGTTGTTTTTTCTTTTAAACTTGCTCTCCAGTTTGTCAATTTCACGGAAATAATGGCAAAGAACACCAATCCAACCCGAAAAGAGACGGAATTTGCTCTGTCGGCGTTGATGGAAATTCCATCCCAGTACAAAGCAACACTTGAGCTTGGCATATTAGGGTAAATGACAGATAATCTTACATTGCTATTCCCTTGTACTATTATTGCCCCAAATACATATCTGTTTCAAGTTTCTTCGTTTGCCCTCTCTTATACTTGTTTGGTTCCGCCTTGTCTTATATTGTGCCTTCAGAAGGAGAAGAGGAACTTGCCCAGAGAGAGTGGCTCTTCCAACACCAATGTATAACACAACCTACGGTAGCTCAAAAACGTCACGAGCAACCAGCTTCCCACACAACCAGTCCTCTTTTGCTTATCGTGACCCTGCGCCTCCACCACCCACTGCCACGCCTGCCTCTGCTGCCCCTAGCTCGACTTACGATCAACATGTAATAATTTCTCATCCATAATTTCAACTATTTCTTCAGAGGAAAACCATGCTGAGAATTTGTCCCCGGTTTCTACTGTTGGATTCCTTAAAATCGATAAAGAACACCCATTGGATTTGGGGATCGGCAGAAAATGCGCTGATTTTCATGATTCTTTGTGTGGATATCTGTAAAACAGGCCTGTCCTATCTGCCTGACAAATAACAAGGATATGGCCTTTGGCTGCGGGCATCAGGTGATTTGCGACATTCTTGAATCTTCATTAATTGTTGGTGTTGCCCGCTTTTGCATCTTACAGTTGTTCTGTATTTTCAGACATGCTGTGAATGTGGACAAGATCTTGAGGTGTGCCCTATATGTCGGAGGTACATTGATACGAGGATAAGGCTGTACTGAACCTGAACAAGCTGTTAATGACCCTAATCTTGGAAATAATCTTTAGCCCTTGGGTGTTTAGTGGTGATTCTTTCGTTTGTTGGAATTATGGTGTGATTCATAATCGGTACTATATGTTACGGGCTTGAGTTGACTGCATGAAAAAAGAAAAATGTGCATTATATCTCTGTGTTCTTGTGTACATCTTTGTAGCAATAGGAGTTACTCTGTCATCTATTGAAGAGCTGTTATGGTGTCTTGTGTATTGCTCTTCTAGTGTTAAATCTTTTGACGTTCAATTGAACCTGCTTCTTTTGGTTGGTGCTGGTGGACAATAGATCTGCCGCACCTTTTGAAGCTAGATTTGGTCTGGATCAATTTCGGGCCCTGATGGAACTAACTGACGATCTGCTTGGGTATATTAAACTAATCATAGGGCGCAACATCTTGCATCAATTTTTTTTTGGCCAGAAGTTTAGTTTTGCCGATCGGGTGTGTAGTAGTATGGAGTAGAGATGTCAATATATTAGGTGTGAAGAAGGTGGAATACTACTTGTGTTTGTCATTTAGATCCAATGGTTCTACTTTATCTATTGTTATTAGTTTTATCCATCACTCGGATTCTATTCGTGCATTAGGATGCCCAATCTACTGATTCGTGTCAAATGAAGTTAGTAATTTATACTACCGGTAAGGATTTTGCTAAACTCCTTAGCTTTATCCCATGTCCCTTCTTTAACGCTTACATATCCTAGTGTTTTTCAATATCTAACTATCAAAACGGTAGTAGCCAAATTTAATTTACTTTGCAACTACGATTAAAGAAGTTAACCATATTATACGTATCAAGGGTCTAAAAGCGACTGCGGTGTTTCTCCTATTTTGTATTCATATATTTGCTATTTGCTAGTAGTGTTACGAAACTCGAATTTTTTGAATTTTGGTTATTTTAGTTATCACTGAAATTCAAGTCAATGACCGAATCAACTGAAATCGAAACAAGTGAAAACTGGATTTCTTTTACATGACTGGAAACTGAATGGAGAATCGAGTGAATTGGGTTATTTTAATTTTGATATGAAAAATTAATACTTTTATCAATATTTACATAATTTAATTTAAAAGTTTTAATTTAAAAAAATATTTTGGTTATCAAAATTTTTGATGTATAATTGAAACCGAATCGAAATAAATTTTGGTTAAATGAAAAATCCAAATGTTAAATAGAAGTACAAGTGTACAACAAATGGTTAATAAAAATAAAATAATGATTTTCAGTTATAATCGGATTAATCGGATGTAATGGACATCCCTTTTTGCTACTACAATATCGAATATTTAAGTCAAAAGATCATCAATATTATAAACACTAATTTTGAGAAAATTTTTATTTTCCTCCCTGATTTTAAAACTTATAGTGCTATGAAAATATAAGATACAAGGTAAGCTAGAAAGTATTTCAAGCTATTATCGTGATCAAACATTGAAAACAAAACATCAATCTGTCTGAACTTAGGAGGACAAGCGTGTCCTGGTCACTAGAAAGAAATTAATAAGTCTTCTCTTAACGAATGTTCAATTTTCCTTCTTTGAATCTAGCTTATAACTCCTTTTTCAAGCCAAAAGTTGAGCATTGGGTCTCAACTCCTAAGAGATGCAGTAATCACCCATGTTTTTGTTGAATCCAACAAGAGAGAGCCATCCCTATGTCGAATAGTCTTATCTAGAATGATGGATCTCCCTCCCTATTTCTTGGTATCATAGGTTTCCTTAACCTTTTGCTACATGGGAGGAATCCAAATATTTGGAACATTAATAAAAATCCTTTGTAAGTTTAAGTAGATGCATGATATGATTCCGAGAGAGCCAACCAAGACAACTATGGATTATGCCTAAACCACTGTAAAGGTAAAAATTTTGAACCCTAACTATCTTGATCACTAGATTACTTCATAAATCCAATATCTTTATATTTCTATGAGAATTCACGAGTTTGCACCTAGTTAAGAGACGTCTTTCAAGATGCGAAGTGATATTGATTGTGCAAGAATGAAAGAGAGCATTCTTGAGAACTAAGATGCGATTTGTAAAATGCATGATTGCATAATCTTTTATAATGAAAGGTGAAATCCTATTTATAGGCACAATTAGTGAGCTTTTCGGTTATGCCAGGGTTTCATGTACAAGTGAGTGGCTAAGTGACCTAAAAGATAAAAATACATAAGTGGTCCCCCTAAAGAAAAAGGTTCGTCGTAGGGCCTTTGCTTCATCTTGCCCTATCGATTACTATTGAAAACTTCTCGAGTCTTCTTGGGGTGCGTCCTTGCTTCTAATGATAAATAATATTTTGATGTTTTCTAGCTTAGGTTGCTCCATCCTTCTTCGTGAGTGAAAATCATCCTTTGGTGGTTGCATAACAGACTTACTATTTCTTTCGCAGAATGCTACCAGAAGAACCCTAATAGAATGGAATCACTGGAAGGAGATCTCTGGAAGACGCTTTCTGGAAGGAGATCTCTGGAGATGCTTTATAAAAGAAGATATCTGGAACGCTTTAGGGAAGGGGATCCCCGGAAGCAAGTCCCACTAGTGAGTAAGCTCTTCATCTTCAGACAAATTTGTCAGTTACATTAGGCGGAAGTTGCAGAGTCACTCCTTCTTTTGGAGGTTGTGTGTCAGTCTTTTTTACCATTAACATCCAAAATGGTTATTTTCTCTCTCCTTGAAATACCCCGTAATTAAAAATAGTGATTAATTAGGCTAATAAGTAATTTAGAAGCTTAATTAAGTGTAAATAATCATGAGGGAACAAATCCCGAAGAAAACGGATCCTTAAAACGGATTAAAAACGCTAACGAACCTTAAAGCGCGTTTTTCGAGGAAACCAGGAAAACGTGACTTTAAGCGGGTCAAATAAGACTCGTAACAATTTTGGTCAACTAAATAATCATTAATAAATATTAGTGAAGCTTTAGAACCAATAAAATCAATAAAACGAGAAAATTGTAAAAACTGTCAAAAACGGGAAGTTGTGGGGTAGAAACATAAATAACCAAAACTTATGTGTCCACTTTCAAAATAAAAAGTAAAGTTTGTGTGTGTGTGTGCTGGTGCCAGCCGATCCCATCTCCCTCTCTCACACTCACTCACTCCTTATTTGCAAAACAACAAAAGCAATAAAGTAACCCCCACCCTCACTTTTACTCTCTCACTCACGTACTCACCTCCTTCCTCCTCTCTATTTTCTTCCTTCTCAACCGATGGAAATGGAGATTTGAGCTCCCTCACAAAAATACTCACTTCTCTCCTTTTGTTAACCCATCAAACCTTCTCCAAAAATTACAAAACTAGTACCATTGGAATCCTCTCATCAAGGAGAGTATTTCCCTCCTTTCAAAATTCAAAAACAACAACTTTCACCTCCATGGGTGTGTAGCATTTGGAGCTTCAAGACTACCACTAGAACCACCTCCTTCTCCTTGTTCCTTTGAGGTAAAAATCTTCTTGAAATCTCATCCCTTTCTAACCCTTATGGGCAAAACGAAAATGTAGCTAAAACTCTTGTTGCTCCTTTGTACTCTAGCCGATTTTGGCACTCTTGGAGGGTGAGAAACATTGTTCTTGAACCATTCCAAGCTCCACTTACACCCTTGCAAGGTAATGAAATTTCTAAACCCTAAAACTTGCATTAAAACTTTGAGTTAGTGTAATGGTTAGTTAGTGTATTAAAATGGTGTGTATATATGGGCTGTAGTGTTAGATTGTGAAGTGTTGTAACCGGTGGAGAGAGAGAGAAAAGAAAGGAAGAAGGAAGAAGAAGAAAAGAAACTAGAAGAGAAACAAGGTAATGATACTCACTTGTGTAGTCTTGTATGAGCTTGTGTAACAGATTTTTAGTAGTGAAAATATGTATGGTAAAATGGTAGTGTATTAGTAGTGTAATGTGTGGGAGGAAACAAATGTTTTAAACCCTTAAAAGACATGTAAAACTTGTTGAAACCTAAATGGGAATTGAATGTAATGTGTAGGAATTTTTAAGAATGTTTAGAGTTGGTATATGAGTATAGGAGTCTTGTATGTCTAAGATTGTTGAAAACAGGTGAGATGATGATAATGTGTGTGAAAATGATGTGGGGAGAGTGTAAAATATAGGGGAGACTATGGCTAAATTTGCCTAGGAATAGAACACTTAATGAACTAGAAACTAGGTGAAAAAAAAATTTATGTTGTAACAGATTTTAATTGAGTTAGTTTAGTGGGTAAGTTAGGAGAGGTGAGTAATGCATTAGAAACTCTAGAAATGACATTAGAAGAGGGAGTTATAGATGGAGAGAGTTAGAGTAGAAGTCTGTAGCAAAATGCAACTAGAGAAGAAACCATGTGAGTGTTGAAATGGAATTTGGGAAGAACAAGAGTGTAAGTTAGTATAGGATTTGTGTAATGAATTAAGGAATGAAATAACATGATTTAGGAGGTGTAATTAATGTTAAAACATGTGGGATGAAGTGTAGGATCAATGGGGAAGTAATGGGTAAGAAGAGGGACTGAAAACATATTTTAAAACTGAAATACTGGGCCGGACCGACCTTGGGACCGGACTTGCAAGGTCGGTCGAGCCCAGATTTACAAAGGACGGAAAGCTTCTAGAATGGACCGACCTTGGGGACCGGACTTGCAAGGTCGGTCGGCCAGAGAATTTCCGTCATAAAACCTTCTGGAATGGACCAACCTTGAGGACCGGACTTGCAAGGTCGGTCGGCCTAAAATTCGCCTGTAATGTAACTTACTGGAATGGACCGACCTTGGGACCGGACATGCAAGGTCGGTCGACTCCAGAATTTCGAAACCAAACCTCACTGGAATGGACCGACCTTGGGACCGGACTTGGCAAGGTCGGTCGGCCCTGTAATTTTCCAGCGTAGTTCCTTACTGACTCCGACCGACCTTGGGTCCGACCCTGGGTAAGGTCGGTCGAGTCATACAAAAAAAAGTTTAAATTAAATAATAATAACATAATATATATATATTATATATGTATACCCACAAATATATGTGTACATATATGTAAGTATACCAATGTTAAGTAAGGAAATAAACTTAAAGTAAAAGAAGAGTAACTAAGTAATGTGTAAGTGTAAGAATGGAAAAGACTTAGTAAGTATGACTTAGGAAACGTAGAAGTAATCGAATTAAGTTAATGATAGTTAGATTAATCACTCAATTGTATGTATATCATAGGATTTGATTTGTGAGCACCGAAGGAAAGTTGGGATACAAGTACAACGGTGAACGGTATGAATTCCTCATGCCCCGTATGCTATCTTGGTTACTCTGATTTGTGTGTTGTGTGCTAATTGATCACCAACTAAGATAAATGCACGAATCGGAGTTATTATGCTCAGAGGCGGACGCAGAGGGGGGCTAGGGGGGCTCTAGCCCCCCCGAAAATTTTAAAAATTTGTCAAATTACTCTTATAAAGTTTTAAAGAAAATTAGTGTCAAAAATTTTTTTAGCCCCCCCTAAACAATTTCTGCGTGTCAAAAAATTTTTTAGCCCCCCCTAAACAAAATTTCTGGATCCGCCACTGATTATGCTTACTTGTGAATATGTAGTGTTGTATGTTGTGAATACTTTCTTTAAATCATAGTTTGTATAATTCATGAAATGTATGGGTGAATATGAGTGTGTGAATGTATGATATATTGTACTGTGACCGGATATCATTTGTGATTGGACTTCTAACTGATTCCTAACAAGCTAACCAATCTAACTTAAATTGGTAATTAAATTGGAATGAGTAGAAGTCCGATATAGTTTCGGCCACGCGTGAGGATGCGGAGACACAAGAGGTTGGATCCAAGTCCTGACTCTTAAACTGGTCCGTGGCCCAAATCCCTTAAATGGGTAGCATCCCGGATTGGTGAGTCAAGTAAATCCTGGTGGTGGGACGGTGTAGTCCCCGGGCCGGAGGTCATACCGACTTAACATGAGTATGAGTAAGTAAGTAAGAATGAGTATGTAAGTAAATGTAAGTAAGTAAGTAAAGTAAGAGTAAGAATGTGAAATGAGTAAAAGAGTAAATAGCATTCCGATTAACCCGGATGCGTAAATTGGCTAACACGGTGAAGGTAAGTAAGTGTGTGCTGTTATATTGCCATCTTGGATTGTGTAATGTATTGTATATGCATGTATGTTGTGTGCGAAGCATGTATGTATGTTAAAAATGAACCGCATGCCTATTTGACCTTAATTAGTCGGCATGCCCTAGTTTGCACGCGGTATATGAGGAGTTCATGCGCAGGTTTTGCTGAGCCCCTTGGGGCGATGTTTTTACTACACGCAGGTACAAGAGAAGGGTGAAGACTGTGAAGAGATTTTGTTTAATTTCTTTTTGGTGTAAAGATGAATTATGGATGGTGTACTAAGTAGTACATGGCTATAGATTTTTGTTAGCCAGTGTACCATGGGGTACACCCTTTTGGATTGTGAAAGAATGATAGGATGGTGAATTGGTATAGATGAGTAGTTGTTTTAAACTCATTCATTTTTTGGAAACTAGTGGAGGGATGTAATTGAATACACTTAAATACTCGGTAGTCCATTAATGTAAGCGAATGGTATTTTGTATTGAGTCAACAATGTTTTAGTAGCTCGGTATACTATGATCATCAGACCGTCACTGTAAGTAGTATAAGCCTAGCTAGCCGTATGGGCGGTTAGCGGCGTTGTATCACCCGCCGTAGTAAGTAGTATTTCCACTGCGAGTAGCTTTGACTATTGGGATGATTGGACGGTAAGCATAGGATTAGCGGTAGGGGTGTTACAAAAAGTGGTATCAGAGCGTAGTTACGCTCTGATGTCCGTAGTTACCGAGCATAGGGATTATCGAGTTAGGATTTCAACCGTCTTAAGACAGATACTTAGAAACTTAACTAGGAACTACCGTTGTTAATAACGGATACCCTTGACGTCCTTATGGACGATACTTTGCTTAATTCCAAGACCCTTGAGTCACATCTTGCAAAGCTTAATGTAAATGCTAAATGTTCAGATGTCAGGACGAGGCCGAGGCCGAGGAAGAGGCGAAGCCTCTGAAGGACCTGGCGCGCAGACGATAGCAGAGATCGTCGCCGCCACGGTAGCACAAATGCTACCACAAGTAATTACCGCAATGCAACAAACTAAGCAAAATCAGCAAACACAAGCGGGGCCAATCCCTCCCCCTCCACCCAGAGAAGCCAACTGGGTAAAAGCTGTAGCGGAACTCCACCCTCCTTGCTTTAGGGGCGAGAGTGATCCGGCTAAGCTAGAAGCCTACATCTCCGAGTTGGAGACGGCGTTCGAAACCCTCGAAGCTCCTGCTGGAGTTCGAGTCAGAGTTGTAGCCTATTATCTGAAAGATGCAGCCATGGATTGGTGGAAGCTGGTCAAGCATGAGCATGTCAACGACCCCACCTTCGATTGGGAGTCTTTTGCCTCTCTCCTCCGTTCCAAATACTACCCGGAGCATGTGAAAACCAAGGAAAGGCTAGAGCTGGATGCCTTGAAAATGACAGAGAAGATGTCTATCGACGAGTATTACAAAACCTTCACTTCCATCCTCCGTCTTCTACCCGATCTAGGATACAACGGCCAGGTGTTGGTCGATCGCTTCTATGGCGGTCTGAGCCATCGCCTTCGGTACGGTTTGGGCTACACACGATTTACCTTCCTTCAGGTAAAAATCAGTTAACCCTTAGTATCATTTCAATTCCTTGAATTCCCTAATACTTTACTTCTACCTTTATCTCTTTAAATAAGAATCCCGGCTAATACCTGAAACTTCAGGAGTGTTATCACGCGGCTTCTCGCGTTGAGATCACTTGCCAATTGAGGGATGAAGAGACTGCGCTGAAGCGCAAGGCAAACAGTAAGAACACAAGTGCCGAGGAGCAGAACCACGACAAAAGTTGGAAAAAGAAGAAAGGGAGATTCTTTCATCAAACTCAAAAGAACTTCCCATGTGAGAGTAGTGCCCATGCTGAGCAGGGCAAACCAGTTGAGCTGCTTCAACTAGGTTCTTCTGCACCGGTGGCTGCGAAGCCACTGAGATCACACCCACCTAAGGGTAAACTTCTACTCCTAATTCGTATTCGTACCAGCATCATATCTAGTATATCCACACACACATGTGCTAACCCTCTAAACCTTAGGTTCTGGCTCCGGTTTCACCAAAACCTTCTCCGACGGCCGCACCTATGTGTGCAGGAAGTGCAACCAAGACCATGCCGACAAGGACTGCTATGGGAGAGAAATCAAGTGCTACAACTGCCAGAAACCGGGACATACAGCTAATAAATGCCCAGAGAATGCCAAGCCAAAAGGGAACTTCCAAAGCTACAAGCAGAGGGAAGGCAAGGAGGTCGCACCTGGCGATGCACCGACCCAGCAGGCACCACAGGGACAGGGATCCCGGGGTCCTCAGAGGGGCGCACCCCAGAGGCAGCCTGCCTTGCATATCATAGACCGAGACGGGTCCGGTTCTAAGTCCGGCCCAGGTTATAAACTTCACCTTGAATCCTTGAGAAGCATGTCTAAGTATTGGAGTATTTGTTTGAATGAATGCATGAGTAAATAATCGAAGTATGTATGGAGCATGAAATAAAGTAGTTTAAACTAGTACTCACCGTAGATGAAATTTATAACCTTAGGAAGCTTTAGTATCTGTTATCCAATACCTTCGAAATCAAGTCAAGAAGAGATCGACATCACCAATCACTACTACACCAACGAACAGTGTCAGGTCATCCGACCAGGTATGATTTTATTAAGGGGATACCTGACACCTGAAGCGCAAATCTCAATTATTCGATGATGCAATGAATTAGGAACAGGTCTAGGTGGATTTTATACACCCGAATTCCCCGGTGGAGCGAAGATGAAGCTGAAAATGATGTGCTTGGGAAAGGACTGGAATCCTTATACCAAGACATACCAAGAGACACGAACACAAGACGGAGCGACGCCACCGATAATACCTCCAGAATTTCAGACACTTGTCACATAATCAGTAGAACTTGCACGACAATGCGAACATGATCCGATCCCCGCACTTGAAGCGGACATTTGTATTGTCAACTTCTATGAGAAAGAAGGACGACTTGGGTTACACCAAGACAAGGACGAGACAGCGGAATCTCTTGAACAAGGAGTGCCCGTAGTGTCATGGTCCATTGGTGATGATGCCGTATTTTTGTATAGCAAGCAGAAGCGTGTGGACCTCGCACAGAAAGTGGTATTGAGATCAGGAGATGTCCTAATCATGGGTGGAAAATCCAGGATGCTGTATCACTGGATCAATAAGATCAAGTTGAATACGGCACCGCCGACAATAATCAATGCCACACACATGAAACCAGGACGCCTGAACCTTACCTTTAGGAAGTATGAAATTCATAGTATCATGTAATCTATTAGTAACGTGTATTAGAGACACGGTATGTATGATGGTTGGTTTATCAATAAAGAGCAGTGTTGATTTAAATTCCACTTGTGTCCACCATCAATACTTATCCACTTGTGAATCCAATAGGTTGTGGACTCGGTACCAAAGGTAACCTGAGTATCCTCACCGAAGCACAAGCCGGCAAAAGCGGCACCATTCTAACGGGAACCTTCCCAGTGAACGACATTGAAGCCAATGTGTTATTCGACTCCGGCGCCTCTCACACCTTCGTATCACCATCTTTTGTGAAGAGGTTGAAGCTAGATGCGGATGAGCTACCGAACTTCATGGTTACTCTCCCATCGAAGGAGCGAGTATAGTGTACCAAATACTACCAAGCAGCCAAGATTGAGATCAAAGGTGAAGTGTTTCCCATCTCCTTCATCGAGTTTAATGGATTGGGATTCGACTTGATAATCGGAATGAATTGGTTGGAGCGGCACAAGGGTAGAATCCTCTGCGCCGAGCATCGATTGCTGCTCAAGAGTCCTTCTAGGGTTATTGTATCTTACCGCCAGAGACCGAGAGAGCCTTCGACCACACTCATATCTGCTATGGCCATGTACCGGGAGCTCAGAAAGGGCCAAGAAGTGTACTTATGTTATGTACAAGACTTGGAGAGAGATCCAAAGTTCAACCCCGAAGTACCCATTGTATCTGAATTTCCTGACGTATTCCCTAAGGAGCTACCCGGCATGCCACCTCAGAGAGCGGTGGAATTTGAAATTGATCTTCTGCCAGGTACCGGTCCCATTGCTAGGGCACCGTACCGCATGGCACCTGCTAAAATGACAGAGTTGAAAGAACAATTACGTGATCTACTCGACAAAGGGTTCATACGCCCGAGCGTATCACCCTGGGGAGCACCGGTCTTCTTTGTGAAGAAGAAGGACGGTAGCCTTCGACTTTGTATTGACTACCGCGAGCTGAATGCGGTCACAGTCAAGAATAAGTACCTGTTGCCACGCATCGACGACCTATTTGATCAGCTGAAAGGAGCCTCAGTATTCTCCAAGATCGACCTCCGTTCTAGGTATCATCAGATTGCTATCAAAGAGCAAGACATAGAGAAAACGACATTCCGTACCAGATATGGCCACTACGAATTCACCGTCATGCCATTCGGTTTGTCAAATGCACCAGCAAAATTCATGGACCTCATGAATCGTCTATTCAGTGAACAGTTGGACACTTCGGTTGTTGTCTTCATCGACGACATCCTTGTATATTCAAAATCAGCTGAGGAACATGAAATTCATTGGAGGAAAGTGCTTGAGACACTGCGCGTGAACCAGCTGTACGCGAAGTTCTCTAAATGCGAGTTCTGGCTAGATCAGGTATCATTCCTCGGTCATGTCATCTCGAGCGCGGGTATCTCAATTGACCCTTCTAAGATTGAAGCTGTACGATCATGGCCTAGACCTAAGACTGTTACCGACATTCGGAGCTTTCTTGGTCTAGCCGGTTTGTTATAACCCGTACAATTTGTACCTTATATTATATCTGCTACAACGTTGTTCTAAAGTTGGATTAAAAATCCCTTGCCATCAGTTGGGACGTCAGCGACATTCTATTAATTGCCAAGGACGAGGAGGTCATTTGATTTGTTAATTAAGGTATTTAATTATTTGGTTATAAGGAAAGGAATTCCTTAAATTCTTCTTTTCCTAATCATTGTTTTTCACGTCAGATAGATCGTGAGAGCGTCTCTTCATCGTGCCTTCAGAGCGACAGTTTTGACTCCTTCCTTCCTCTCTTCTCTCTCTCTTTTCATCTGCTGAGAGTTGTAATTCTGCTGCTGCGTTTGGATTGGAGTTCTTCGTTGCTGGTTTTCCTTCTCCTCGCTATCAGGTTTGCGCTGCAGAATTCCGAATTTCGTCGTTGGGTTCCTCTCTCTCTCAGTTCTGATTTTAGGCTTTCGATTGTGGTTGAAACAGTGGCGTTGGTTCTGATTGGAGTTGCGAAGTTGCACAGGCTGTAGACTGTTTGGACTGTGGGATTCTAGACTTCCGAATCCAGGTTTGTGTTACAGTCTTTCGAGGTTTTGAGTTTGGGGGTTCCTTCTGCGTTTTCTGATTATGGATTTGTCATTGTGGAAATCAGTGCTCGTTGATCGGTGTCTGGTTGGCGGTTTCGTTTCGTGTTGCTGTGAACTGCTCAGATCGTTGGATTGTGCTGATTATTGAGGTAGGTGGTTACTCGATTCAGTTTGGAAGTTCAGCCATGGGGTGTTGCAAGCGCGTTGTCTGATTTTGTGTGTGTTTCTATTAGCGTTTTGTTGTGATTTTGGATGGCTAAACCCCCATGGTTTCCTGTTTTAATGTCTGATTTGGTGTGTGTGCTTATTTGGCAATTCGTGGTGTTGAATTGCGTTGTTTTTCTGCTCTGTTCGCCTTCTGGAATTTGCAGATTTCGCACTGTCCGAACTTCTGTCCGAGCTTTGAAGTTCGGACAGTGCATTCTTGCCTTACTGATTTTCAAGTTCGGGGTATGTCCGAACATCTGTCCGAACATGGATGTTCGGACACACCCTCAGGTTTTCCCTCTGATTTAAAGTTCGACCTGTGTCCGAACTTCGACGTCCGGACACAAGGTCGGACCTTCCGCGTGTTCGTCCGTAAAACTCGTCCGAACATCCGTCCGAACTTGGATGTTCGGACATTCTGAATTTCTCTATCTGATTTTAACTCGACTTGTGTCCGAACATTGATGTCCGGACACAAGTTCGGACATTTGGCTTTCTCTGGTTTCTGAGTCTCGACTTGTGTCCAAACTTCGATGTTAGGACACAAGTTCGGACACCCCTCTGTTTTCAGCATAACTTCTTCGTTTGAACTCCGATTTGAGTGCCGTCCGCGGCATTGGATTCCTTATGTTCTGTACTACTGATTTATGAGTGTTTGGCATATTTAAATGCAACTTTGCTTCTGTTTAAGCAACCCTTCTGTTTTGGGACATTGCACATTGTTTCTGAGCCGTGAATGGCTGGGTCGAGCTATTCCGTGGTATACCATGTAGACGTCACTCTGAGTGTGGGTCATTCCCTTTCTGTTCTGTGGGGTTGACGAACCCTTTGGCTCTTTCGAGTCATTTCTGCGTTGCCGAGAGACCTGGTATGGTCTATGGGTCTCTGACCCTTCTGAGTGTGTGCATTGTGTTTTGTCCCCTTTCTGTTTAAGTGCTCCGACTATTTCTGATGTGGGAATTCCTTGAGTTCCACTCTGTTTCTGTTCTGAAAGCTTCTGCATATTGAGAATTGTGGATAAATGTTTATCTTCTCCTTCTTCTGTTTTCAATTGTTTTGAGCGACCTTACTGATGACGGTCTGCTTACTGGGCATAGTTGTGTGCTCATTCCCCTACTTCTAACATTTTTGCAGATTGATCAGCGAGGATCATCCTAAGTTCTGGAGCCTTAGCATTTAGCTTTTATATTTATTCAGTTGATACTTTGAGATGTTGTAGCCTTCGGGGCTTTTACTTTTGACTTCTGTTTCTGACTCAGTTTCGTATATGGGATTTTGGTATTTGCTTCCGCTGTATTTGGATACGTTGGTTTACAATGTTTATGTGAACTTGGTTTTGGGCCTTTAATTCGTTTGAGTGTTTTAGAGCCTTGCGTTATTAGGTAGTAATACGCGGCGTGTGGCACCCTTAACTCTTAGGCCGGTTTTAGGGGTGTTACACGGTTACTACCGGAGATTTGTAAAGGACTTCTCGAAAGTCACTAAGCCCATGACTACATTGATGAAGAAAGATGCACCGTTTGTATGGACAGACGAGTGCGAGTTATCATTTCAAAGCCTAAAGGACTCATTGACCTCAGTGCCCATCCTTACTCTTCCAGAGGGCATAGAGGGATTTGAGGTATATTGTGATGCATCAGGCAAAGGAATGGGATGCATACTCATGTAGCATGGCAAGGTTGTAGCTTATGCCTCCCGCCAGCTGAAAAAGCATGAGGAGAATTACCCGACACACGACTTGGAGTTAGGAGCCATTGTCTTCGCCTTGAAGATATGGCGACACTATCTCTATGGGGTAAGCATCACCATCTACTCTGACCACAAGAGCTTACAGTACGTATTCATGCAGAAAGAACTGATCTTGAGACAGAGAAGGTGGATGGAGTTTCTCTCAGACTACGATATCGACCTACATTATAAGGAAGGGAAGGCAAACATTGTAGCCGACGCCCTGAGCCGTCGAGCACACTCGCTCCATTCACTACTCGCTTCTTCTAGCTTGGTTGACGAGGTGCGAGACGCCCAGTTGAGCGACCCTTACCTAATCGAAATCAGACAAAAGATCGAGAATGGTACATTTGAGAAGAAGAAGTATGACTTCAAATTACATGAAGATGGTTTGATTCGGTTGAATGGCAGGCTATGCGTCCCCCGAAGCAATGCTGAGCTAAGGGATCGCATCCTGCGAGAGTCACACAGTTCCACATTATCAGTCCATCCAGGAGCCTCCAAGATGTACAAGGACATGAAGAGGTACTTCTGGTGGTCTGGAATGAAGTCGGATGTGACAGAATTTGTATTGAGATGCTTAACATGCCAGAAAGTAAAATTCGAACATCGTAGACCGGGCGGAATGGTACAATCGATGCCAGTTCCGGAGTGGAAATTTCATGATATCTCCATGGATTTTGTTGTAGGACTCCCACCTGCTAGGGGAGGACTCAACATGATCTGGGTTGTAGTCGATCGCCTTACCAAGGTTGCCAGATTCATACCGATGAAGGACACCTGGAAGGTAGTGAAGCTTGCAGAGCTATTCGACAGGGAGATTATCAGACATCACGGAGTCCCGAAAACAATAGTATCTAACCGCGACACCAGATTTCTTTCGAGATACTGGAGAGCCACACGGGAAGCGCTGGGTACAGAATTGAAGTTGAGTACCGCCTTCCATCCTCAGACCGACGGTCAGACAGAAAGGACCATCCAGACACTGGAGGACATGCTTAGGGCATGTGCCTTAGACTTTCAGGGGAGTTAGTTAGACAAGCTTCATCTTATCGAATTTTCATACAATAATAGCTACCATGCCTCGATTAAGATGTCGCCATTCCAAGCTCTATACGGTAGACCTTGCCGTACACCCTTGTGTTGGGATGAGTCAAGTGAAGCGGTCATCATAGGACCGGAGTACCTTGAGCAAGTACAAGCTGAAGTCCAGCAGATTCGAGCCAATATGAAGGCAGCCCAAGATAGGCAGAAATCCTATACGGATGTGCGACGACGCGACCTTGAGTTCGCCGTGGGTGAACAAGTGTTCTTGCGAGTTTCACCTATGAAGGGCGTATTCCGTTTTGGTCAGAAGGGCAAGCTAAGCCCAAAATTTGTAGGGCCGTACACTATCACCGAAAGAGTTGGATCTGTAGCCTACAGGTTAGCATTACCTAAGGACTTGGGACGTGTCCATGATGTATTTCATGTGTCACAACTCAAGAAGTACATTTCTGATCCTTCTCATGTCTTAGAGCCCGAGAGACTTTCCATTGAGCTGAAAATGAGATACGTTGAAACTCCAGTGAGAATCCTGGATAGGAAGACCAGAGACACTCGCCATAAGTCGATACGAATGGTGAAGGTCCTATGGTCAAACCATGATGTCGAAGAAACGACATGGGAGTTGGAAGATGCCATGAAGGCTAAGTACCCACAGTTATTCATAGACTAGATAGTCTAGTATTTAGTAATACGGGTACGGGGCGTACCCCTTTTAAGGGGGGTAGAGCCTTTTTGCTTTTGCATTGCTTCGGGGTGAGCATTGCATAGTGTGTAGGTATAGTAATAGATTTTTGTATGGCACATGTAGTGCAAGTGAATTTGGTATGTGTATGTATGTATGTGTAATGTGTAATGTGTATCGTGAATTGCAGTGGTGTATTGTGTAATGTGAATGTGATGGTATGTATGGAAATGGTGTATGGTGTATGTGAATTCGTATTGTGCTTCGATTGTGTATGTTTGCAATGTGGAAGGAAGTAAACACCTCATAGGTGGTAGTAAGACACATTATGGCAATTGGTTTGCCTAATGAGTAGAATTATTAAACTATTAACCTTGAGCAACTTTGAGGGCAAAGTTTCTTAAGGGGGGTAGATTGAAATACCCCGTAATTAAAAATAGTGATTAATTAGGCTAATAAGTAATTTAGAAGCTTAATTAAGTGTAAATAATCATGCGGGAACAAATCCCGAAGAAAACGGATCCTTAAAACGGATTAAAAACGCTAATGAACCTTAAAGCGTGTTTTTCGAGGAAACCGGGAAAACGTGACTTTAAGCGGGTCAAATAAGACTCGTAACAATTTTGGTCAACTAAATAATCATTAATAAATATTAGTGAAGCTTTAGAACCAATAAAATCAATAAAACGAGAAAATAGTAAAAACTGTCAAAAACGGGAAGTTGTGGGGTAGAAACATAAATAACCAAAACTTATGTGTCCACTTTTAAAATAAAAAGTAAAGTTTGTGTGTGTGTACTGGTTCCAGCCGATACCATCTCCCTCTCTCACACACTCACTCACTCCTTCTTATTTGTAAAACAACAAAAGCAATAAAGTAACCCCCACCCTCACTTTTACTCTCTCTCCTCTATTCTACTCTCTCACTCACGTACTCACCTCCTTCCTCCTCTCTATTTTCTTCCTTCTCAACCGATGGCAATGGAGATTTGAGCTCCCTCACAAAAATACTCACTTCTCTCCTCTTGTTAACCCATCAAACCTTCTCCAAAAATTACAAAACTAGTACCATTGGAATCCTCTCATCAAGGAGAGTATTTCCCTCCTTTCAAAATTCGAAAACAACAACTTTCACCTCCATGGGTGTGTAGCATTTGGAGCTTCATGACTACCACTAGAACCACCTTCTTCTCCTTGTTCCTTTGAGGTAAAAATCTTCTTGAAATCTCATCCCTTTCTAACCCTTATGGGCAAAACGAAAATGTAGCTAAAACTCTTGTTGCTCCTTTGTACTCTAGCTGATTTTGGCACTCTTGGAGGGTGAGAAACATTGTTCTTGAACCATTCCAAGCTCCACTTACACCCTTGCAAGGTAATGAAATTTCTAAACCCTAAAACTTGCATTAAAACATTCAGTTAGTGTAACTGTTAGTTACTGTATTAAAATGGTGTGTATATATGGGCTGTAGTGTTAGATTGTGAAGTGTTGTAACCGGTGGAGAGAGAGAAAAGAAAGGAAGAAGGAAGAAGAAGCAAGAAGAAGAAAAGAAACTAGAAGAGAAACAAGGTAATGATACTCACTTGTGTAGTCTTGTATGAGCTTGTGTAACAGATTTTTAGTAGTGAAAATATGTATGGTAAAATGGTAGTGTATTAGTATTGTAATGTGTGGGAGGAAACAAATGTTTTAAACCCTTAAAAGACATGTAAAACTTGTTGAAACCTAAATGGGAATTGAATGTAATGTGCAGGAATTTTTAAGAATGTTTAGAGTTGGTATATGAGTATGGGAGTCTTGTATGTCTAAGAATGTTGAAAACAGGTGAGATGATGATAATGTGTGTGAAAATGATGTGGGGAGAGTGTAAAATATAGGGGAGACTATGGTGAAATTTGTCTATGAATAGAACACTTAATGAACTAGAAACAAGGTGAAAAAAAAAATTATGTTGTAACAGATTTTAATTGAGTTAGTTTAGTGGGTAAGTTAGGAGAGGTGAGTAATGCATTAGAAACTCTAGAAATGACATTAGAATAGGGAGTTATAGATGGAGAGAGTTAGAGTAGAAGTCTGTAGCAAAATGCAACTAGAGAAGAAACCATGTGAGTGTTGAAATGGAATTTGGGAAGAACAAGAGTGTAAGTTAGTATAGGATTTGTGTAATGAATTAAGGAATGAAATAACATGATTTAGGAGGTGTAATTAATGTTAAAACATGTGGGATGAAGTGTAGGATCAATGGGGAAGTAATGGGTAAGAAGAGGGACTGAAAACAGATTTTAAAACTGAAATACTGGGCCGGACCGACCTTGGGACTGGACTTGCAAGGTCGGTCGAGCCCAGATTTACAAAGGACGGAAAGCTTCTAGAATGGACCGACCTTAGGGACCTGACTTGCAAGGTCGGTCGGCCAGAGAATTCCTGTCATAAAACCTTCTGGAATGGACCGACCTTGAGGACCGGACTTGCAAGGTCAGTCGGCCTAAAATTCGCCTGTAATGTAACTTACTGGAATGGACCGACCTTGGGACTGGACATGCAAGGTCGGTCAACTCCAGAATTTCGAAACCAAACCTCACTGGAATGGACCAACCTTGGGACCGGACTTGGCAAGGTCGGTCGGCCCTGTAATTTTCTAGCGTAGTACCTTACTGACTCCGACCGACCTTGGGTCCGACCCTGGGTAAGGTCGGTCGAGTCATACAATAAAAAATTAAATTAAATAATAATAACATACATACATATATATATATGTATACCTACATATATATATGTGTACATATATGTAAGTATACCAATGTTAAGTAAGGAAATAAACTTAAAGTAAAAGAAGAGTAAGTAAGTAATGTGTAAGTGTAAGAATGGAAAGGACTTAGTAAGTATGACTTAGGAAACGTAGGAGTAATCGAATTAAGTTAATTATAGTTAGATTAATCACTCGATTGTATGTATATCATAGGATTTGATTTGTGAGCACCGAAGGAAAGTTGGGATACAAGTACAACGGTGAACGGTATGAATTCTTCATGCCCCGTATGCTATCTTGGTTACTCTGATTTGTGTGTTGCGTGCTAATTGATCACCAACTAAGATAAATGCACAAATCTGAGTTATTATGCTTACTTGTGAATAAGTAGTGTTGTATGTTGTGAATACTTTCTTTAAATCATAGTTTGTACAATTCATGAAATGTATGGGTGAATATGAGTGTGTGAATGTATGATATATTGTACTGTGACCGGATATCATTCGTGATTGGACTTCTAACTGATTCCTAACAAGCTAACCAATCTAACTTAAATTGGTAATTAAATTGGAATGAGTAGAAGTCCGATATAGTTTCGGCCACACGTGAGGATGCGGAGACACAAGAGGTTGGATCCAAATCCTGACTCTTAAACTGGTCCTCGGCCTAAATCCCTTAAATGGGTAGCATCCCGGATTGGTGAGTCAAGTAAATCCCGGTGGTGGGACGGTGTAGTCCCCGGGCCGGAGGTCATACCGACTTAACATGAGTATGAGTAAGTAAGTAAGAATGAGTAAGTAAGTAAATGTAAGTAAGTAAATAAAGTAAGAGTAAGAATGTGAAATGAGTAAAAGAGTAAATAGCATTCCGATTTACCCGGATGCGTAAATTGGCTAACACGGTGAAGGTAAGTAAGTGTTTGCTGTTATATTGCCATCTTGGATTGTGTAATGTATTGTATATGCATGTATGTTGTGTGCAAAGCATGTATGTATGTTAAAAATGAACCGCATGCCTATTTAACCTTAATTAGTCGGCGTGCCCTAGCTAGCACGTGGTATATGCGGAGTTCATGCGCAGCTTTTGCTGAGCCCCTTGGGGCGATGTTTTTACTACACGCAGGTACAAGAGAAGGGTGAAGACTGTGAAGAGATTTAGTTTAATTTCTTTCTGGTGTAAAGATGAATTATGGATGGTGTACTAAGTAGTACACGGCTGTAGATTTTTGTTAGCCGGTGTACCATGGGGTACACCCTTTTGGATTGTGAAAGAATGATAGGATGGTGAATTGGTATAGATGAGTAGTTGTTTTAAACTCATTCATTTTTTGGAAACTAGTGGAGGGATGTAATTGAATACACTTATATACTCGGTAGTCCATTAATGTAAGCGAATGGGATTTTGTATTCAGTCAGCAATGTTTTAGTTGCTCGATATACTATGATCATCACACCGTCACTGTAAGTAGTATAAGCCTAGCTAGCCGTATGGGCGGTTAGCGGCGTTGTATCACCCGTCGTAGTAAGTAGTTTCCGCTGCGAGTAGCTTTGACTATTGGGATGATTGGACGGTAAGCATAGGATTAGCGGTAGGGGTGTTACACTCCTTTGCTTCCTTCCTTCCTTATAAAGACCTGCTCCTCTTTCTCTTTTCTCTCTTCTTATTACAATTCTCTCTCGAATCCTTTCGTTTCTCCTTGCTCTTTGTCTTTCCTTCTCAAGAAAATGAGAATTTTGCCCTTAGCAACTCTTGCTTTTGTTACCTCACCTCCCTGAAGGCCCCAAAGACCTTTTTCGCTAAGTCGCCTAGCAGGAAGCCTGCTCCTTCCAGCTCTTCTTCTCCTGGGAAAATCCCTACTGTTGACGCTATTCAAGATGAGTTTATCTCTCCTGTTGCACCGTTTCGAATGGGCGAAGTGCTTCTCCTTTGCACTTATCTCTTGACTCCTTAAAATCCTTTCTTGAGAATGTAATTGTTCCTTCTAGAACAAAAGTTTCCCTTTCCTCAACCGATTCTCATCCTTATCATGATTTAGGCCCAGGTTTTGCTGTATCACCTTCTTGCTGTTTCATCCAGTTTTAAAGAGGAATTCGAATCACACATTCATAAGGCATTCTTCACTAGTATCGTAGTTTCAGTCCCTTTGTCCATACGACTGTGTTTCTTGTTTACTGTGTTTTCTGTTGTGTTGTCGTGTTTTCATTCTTATTTCATCACAGGAAAAATTTCTTTTGTTCTGCTATCGGTACCTCATCCTAACTCTTATTACATTTGTTAAACAGTGCGTGGAAATTTTGTCTAATCACTATTGTTTGTCTTTATTTATCGCTTCATTGTTACTCTGACTATACTATAATGAATTCATGGCAAACAAATATCGTTCTCATCTTTCTAGTGTTGTTGATTCATGTTTTTACTATGTAAGCAGCATTAATGGTGGATTAATCTGTCATATTCCCTACTTTGCCATGGCCATGTTTTACCTGTTAAGCTCCCAAGAATAAGAAGAGGAAAATGATTAGAATAGGGTTAATGTTATGGACTTGAGGGCTATGTGAACATACGTTAAGTTTAGAGCCTCTGTTTAAGTCATTGAAAGGGAAAGAAAGAAAATAAATACGTGACTAGACGTTTTATGCCTTGGCCTAGACTTTTTGAGCTACTTTTTTTCTTCTATTTGTTTGTAAACAATTTGGATTAGTGAATAATTTTGGGTGACATTATGAATTTATTCTTGCATTGCACCTGTACATGTCGTATATTCAGCTTCATTACAGTTTTCGGTTCATTTCCTTGTATCTCTATATATTGTTAAGCCTTACTTATTATCCTTAGAACCCTTGATGCATTTAATAGAAAAGCTTTGGATGACATAACGCCCCACACCTAGCGGGTCTCTGATTCATTTCTTGGGGCAGTATTCTCTTATAGCTTCAGAAAATACCCTAATCATCCCTTATTCGATAACACTAAAAACTTTAAAATACAAGCCCTTAAGGATATCTTAGGAGGGCTTAGGATGCGAAACCACCTCATGCCTAGCGGGCCTCTGATTCGTTTTATGCAGGTGGGATCCTTCTTTGTTCTCAACTCACCCACTGCCAACAAGAAAATAAAATGAAATCCAAAATTAGCTTGAAGTTCGATTTCACCTTCAACCAAAAATAAGGCCATCTCTGGCGCATTCCTAAAAAGCCCATTCAAACCCTGAAAAGCCCAATATGTTTATGATCAAGCCCACAATCCAATGTGGCCCAATTTTCAACCAATCTCAAATAAGGCCCAAAAGCCCATCCGGCCCAAAATCTTCTCCAGCTCAATTCAATCGCAATTCCAATTCAAAATCAATTCAATCCAATCCCAATTCAATTTCAATCTCAATTCCAACTCCAATTCAAAATAAATTCAAATTCAATTTAATCCCAATTCAATTTCAATCTCAATTCTAATTCAACTCCAATTCAATTCAAATCTAACCCGATTTCAACTTCAACTCAGCCCCAATTGAACTAAAAAATCCATTGTAAATTACAATTCGATTCAAAACTTCATTCAATTCATTCAAAATTCATTTCATTTCCAATTCAGTTCAAAAATTCATAAACTTCAAACTCCTCAAAATCTCAAATACCCTTTACTCTAATTATCTCATAGACTCAAATCATCTCCAAAAAATTCTAATTTCCCCTACACTTCGAATGCCTCATAGACCCGAGCGTCTCACAGACTTGTCATCCCATTGATTCGAGTGTCTCACAGACCCAAGTGCCTCAAAGACTTCGACATCTCAAGGGTCCAAAAGTCTGACAGACCTGAGCGTCTCACGGACTCTAACATCTCAAACTGAAAACTTCTTGAAACCCCAAATTCCTCTAAAATCTCAAACACCTTAAATCTCCAAAATCCTAAAAACCGTGAACTACGTAAGGTATGATCTCAATAGGGAGTTGAGTACGTGGGCAGTGAAATACCCCAAACATTAATTACCTTAATTAATATTAAATCAAATATTCATCTAATGAGTAATACCCATTATAAACATTAGTGTATAAACATATAGTCCAAGATGGACACCAAACTATACATTAAATCTCTAATCAAAGAGAGAACATTATTAAGGAGAAATCAACTCTTAAAATTAATACCACATGTAACATATTAGTACATGTCTTAAGTATCACAAATATTACTCATTAAAATATATAAAACACCTTATGTAGTCAAATAAAATTATTAAATACAACAACCACTCATATATACACCTTAAGACAATAATAACCCATGTTACCACCTAACACATAAATTAAGTCACAAGTGTACAAACTTAATGTTCTAATATTAAGTTTAGCAAATTAAAGTGGTCCCCCACACCCCTCATGGATGGCTGCAAGCTGTAGCTAAAGGGAATTAATGTACAAAGGACAAATACAAGAGAAGACAAACATGTCCCAAAGAGGAAAAAAGTAAAAACAACTTTCCACACCCTTCCTCTCATCTCTTCTCACACAAAATAACTATCTCCCAACATTTCCTGCTCCTCACGGATGTATATTCAGGCTAGGGGAAACAAAAATCAGTCATGAAATATTAGAAAACAAAAGCAACACTAAGAAACCAACAAAAGACAAAAATATCTCTTACACACCTAAACCTAGCTAGGAAAGAATTTTTCCTTCTAAAATACCAACCCAGCCTTCCCATTCTCCCTTGCCCATACTCTCACTCTCTTCTTCCTCTTTTGGATGACACCATCATCTCTCTTCACCATCTTCAACCTCCATTTCATACCATAAGCTATAATGGAGTCTCGAGGCTCATTTCACCTACAAACTTCAATTTTCTTGCATTAAAATCATCACCCACTCTTCCTCTACCATTCTAACCAATTGTATAAGTGAGTATGGGCCATTGATGAGCTGAAACTCAAGGGAACTAGCTTGGTAAGTAAAGATAAGAAAAATGTGCTTTAAGACACCCATCTTCTTTTATTTATATACATGGCGGAATTAACTCTTCTCACACCATCTAAGGCATCAACACTCACTTGGAGGACCCAAGCCACAGCTAAGATCAACCCAAGGGCTAGGGGAACCTCTTGAGAACCTTAAGGTAATGAAAAAAAGCCTTAAAACACCATTTTCCCTCTCTTCAATGTTAGATCAGAAAAGTGTAATTTTAGTGAACATAATCATCTAGGAACATTTTAGATGAATGTTGGTGAATTTATGTGTTAGGAAAATTAAATATAAAGTTATAATGAGATTTATAAACTTTATAAGTGTTAAAATGAACAAAAGGCTTACCATGGGGGTCAAACCGTAAATAAATAAAGTTAGGGTGTTAAACAATAAATAAAACTGAATGGGTGCTGTTTAGGAATTTTAAAACATCAAATGTAATTTTTATAAAGTTTAAACACTTAAATGTAAAACTAGAGAAGTAAATGTGGTAAAACCGTAAATTGTATAAATATGTGAAATACCCCAAACCTAAGTATGCTAATTAAACATCAAGTTATGATGTAATGAGGCTAAAACATGCCTTAGAAACATTGGTAGACAATTTTAACCAAGGAAAACATGAGAAAACGCCATAAGGGCAATTTAAACAAAAATGTGCTCTAAGCTGGGAGTGACTTTGATTAGCACCCAAATATCATTATAAGACCTTATTAACATGCTAATGGACATGTTAAATCAATTACCAAAGAAAACCAAGCTCTAAAACAAGCTTAAACACAAAATGTGCTTTAAGACTCCTTAAAGCACCTTTTTAAGAAATTGTCTTAGAAATGAGTTTTGAGTGGCTAAATGCCCATGATTACACCTTAATAAACATGTGTACTAATTATTATCACATGAGGAAGCCAAAATCAATGGGAAACCAAAAATTTCACAAATTTGTGCACTAATTTGTGAATAGTGCCAAATAGTGCCTAGTTTAGGCTTTAGTCAACATAAGTCAATAAGTTGGTCAACCAAGACCATTAATACCTCATGAATGAAGGGGGGGGGGGGGACGGTTTTACATGGTGAGTCACCATGAGGGGCCGGCAAATTAAGGTCTTCTTCTTCTTCTTCTTCTTCTTCTTCTTCTCTTCTTTCTTCTTTCTTCTTCTTCTTCTTCTTTTCTTCTTCTCTCTCTCTTCTTCTTCTTTCTTTTCTTCTCTCTTCTCTTCTTCTTCTTCTTCGTGCTTCCTTCTTCTTTCTGTCTCTCTCTTCTTCTCTTCTTCTTTTCTTTTTCTCTTTCTTCCTTTCTTCTTCTTCTTCTTCTTCTCTTTCTTCTTCTTCTTCTTCTTCTATTCTCTTCTTCTTTCTTCTTCTTCTTCTTCTTCTTTTTTCTTCTTCTTCTCTTTCTTCTTCTCGTTTCTTTTCTTCTTCTTCTTCTTCTTTTCTTTCTTCTTGTTCTCTTCTTTCTTTTCTTCTTTCTTCTTCTTCTTTCTCTTCTTCTTCTTTTCTCTTCTCTCTTCTTTTTCTTCTCTCTTCTTCTTCTTCTTCTGTCTTTTTTCTTCTTCTTTCTTCTTTCTTCTTCTTCTTCTTTTTTCTTCTGTCTTTTCTTCTTCTTCCTTTTCTTTCTTCTTCTTCTTTCTTCTTCTTCTCTGTTCTAAAGCCGTCCAAGCAGCACCCATGGCACCACCACCTTCATTTGCCCACCAAATGTTCATCTTAGCTCCAAATCCAAAACTAAGCATAGATTTCTCTTAGTTAGACCAAGGCCTTGCTTCCTATCTTTTGAAAATTTGAAAAGCTTAATTTTGGAGCCATGGGAAATTGCCATTAGAGGAGGAAAAACTAGCTTGAGATGTTCATTGTCTTCTCCATTCACTCAAGGTAAGGAAAATGTGAGAAAAACCAAGGTTCCACCACTTTCCCTTCATAACCGAAAATCATCTTCTCATGGGACCTTGTTTTATCCCTTGTTCTAGCTTGATTCTATTCTCTAAAGACTTGAGGAGGTCTTGCCTTGCTTCATTATGAAAGCCATTCCAAAATTCAAAGGTAAACATAAACTTTTAAGCTTTAAAACACATATTTTAACCTAAGGATAAATTCTTTGAGTTTAGGTATATTGCTTAGTGCTCATTAGATTATTTGAATGTGGATTATAACAGTGGCAAGAGGATTGAAGTCCTTGCTGAAATTCAATCAAGAAAACCTAAGGAGGGAAGTAAGAGAAGCTTGAGGAAAATAAGGTAAATTGCTTACCTAATGGTGGTTTAAGTTTTAAGGAATGAGATTTAGGTAAGTACTAATGTAGCTTAAAGCTTACATTATGTAATGTGTAATATAACCTAGGAAAAAGAAACTTAAACAAGCTTGTGAACTTATGACTAAGGAGCCAATGGAAATGAGTTAGTAAGATAAGCTTAAGGTGAATTAAGAGAACACGTATATTGCTATGGGAGCATTGTTGTGTGTATTTGCAGGTTAAAATCTTTTATATGTGGGAAATTCAGTGTTTAAGTTTAAGTCATTTAAGGGCCTAAGAGCCATGTCATTTTAAGAGCCTTAGTGCTATGTAATTTAAGATTATTGCACTATATTGAGTTTGTTATGAATGAGTAGATTTGGGTGAGAAGATATGATGAGAAATGATATAATGTGTGTGAGATGATTGAATGAGAAAAACAACGCATTTGGGCATGGTAATATACTAGAGGAGCTATGGTGAAATTTGAGTAGAAAACGAAGTGTTTAAATGGTGGTAGTGAATTGATATGACCTATGGTTTACTAGGAGACATTAAAAGGAATTTGAGTGGAAATGAGTTAACTAAGGAGTTCTTGAGGATTAGAATGACCTAGAGTTGTCTGGAAGGAATTAGAGGTTAGGTGGGTGTATTAAACACACCAAAATCATGTTATGAGGAATGAAAAGACTTGAGCAAAAATCTGGAGGAAATGATGTATAATGTTTTAAGATGATTTAGGTATGAACTAGGGAATATAACAATGAGAGTTTTGGGAAGCTTGTGTAAGTGGTGATGATTCTAGTAGTGAACTAATAAGGTTTTAGTTTAGATGGTAATGAGTGGACTTAGGTGATGGAAGTGAAAATACTAGGAGAATGTTGTAAATTGTCAAGAAATGACTAGGAATGTATAAGAGGGTATGATCATGAGAATGGTGAGTAAATTGAGTTAAAGAGGTGGAAATGTCTAAGGAGGGTGTAGGATGGTCAAGGTAAAGAAGAACAAGGTTAAGGTGCTAAGAGGATGGAAAGAAATGTTTAGGTAAGTTCAAGAGTTTAGGAATGATGTGTAACAAATGGAAAGGAGAAAGATTTGTGCATGGAGATGCAAGATAACCTTGGAAGGTTTAGCAAAGGAAAGATGGATGAATGATGTTTGAGGAGTAGTTATATTGGTGGAAAGGAAACACTTTGGTTAGTTGAAGTCTTAGACAAAATTTACATGTTGGAAGTGTAAGGAATTAAGTTATAAGTGTTAAGAATTTAGTGAGAACTTGAATGGTGATCAAGGAACTTTGAGGTGAGTTGATCCATGAGTTAGGAGGATTTTAAGTGCTAAAATGGTGTTAGAACATATGTGAATACATGGGGAAAGATTAGAAGAAGATTGGACAAAAGAACAAGTGTGGAAAGAGGTTCAAAACTGTAAAATTTGACAGTTTAAAGTGTGGTCCGGGACTTGGTCCTTGGATAAAGTCCCGGACCAGCACTAAAAACAGGTCGAGAATGTACCCAGGGACTGGTCCGGGACCTTGGGTAAGTACCAAGTCCCGGACCATAGCTAAAATGTTGCCGAGAGTGATGAAACACATTGGTCCGGGACCTTAGGTCCGGACCATGTCCTGGACCAGACCAATTTACAAAGGAAATGTGTTTTTAAGGTGGTAAATGGAGGGGGCTTGTTGGGTACTGTTATTATAAGGTTGTTAAGAGTTGTTTGGTGGAGTTTTAAGGCCATTGGAGGTGTGAACATGTGTGAGGTAAAATGAGAAGTAAGTAACATAAGTGGTTAAGTTCAAACAGTGATATTTAGTTGGAAATCATTAGCGATTAAGTAAGCTAGGTTAATTAAAAGTAATTAACCACCCAATTCGGTGAATGTTTTAGGGTTTGAGAATTTGGACTCCGGAGGAGAGTAAGCAACCGAACGACCAACGGTGAACGGTACAGTTTTCTTATGACCTGCTAGCTAACGAGGTGTCCCTCGGCTTGTGTGCTATTTGTTTTTGTGTGCCCACTAAACAAGACTAAGCATGCAACTGGAATATTATGTTTATTGTATTGTTGTGTGATGTTTAAAAACTAACACAACTTACCGTGAAGACTTACTAACTATGATTAGTAAACAATTGTGTGAGAACAAGGAACACTTCCTAATATTAGTTTGTTAATAACCGAAAGAGGTTTTACTAACAAACATTGTCTTGAGACTTCTACTAACTGGAACTTGGGGGGAGTGAGGAATCCGGGACTGACTCCGGTCATGCATGTTAAGGAAAGGGGGTCGGTATCTAAAGCAGATCCGACTTCCGCTTAAGGACTTGTCTTCGGATTTGTTGCCTAGGGTCGAATGTCGGCTCAGCTACATTGGATATCCAGTCCAAGGTAGGAGGCATTAAGATGGTGCGGTAGGATCACCTAAATCGTAAATTTTAAGATAAGTTGTTTATTCAACCAATGGAGTTAATAGCTCATTGGCTAGGGTTGCTTTTGACCCGACAAAAATAAACATTGAGATAAGATACAACCATTTCTATTGAAAGAACGGTTTGTATTCTAAGACTGAGATAAGCTACAACCATTTCTATTTAAAGAATGGTTTGTTTTGTAAGACTAAAATAAGGATTAAGATTGAGGTAAGATAAGGTTGGATTGAGATTAAGAGGGAACATAACTTAAGGAGTTAAATAATTGACTCACTAATTAAGGGAACACATTTAAGTCGTTCATTGTGTTTAAACTTTGATTGTTCATATTTGGCTTAGTGTTTATTGCACTTTCTATTATGTTGTGCATCTAATCAACCTCCATGCTATCAACAATTAGTCATCGTAGCCACGTTAGCTTGGGGGCCATGAGAGGATCGTACCAGCATCTTTGCTGACCCCCTTTGGGGGCTGTTTTTATTTCGCAGGTGAACGTCAGAAGGCGACCGTCATGAGAGTAAGATGGGGTAGATGTATTACGGGTTTGAGTGCGACCTACGAGTTGTGCATGTACTCTCGTATGGTAATTTGAGTTAGTACGTTGTATAGGATGCGAGGAGATTGTAAGATTGTTATGTAATTTGGTTAAGGCTTGTAAGCACTAATGTTCGGTATATTCGGGTCCATCAGACCGTAGCTAGATCCTGGAGTATTTAGTATGTCTGGTTAGTCACCTGGGTGACTAACGGCGGTAACACCAACTGTTGTAAGGATTCCGCTGTAATGATGTAACACCCCGTCCTAAGCCAATCGTGGTTATCGCAACTTAACAAATAATACATAAACATCGCAACGGAAATAAACTAACACCAGGACCTTGCCACGGTCTAATCAACAAGAAATACCGTTCCTTAAATATTTACAACCGTATATCCAAAATACATACACCAACCGAGTTTTAAGTATCTCCAAGACCACATAATATTTCTCAAGTTCAACTATCAACAGACGGGTGCACAGGCGCTACCCGTACTCAAAATAAAGTCCTACCTAGGGCTACCCGCTCCTACTCTCGTGGTGTGACTTCATGGGCCGCTTACCTGCAAGTGTAAAAACAGCCCCCAAAGGGGGTCAGCACGAATGCTGGTATGACCCTCTCGTGGCCCCAAGCTAACGGGGCTACAACGACTAATTGTCGATAGCATGGAAGTTGATTAGCATCACAATCATAATATGAAATGCAATAAAACAACAAACCACAATGAACATAAGTAGCTCACATACAAATGAACGAATCAGGCGTTCCCTTAACAAGTGAGTTAGTTCTTAACTCCTTAGATCCACATTATCGTTAATCTTATATTTGCCAACCGTTCTACTATTAGACTGGTTACCCTTAATTGGTTGCTTATTTTTGTAGAGCTTGGTTAACCATAGCCGGTAGCAGTGCACTCACCAGCAATAAGCAACCTTTCTTAATTTGTTGGGGATGTACGCTTGATCCCCCCACGCCATCCATAATGTGCCTCCCACCTCAAACAGTAGTCCAGGTGGTCGGGTCAGTTTGTTGACCCTAGGTGACGAGTCCAACGACAAGTCTTATTTGGAAGTCGGATCTGATTCAGATACCGACCTCCCCCAATACACATGTGCCGGTACCATTCCGGATTCCTCACTCCCACCCCAAGTTACGGTTAGTGAAAGTCTTAAATATCATGTGTTAGTTAAACCTTGACGGGTATTAACCAACAATCACCAATGTACAAATCCTCTCCTTAACTCAATAAGTACCAAGCTTAGTTAGTAGCTATCCTTAAGCCTCGTGGGTTAGTGTAAAGAAAACACATACACAACGAGAACATTAATATCCGGTTGCATGCTTTATCTTGTCTAGTCATATTAAACAAACAGATATCACACAAGCCGAGGGACACCTCGTTAGCAAGCAGGTCACAAGAAAGACTGTACCGTTCACTGTCGATTGTCCCCTTGTCTAATTCTCCTCCGGGTTCCAAACTTTCAAGTCCTTGAATTCATCCAACTTAGATTATTTATTATCTACACATTACTTAACTTATTAACTTACTTAACCCATAATGATCCCCATCTAACACTTCTTAAGTTTTATACTTAACCTCACAAACTTAGCTTTAAACATTAAAGTCTTTTCCTTACTTAATCCCCTGGGCCTTTAGGTTTCTAATCATCATTGCCCTCTTAATGGTGTACCATTAGTACCATTAGACATCCTTAAAATTTCTTTTTTTTTTTAAGTGTTAAGGGTCGACCGACCCATCGAACGACCCAACCCCTGGGTCGGTCCGTCCCAGTAATTTTTCTGGTTTGAACAGTTCTCTTAGACTGACCCATGACCGACCCAACCTTATGGGTCGGTCCATCTCAGAAATTTTTCCGTCTTCTGAAAACCATCCGCCCGACCTAGAGCTAAACCAACCGACCCAAACCCTCTGGGTCGGTCCATTCCAGAGACAAATTCCTACGTTGAATTTTTGCCCGACCGACCCACAGCTAAGCTGACCGACCCAAAACCCTCTGGGTCGGCCCAGTCCAGAGACATTCTGGCTGGCTTAACATGGTCCGACCGACCTAGAACTGGGTCGGTCCACTACAGATTTTTCTCTTAAACTGTTCTTTCAATTCCAATCTCTTCCACAAGTGTCCTAATAGGCCTTACACCTTCTTGACACGTTAAACCCACCTCATAACACCCACCAAACTCATTAAAACAACCTCCAAAGATCTTCTCAATCATTTACTCAATTCTTATAAAAACTCCCAACACTTAACACTTGTTTTCCTACATTTCTAGTATGCAATCCACCTAGAATTTTCACTAACCAAATGCTCCCTCCTTAAGAACTTGGCCACTCCATATACACTAATTTCCACCCTTATTGCATTGATCAAACTTCCTTAGATTCTAAACTCTAGTTCACACATAAACCATTTCAAAGTTTTACACCTTATTCCCAACGAACTTGCACAAGTCTTCTAACTTCTTTTATCAAGGTCTTGGTGCCTAAAATTCACCATTGTAACCCCTAGTTCCTCCTAGACATACCTAAGTCACCCTAGTTCACTAGAACATCTTGAACTCATTCTTTTTCATCAAAACAACTCCTAAAGTTTCTCAACACTTCCTTAGTCATAAAATCTTCCTAACACATCTTAAACACTCAGGTTCTTCACTAAATTTTTCCATGGATTCTTTAGTATATTATCACACTTAGAGACTTAGTTTTTCACCATCAAACAATCTTTATCACCCAAATTCTTTCCACGCCTTCTTAACATTCTATTTACACCAAGACTACACCACATCATCATATAATGCAATAACTTAAAATGCTTGGCACTTAGGCCCTTAAATGAAAATAATCTTAACCACTGATTTTCCACATATATTAGCCTTTGACCTGCAAATACACACAACAAGGCTACCATTGAAATATAAATGCTCTTGTAGTTCACCTTTACATTCTGAAACTATCTCTTTTCTCATTTGCTCTTTTATCACAAGTTCTCAAATATAGTCATTGTTTCTCCTAGGCTATATATAGCCCTTTTCTAATGTAAACTCTAAGCTAAACTTATCACCTATCTCAAACCCATCCCTTAATGCATTAAAACACCTTAAGGCAAGACATTTACCTTGTTCTTTTACAAGCTCTCAAACTTTCCTCCTTAGGCCTTTCCCTTGCTCAATCTCGGTCACCCAACAAATTCCCCTTGCCAATGTTCTAACCAATATCCAATGTCTCCAATGAGTACTAGATAATACATTAACCTTAAGGAACAAACACTAGGTTAAAAATGTGTTTTAAGGTATTAAATTGATTGTTTTACCTTGGAGTCTTAGAATAAGCTTGGATATGAATCAAGAAGGACCTCCTCTATCCTTTGGAGAGTAGAAAACAAGCTAGAACAAGGCATAAAAATGGAGCCCCATGAGTATAGATTTTTGGTTAAGTGAAGAAATGGTGGGAACTTGATTTTTCTTACATATTCTTTACCTTAAGAAAATGGAGAAGCTAATGGAGTCTCCAAGCTCGAGTTTCCTCCTCTAATGACGGTTTGCCTTGGCTCCAAAATGAGGCTCTTGAAATTTTGAAAAGATAGGAAGAAGGAGCTTGAGCCAACTAAGAAGAATATGTGTTTAGTTTTGATTTTGGAGCTAAGATGTGTGTTTGGCAAGCAAGTGAAGATGGAGCTAGCATGGGGTTGTCTTCTACGTGAATGGAGAAGGGAGAGAGCAAGAGAAATCGGTGGTGAGAGAAGAGAATGAAGAGATGAGGAGAGAGGTAAGTAAAGGTGGGATATTTATGTTAAAAGTAAATAGTAGTTTTTACTTTATCTCTTGTTTTCTTTTCTTATTTGATCATGCGGTGAATCATCACCTTAAAAACCGGCCACCCCCCTTTAATTAAGCTAGTCATGGTCTTGTTTGACCAACTAACTAAACTAAATTGACTAAAGACTAAACTAGGCACTATTTGATTACTATTCACAAACTAGTGCACATAATTGTGAAATTTTTGATTTCCCATTGATTTACACTTCCTAATGTGATACTAATTAGTACACAAGTTAATTAAGGAGTAATGATGGACATTTAGCCACTCAAAACCCATTTACAAGACATATTTTCAAAAATGTGCTTTAAGACTCCTTAGAGCACATTTTGTGTTTAAACTTGTTTTCGAGCTTGGTTTTCTTTGGTAACTGGTTTAAAATGACCATTAGGATATTACTAAGGTCTTAGCATGATATTTGGGTGCTCACCCAAGTCTCTCCAAGCTTAGAGCACGTTTTTGCTTAACCGCTCTTTTGGTGTTTCCTTATGTTTCCTTTGATTAAAAATGTTTCTTAATGTTTCTAAGGCATTCTTTAGCCTTCTTATACCTTAGTTTATCATCTAAACACTATATCTAGGTTTGGGGTATTTCAATCTACCCCCCTTAAAAGAACTTTGTCCCCAAAGTTCACATATATGCTTAATCATTCACGGTACTCAATTTCTCTATCTTAACACCACATCTTATATTCTCATTCACACGTCTCAAGACTCAAAGGTCTACCACCAATACCATACATAAGTATAATACATATCTCAAACTTATCACCAAAGTGTAGCAACTTACACAAAATCACATCTTACACAACCAAACAAACGACAAACATGTTCGTTTCCTAACTCAAAAGCGAGGAAGCTCTACCCCCCTTAAAAAGGGGTACGCCCCGTACCCTATACAGACGATCTAGTCAGTAAATAACGAAGGGTACTTCGATCTCATCTTATCCTCTAATTCCCACGTGGCCTCTTCGACATCCTGGTTAGACCAGAGAACCTTCACCAGTCGCACTGACTTATGGCGAGTGTCCCTAGTCTTACTATCCTAGATTCTCTGAGGAGTCTCCACGGATCTCATATTCGGTTCAAACGTCAACCTCTCAGGTTCTAACACATGGGAGGGGTGGTGCATGTATTTCTCTAGCTGTGAAACATGAAAAACATCATGCACTTTACCCAGTTCAGCCGGTAAGTTCAACCTGTAAGAAACCGGGCCCACCCGCTCCGTAATCTGATAAGGACCAACAAATTTAGGGCTCAGCTTGCCCTTCTGCCCGAATCTAAACACACCCTTCATCGGTGATACCCGCAGAAATACCCGGTCGCCCACTGCGAACTCTAGGTCTCGTCGTCGAACATCAGCATACGACTTCTGCCTATCTTGAGCAACTTTCATATTCTCCCTGATTTGCTGAACTTCAGCCTTAAGTTGTTCTAAATATTCTGGTCCTATAATGACCGTCTCACACGACTCATCCCAGCAGAGCGGTGTACGACATGGTCTACCGTACAACGCTTGAAAAGGTGCCATCTTGATCGAAGCGTGATAGCTGTTGTTGTATGAAAACTCGATCAGATGTAATTTGTCAATCCAACTGCCCTGGAAGTCTACGGCACATGCCCTCAGCATGTCCTCGAGTGTCTGAATCGTACGCTCAGTCTGACCATCTGTCTGAGGATGGAACACGGTACTCAGCTTCAGTTCTGTACCCAACGCTTCTCTAGTAGCTCTCCAGTACCTCGAAAGGAATCTGGTATCTCTATCCGACACTATGGTCTTTGGTATCCTGTGATGTCTCATGATTTCTTTCTCAAACAACTCAGCTAATTTGGTCACCTTCCAAGTATCCTTCATCGGTATGATTCGGGCTACTTTGGTAAGGCGATCCATCACTACCCATATCATGTCGAGACCTCCCCTAGCAGGTGGGAGTCCAACTACAAAGTCCATGGAGATATCATGGAACTTCCACTCCGGAACTGGCATCGACTGTACCATTCCACCCGGTCAGTGGTGCTCGAATTTTACCTTCTGGCATGTGAGACACCTCAAGACGAACTCAGTAACATCTGTCTTCATTCCCGACCACCATAAGTATCTCTTCATGTCTTTATACATCTTAGAGGCTCCCGGATGGATGGAAACTGAAGAACAGTGTGATTCTCTAAGTATACGGTCTTTCAGATCCATGTTGCCCCGTGGTATGCATAACCGGCCCTTAAGTCTGATCAGATCATCGTCGTGAAGTCTGAAGTCATATTTCTGACTCTCAAAGGTACCGTCTGTCAGCTTCTGTCTGACCTCTGTCATATACTCATCTGCTCTCTGAGCCTTTCGCACCTCATCAACCAAGCTGGAGAAAGAGACTAGCGAATGGAGTGAGTATGCTCGACGACTCAGGGCGTCCGCTATAACAATGGCCTTCCCTTCTTTGTATTGGAGGTCAATGTCATAGTCTTTCAGAAACTCTAACCATCTCCTTTGTTTGAGATTCAACTCCTTCTGAGTGAAAATGTATTTCAAGCTCTTGTGATCGGTGTAGATCGTCACACTAACCCCGTATAAGTAATGGCGCCATATCTTCAAAGCGAAGACTACAACTCCCAGCTCTAAATCATGTGTGGGGTATTTCTCCTCAAGTTTCTTCAACTGGCGTGAGGCGTATGCCACCACCTTGCCATGTTGCATGAGCACGCAACCCAGCCCTCTGCCGGATGCATCACAGTAAACCTCAAAGCCCTCCGTACCATCTGGAATGGTCAGAACCGGTGCAGTGGTCAGTGAGTCTTTCAAACTCTGGAATGATCTCTCACAGTCAGCCGTCCATAAGAACGGTGCATCTTTCTTCATCAGACTGGTCATCGGTTTCGCGACCTTGCTGAAATCTCTAACAAACCTTCTGTAGTAACCTGCCAGACCGAGAAAGCTCCGGATGTCGGTAACAGTCTTCGGTCTTGGCCAAGTACGTACGACATCAATCTTTGCTGGATCCACCGAGATCCCAGCATCCGAAATGACATGACCTAGGAAAGAGACCTGGTCAAGCCAAAACTCACATTTGGAGAACTTAGCATATAGCTGGTTCTCCCTCAGTATCTCTAATACCCTCCTCAGATGTTCCTCATGTTCAACCTTCGATTTCGAATATATCAATATGTCGTCGATGAACACCACAACCGACTTGTCCAGTTGCTCCCGAAACAAGCGGTTCATCAGATCTATAAATTTCGCCGGTGTGTTCGACAATCCGAACGGCATCACGGTGAACTCATAGTGGTCGTATCGTGTCCGGAATGCCGTCTTCTCAATATCCCCCTCCTTAATGGCTATCTGATGATACCCCGATCTGAGATCAATCTTGGAAAACACAGATGCTCCCTTCAACTGATTGAACAAATCGTCAATGCGGGGTAGTGGATACTTATTCTTCACTGTCACTGCATTCAACTCTCTGTAGTCGATACAGAGGTGGAGACTACCATCCTTCTTCTTCACGTAGAGAACTGGCGCTCCCCAGTGTGATACACTTGGTCTGATAAATCCCTTATCTAACAAGTCCTTTAACTGCTCTTTTAACTCATTCATTTCTGCCGGAGCCATGCGGTATGGTGCCTTGGCTATCGGTCCGGTACCAGGTAGCAGCTCAATGGTGAACTCTACCTCCCGAGTGGGTGGCATGCCGGGCAGTTCCCGTGGAAAGAGGTCGGGGAACTCCGACACTACCGGTGAATCGGGGTCGAACTCGGGGTCCCTCTCTATGTCCTGGACATAGCTGAGATATACTTCTTCCTTCCTTCTCAATTCTTTGTACATTGCCATGACGGTGATGATCTTAGTCGAAGGCTCCCTGGGCCTCTGGCGGTATGATATTGTTACCCCAGATGGACTCTTGAGCAGCAGTCGATTCTCGGCGCAGAGGATACGTCCCTTGTGCCGCTCCAACCAATTCATCCCGAATATAACATCAAATCCCAACTCTTTGAACTCAGTAAAACTAATTGGAAAATCTTCCCCCTTAATTCTGACAATGGCTCCTCGGTAGTAGCGAGTACAACGAACCTTCTCCTTAGACGGGAGCGTAACCATGAAGTCAGGTAGCTCATTGGCGTCTAGCCCCAACCTTCTCGCAAAAGATGCCGAGACAAAGGTATGCGAGGCCCCTGAGTCGAAGAGAACAGATGCCTCAATCCCATTAATCGGAAAGGTTCCGGTGAGGATAGTACCGCTGGCGTCGGCCTTTGCCTCTGTGAGTATGCTTAGTGCACCTTCCGTACCGACTCCATAACCTAATTGTGTTCACAAGCCTTCATGAGTAATGATGGTATAACAGGAGTCGTAACAAATTATATGAACAACACTGTTATTTTATTAATAATCATCCTGTTTACAACATGTGCTTCTTTCTTACATCTTGTTCCTTATCTCATACCAAAACGTTACATGGCTAATATTGTCTAAAGGTTAGGTTTAACCGTCCTGGTTTCATATACGTCACATTAATCACTGCTGATGGTGCTGTATTCAGCTTAATTCTCTAAACCCCATGGTATAACATCCTTGATTTTCCTCCCATAATTAATACATCTCCAGACTTAAGTACTAACTTATTTGCACGGTCCGCACGCTTCTGCTCACCGTATAAAAATTCTGCATCATCTCCAATGGACCAAGACACTACGGGTATCCCCCTTTCGAGAGACTCCGTTGTCTCGTCCTTATCCTGATGTAGTCCTAGTCGCCCATCTTTCTCATAGAAGTTTACAATACAGATGTCCGCATGTATGTCCGGAATCGGGTCAGCTTCCAACTGCTGAGCAATCTCCACGACTTGTGTAATGACCGGTTGGAACTCTTCGGGTATTCCCGGTGGTGAGACTCCATCTTGTATCCTCATGGTTTGGTAGGTTTTGGCATACGGATTCCAATCCTTGCATAAGCTCATCATCTTTAACTTCATTCTTGCTCCTCCAGGGTACTCCTGTGTATAGAAACCTCCCGGTCCCACTCCTAGTTGACTGCATCTCCTGATGATTGCTATCCGAGCCTCCGGTGTCAGGTATCTCCTTAATAAAATCATACCTGGGCGGATAACCTGACATTTTTCGGTCAAAAAGTCTCGGGTTTCGATGTTGGTGTCCTCCAGGTTAGGTGTTGAAGGTATTGGATAGCAAATGTTGAAGTTTCCTAAGGTGGTAATAGGTCATAACTCCCTTAAATTCTAATCTTATCTTATTCTCACTTAACTCATTTATTCACTAAGCATGCATGTAATGCGGTAAGCAGGTAATTTTATTACTAAGTGGTTATAGCGGTACCTGGCCTCGATGAGGGTTCAGGCTCATCGTCCCGGTCCACCATGTGTAGTGTGGGTCCCGACTTCTGGGCTACCCGTGGATTCTTGTTCGCCGCTTGCTGCGCCCCCTTATGCCCGTCAGGTCCAGCTCCCTGATCGGTCCTAGTCTTAACCTTGAAATCGGGTCTGTAATTCTTACTCTCCGGGTTCCCGTAGCACTCATATGCCCGGTGCCCGAGCACACCGCAGAAATTACACTCCACCTTATTCCCCCTATAGTCAACTCCGGGGTGGTCCTTGTTGCACCTCTGGCAATAGTAGTGTCATTGGTAGCCACCACCGGTTTCCTTTCCAGCCTCAGTACTTGATTACGCATGGCATCAGTGATAGTGTCTCAATATTGTAACCCATTCTTAATTCACCCAAAGTATATTTTTCCTTACCCTTTGGTGCCCTGGAGCGTAGGGGCTTAGCAGCGTAAGCATAAGTCAACTTCAGCGGCTCTTTAGTAGCCTTCTCCGTTCCTTCCTTTCCTTTTTGGTGCTGATTCTTCTGGGCTTGGGGCAGGTACTTCTGTTTCTTGTACCCACCCTGCCCCTGGTGCTCGGTGCTCTTCCAGGCATTCTTTCTCTTGGCATTGTCCTCGTCCCTTAGCTGGACGGTTATCTCAACCTTAGTAGCGGCATGATAGCACTCCTGCTTTCTAAATGTTAGTTTCTCTTATTTCTCAAATCTCAATCTTATTCACCTTCTCATATTTTTAATTATCACTTGTAGAAAAAAGATTTTTAATGACGGTGTTTAAACCACGGTTAAATGAAAAACCGTGGTTTAAAGTTTATAAACCACGGTTTTCAGGTAAACCGTCATTTAAGGTACATGCCAGAGTGAATATACCACAGTTTTTAAAGAACCGTCGTATATAAGTTACTTATATACCACGGTTTTCAGGGCAACTATCATATAAGGTACACGCCATAGTGAATATATCACGGTTATTGGAGAACCGTCATATATAAGGTACTTATATACGACGGTTCCTCGGCAACCGTCATTTATATTGCACATCTTACTATATTAAACCATGGTTTTTTGGTGAACCGTGGTATATAGTCTAAGCGGGAATTTCAATTTTCGGCCCAAATTAACGCGGCTCTTTCTCTCTATTCTCTTATATAAATTCTCTCACAGTAATTTTGGAACCCAAACAGACGCTCTGCAACTCTTCTTCATTCTCTTCAACCTCACTGTTATTTTGCAACCTATATTGGCAAACAAGGACATGCTCCGACTTCTATCATCTCTTTGTTTTCACGTAATTCTCTTGTTTTCCTCTATTTTTTGTAACCCACACCAGCTCGAACACATGCGAACAAGGACATGCTCTCATTCTCTTGTTTTCTCTTGCAACTCTTCTTCATTCTCTCTCATCTCTTTTCCGCTTACACTTGCGAACAAAACACATCTCTGCCCTCCTCATCTCCAATCACTGTAATTTTCGCAACCCTAACCGGCGAACAAGGAACATGGTCTACGCCTCATCCATTCTCTTTCACGGTAATTTTGCAACCCACCGCGAACAAGGAACATATTACCTAAATCGCAAACAAGGAACATACATGTTCTGGCCTCTTCTCTTGTGTCTGTGCTCTATTGAGATCTGTGAAGGCGGCGCTTCTAAATCGTCGGCGATTCGGAAAAAAGTTCATAGACTATAAACCACGGTTATATGTATAACCGTAGTTTATTCGTTGATTTTATACATTATATACCACGGTTGTAGGAATAACCGTCATATAAAAGCACTTTATACCACGGTTCAGGAGTTAACCGTCGTATAAAATCAGTGAGACCGCGTCCGAAAACGGTCTTAAACGACGGTCATGGGAAACCGTGGTATATAGTACCACTTTTAAACGACGGTTATGAACTGTCGTATATCAATATTTGTAAATATACGACGCGAGCATAAACCACGGTTCCTAACCGTGGTATATAGGCAAAATAACCGTGGTTAAAAACATTTTTTCCACTAGTGTATTCTCATTACCTGCAAGGTAGTATAACTCGTCGGCCCCATGCCATAGCGGAGTTGATGGCTAAGCCCGCCATAGAAGCGGTCCACCAGTATCTGGTCTGAGTATCCAAGACCTGGCAGAAGACGAAGCAAGGCGGTAAACTCTGAGTAATACTCGTCTACCGTCATCTTGTCCGTCTGCTTAAGTGCATCCAAGTGTAAGCGCTTCTTCGTCTGGACATGGGCGGGATAGTACTTTGCTCGAAGCAGCGCTGTGTACTGGTCCCAGCCGAAGACTGGATTGGCCACATGCTCGGCCCTCACCAGCTTCCACCAATCACCTGCTGCCCCCTTCAGGTAGAACACAGCTAGACGCACCTTGATCCTAGCAGGGACGTCAAGGGTCTCAAAGGTGGTCTCCAGGTCGGAGATGTACGCCTCAAGCTTGGCGGGGTCAGTCTCCCCCTAAAATGACACGGGTCGAAGGTCCGATAAGCTCTTCACCCAATTTGGTTCCCTGGGCTGTGGCGGTGGAGGTGGGGGTGCACCAGGCTGATAGCCCATGTGCCCCAAAGCGGCAGCTACGATCTCTGCGATCGTCTGCCCTCCTGGTATCTCAGCCTCGTCGCCTCGACCACGGCCTCGGCCTTGTCTCCTTCCTGACATCTGAATAAGCAAAGCTCACATTAGATTCGTATCCACCACTGTTTCGGTTAACGAATTTATAACGTCCGTAGACAGGGTGGCCGCCGCAATAAGGATGGCAAAGGACAAGTCCAAAGTAGAGCGATATTTCAATCAAAGGATAAGAGAGCGGAGTTTCTCTATAGGAGAGTTGGTCCTCCGGGAAGTTAAACAACCTAAAAAACTAGAGCCCCAATGGGAAGGACCGTATGTCATACACCAAAAGACGGGGCGGGCCTCATATCGCCTAAAAAATGGCGAGGGGTACGAATTGCCACATTCATGGCATGGAGAATGTTTGAAAAAATTTTATGTATAAAATTCATGATTCTTCAATAAAGAGGTATTGTTTTTCAAAGAAAAAAAGTAAAAGTAAGCACCGGCCAACGAGCCGCAAGCAATCATGCCTTGAAAGTAAAAGAAAGCACCGGCCAACAAGCCGCAGGCTATCATGCCTTGAAAGTAAGCACCGGCCAACGAGCTGCAGACTATCAAGCCTTGAAAGTAAAAGAAAGCACCGGCCAACGAGCCACAGGCTATCATGCCTTGAAAGTAAAAGAAAGCACCGGCCAACGAGCCGCAGACTATCATGCCTTGAAAGTAAGCACCGGCCAACGAGCCGCAGGCTATCATGCCTTGAAAGTAAAAGAAAGAACCGGCCAACGAGCCGCAGGCTATCATGCCTTGAAAGTAAAAGAAAGCACCGACAAACGAGCCGCAGGCTATCATGCCTTGAAAGTAAAAGAAAGCACCGGCCAACGAGCCGCAGGCTATCATGCCTTGAAAGTAAAAGAAAGCACCGGCCAACGAGCCGCAGGCTATCATGCCTTGAAAGTAAGCACCAGCCAACGAACCGCAGGCTATCATGCCTTGAAAGTAAAAGAAAGCACTGGCCAACGAGCCGCGGGCTATCATGCCTTGAAAGTAAAAGAAAGCACCGGCCAACGAGCCGCAGGCTATCATGCCTTAAAAGTAAGCACCGGTCAACGAGCCGCAGGCTATCATGCCTTGAAAGTAAAAGAAAGCACCGGCCAACAAGCCGTAGGCTATCATGCCTTGAAAGTAAAAGAAAGCACCGACCAACGAGCCGCAGGCTATCATGCCTTGAAAAGTAAAAGAAAGCACCGGCCAACGAGCCGCAGGCTATCATGCCTTGAAAGTAAAAAAACACCGGCCAACGAGCCGCAGGCTATCATGCCTTGAAAGTAAGCACCGGCCAACGAGCCGCAGGCTATCTTGCCTTGAAAGAAAAATCCGGCCAGACGGCCATACTTTGAAAGAAAAAGATTCGGTTACTAAAAACAAAAGTTCAGTCAATAAGCCACAAGCTTCTTATACTGTAAGGGCAAACACTTAACTAACATGGCATGCATAAGGAGACCATATGTACACCATTCAAAAAAGGGGAGAATGCCACATAATAAACATATTGGCTAAAAAAAAGAAGTACTCCCGGCAGACAAATTAATAAAGATGGTGAAAATATAACTTATATTCCTCCCAAGAGCGGGGTAAAAACAATTACAAAGTAATTACAAAAGGTTCGGCAAAACACAAAAAGTATATACCAAAAGAAAAACCCCTCTAAAAATAAAGGAAACTCCTATCCTATTTTTTCTGCAGCTAATCTATCACCACTACCAGTAACGCTTTCAGAAGACTTAGGTATCTTAGAAAGACGCTGCACCCCTCCGGCGGACGGCTGGATGTTGCTTCCAGCCGGAAGAAAGGAGGCTTGGCCAACGCCAAAGCATGTCTCTCCATGACTGCGGCAGAATCTCTCAAGCACCAAGAAAAAGTTAGACTTCTGGGCGACAGCTTTAATTTCCAGCTTGTTATACAGGTCGTCGTCCAATAACTCCCCTTTCTCAAGGAAGTGCTCCGAGACAATCTACTGACAGATGTCGACTATCCTACGGCACTGAGAGGCGAAGGACTCCTTTAGATGAGCATTAATGGTACCTTGCTTCTGTATCTCCTCCTGAGATTGCCGAGAGAATGACATGAACCTGGCCACTTGAGACTCGAGGGTCAGGACTTGGGTTCGGTATTTGTCACGTTCGGAGTTAGCCAGTGATAGCTCCTCTTTAGCACTATTCACCCGACCATTCAGCTTCCGGACATGCTCCAAAAGATTGGCAGAGCTCAGCCTGACCGGAACACAAGAAAGTAAGAAATAAAAGAAGGGAAAGAGGAAACGGAAGAATCGAGATCTGAAGACTCACCGTGGCTCGGCAACCCAACATTCTCAACTTAGGGGTGGGACGTGGTTTTTTCCAGGTCTTTCACCCTCTCTTCCAGCCCGGTTTTCTTATTTGTCAAGGCAACTTTTTCTGCGGCAAGGGCCTTCTTCTCCTCTTCTAAGGTAGCAAGATCCCAGAGCAGAGACTGCTTCTCTTGTTCGAAAGAAGCGTTTGACTGCTCTTCCAGTGTGGCCTTTTCCTCCAATGAGCAGTTAAGCTCTTGCATAAGCTTTTCCTTCTCCCCTACAAGGGCCTCATTTTCTCGTTGAAGGGCCTGCTTCTCTAGTTCAAGCGCCTCGGCCTCCAGCATAAAAGAATTCCTCTCTGTATAGAAAAAACCTTGTCGGCCTGGAGGGAATTTACCTCGTTCCGATGAGTAGAGCGCACCTGATCCAGCAAAATGTCTAGGTCAGAGAAGGCCCGAGCCAGCTTATCTTTCCTAGAAACAAGGTGGTTTCGTACCTCAATCAAAGTATTGTCAGCTTCTAGGATCCGGCCTTTTAAAGAAAAATTTTCTTCTCGGAGTTTCTTCAGTTGTGACTCATACTCATCACGCTGACGAACGCATTCCTGCCGAGAAAGCTGCAGGTCCTTGTTTATTGCCTCAGTCCTCTCCTTCACCTTGAGATCGATCTCATAGTGAATCTGATCAATATAGACATCATGAGAAGAGCGGCTCTGCTTCAGCTGCTCTTGAGCATTATTGGCTCGACTCTCCTCATAATGGAGCCTGGACTGGAGGTTGCCGAAGTGAACCTCAGCGCTCTGGGCCATGGACATCACCTAAAGTAAGCAGCACAATTCAAAAGTCAAGAAGGAAACAAAACAAATCAAGAAGGGAACACAAAGAAGGGTACTTAAAAAGGGTGTATGCCTACCCGGAAAATGCCCTCCCACATGAAGTCGAACACATCTTTTATTGGGAGGAAGTGTTGCATGATGGCATCTGCCCCCTGTGAGCCTCGATTTTAAACCCTATCCAACGTTGATTAAGGCTGATTAAGGTCTAACCGGGTTTTATGTCCACTTATAATCAAAGATTAATAACCATGTCATATAACAATAATTATTAAAGCCTAAGCTAGCTCACTGGAACCTATTATGAGTCGCCACCTAATTTTAACCTAGATCAAATTAGGAAAGGAGAGTTCAGGTCCGGGGGATTGGTATTCGACTTATTTAGGGTTCAAATTACTTTCATTACCCTTCCTAGGTCGTTTTTCCTCTACTTGGTTTATTTACGGCTTTCTACAAAGTTGTTTTTAACGTAGGTGCGCGCTTCTGTTTTTTTTATTTTTTAACGTTTTTTTTTGACAGAAAATTAAAGTGGAAAGTGAAATAACCTAAACTTGGGTTTCAGAGGCAGAATTTGGTCAAATTTTGATGTTGTCCGTGGCCACGGACCTAATGTTCGAACCCACGGACCCCAGTTAATCTAATTACACAGAAAAGTCAAGTTTTAGACGGAAACGAGATTTTGAAAAGTCTGGGGCCACGGACAGGACGTCCGTGGGCCCGGACATGCTTTTTAAAACCCTAAATTTTGAAAATGAAAATAAAAATATCCCACCACCGTCCGAGGGCGTCCGGGCTTACGGACAGAGCGTTTGGGACCCCGGACTTAGCGTCCGTGGGTGCGGACCGCCCTCGGACGGCGGCGTTTGGGTGGCTCCCAGCGGTGTTTTAAGCTCGAAATTCATGTACGTGTAGCCTGAAGGATTTCAAGCATGTTAGTAAGAAAAAGATTTCAATTTGAAGCCAAATTTAATACGAAACTGAGCTAACAAGTTAATGAACAGAAACAGAAACAAACGACAATTCAGAAACCTTAAAGAGTCAGTTTGAAGTCAAATTTTAACACCAGATTAAACACTTCGTGGGGAGTCAGGAGATTCAGATTTCTACCTGTTTTACCTTCGACTTCGATTGGATTCTTCAGATCAAGGGCCCTCCGAGGCTTCGTCGGATTCGGTTCTGGCTTGAGTTCGAAACTAGCTTCTGTCCCCTTCTTCCCTGGGATGTTAACCACGTTTTGGTTCTGTGTATTTGGTGTTTTGGTGCTTGGATGTTCAATGGGAGAAGAAAGGATGAGTTTTTGGTGGTTTCGGGGTAATTTCTGCAGTGTTTCGGTATTGATTTGAGGCTTGGAAGTGCAAAAACGTGGGGAGAAGGTTTGTGGCTGTATTTTCTGACTTTGGAAGTGTTCTCCCTTGTCCTAGGTCGTTTTTGGAAGGTTCTTTTATAGAAAGAGCAAGGCCATGTCGATAGAACAAGATTTTTATCTAAAACCCTGATTTTGTGCTCTAAGGGAATCTGATTTTTTAAAATATGTTGCATGCCAAGAAAAATTATGAAATGTTAACTGAAGATAAAGGATGATTTTTAAGAATTTCGAGAGTTAGAATCGGGTTAGTTTGATAAATAACCGATTAGATAAAAATCTCACAATCTGGAATTTCCCATAATTCATAACTTATTATTGGAAATCCGAAATAACTAAATTCCAACGGAATTAGTCTCTAATAATCATCCTATATCTTGTGTTAAAATTTCATGACGTTTTGTTTTGATTTCGGTATTTTCCAGAGGAGAGAGAAAATTGCAAAGATGATTGAATTTCTCTTTTAAATTTTGGAATAAGGTTCCAAATAATATAATTTCAGGTTTATGACTGTATGTAGTCATGCTAACCATGTGACTATTTTATTTTAATTTTGGAAACCTTTTATTTCTATTTTGCGGTTATTTCATGTGTTAATTATTAAAGAAATTAGCTTATAATATGAATTAAAAGCTAAATTTCCAGAATAAATATTATCAGAAAATCATGAAATACCTTTCATATAGACTATGATATTTGGAAGTGTTTGGAGATAATGAACAAGTCATATAAAAATAGAAAATCCTGAGAATGTCCTTGGAAAATCCTGCATTGGTGCATTTTGACCACTTTGCCCTTTGTAACACATATGCCTTAGAGACTACTCCGGGGGGGGGGGGGGGTTGAAATTTTGGGTATAACAGATTGCCCCCCGTCAACTAGGCTTTGTAATGAAGATGAAAAGACTAGTTGATGCCTGAGTGATACCCCAAAATTTTGGATCTTAAAAGACCCTACATGTAGATTGTGTCGAGCTATTCTAAGGTGCTGACTACCTATTAGTGAGAATGAAAATGAAAAGATGTCAAGCGATTCTAAGGTGTTGACTACCTAAAAACGAAATGGCGAAATATATGTCAAGCGATTCTAAGGCGTTGACTACCTAAAAATGAAATGATGAAGTAAATGTCAATCGATTCTAAGGCGTTGACTACCTAAAAATGAAATGATGAAGTAAATGTCAATCGATTCTAAGGCGTTGACTACCTAAAAATGAAATGATGTCAGACTATTCTAAGGCGTTGACTACTTGAAGATGATGAAAGCTAAATAATGTGTAGATGTAGGAATGCTGATATGCTAGCGATGCTAATGATGCTAATGATGCTGATGATGTTGATGATGATGCCGATGATGCTGATGATATTGATGATGTTGATGATGATGCCGATGATGCTGATGATATTGATGATGTTGATGATGCTCGGATGCTTCTAGGGACCGAAACCCGTGCCGATGCTCCTGGCTGGACCCAATGTGGACTTATTGCCATCGCCCTCCAAGCTGGTGTGCAGGGATAACTCCTGGTAAAAACCCTGGGGACTTATTGCCTCTGCCCACCATTCGTTGATCCCAAAGTAAGTTGACATAACACAGGAGGATTTATTGTCATCACCTCGCCAACTTTTTCGTCGCCAGGTCTTGTGACGCGCCTAGATAATGCAACTAGGTCTTATGACGAGCCTATATGAATGAGATGAATGCAATGTGTTTGATGAGATTGGGTAAGCTTAAGGGTCTTATTATGAGCCTAAAGGAATGCAACTAGGTCTTATGACGAGCCTAAAGGATGGTTCTAGGTCTTATGACGAGCCTAAAGATTGGATCTAGGTCTTATGACAAGCCTAAGGATGGATCTAGGTCTTATGACGAGCCTAAAGGTTGGATCTACGTCTTATGACAAGCCTAAAGATTGGATCTAGGTCTTATGACGAGCCTAAAGATTGGATCTAGGTCTTATGACGAGCCTAAATGTTAGATCTAGGTCTTATGACGAGCCTAAAGGTTGGATCTAGGTCTTATGACGAGCCAAAAGATTGGATCTAGGTCTTATGACGAGCCTAAAGATTGGATCTAGGTCTTATGACGAGCCTAAAGGTTGGATCTAAGTCTTATGATGAGCCTAAAGATTGGATCTAGGTCTTATGACGAGCCTAAGGATGGATCTAAGTGAAAGTGAGTTAAGTGCATGATGGGTCTCGCACTAAAAATGGGCTAGAAAGATAATGGTCTCATGCAAATGCATGTGGTGAAAGCCAATTGTAAAAGGGCCAAACGTGGCGATGGTGAGGTGTACGCAAAAGTTTGTAAAATGCAATCACAGTGCATGTAAGATATTTGTTCAAAGCAAGAAACTGTTGAAAAATGTGCCAAACATGGCAATGATGAGAGTGGAAAATTGTTTAAAGCAAGAAATTGTTGGAAAATGTGCCAAACATGGCAAAGCTTGGGAAAAACTCTACTGAAAAAGGAAAGTGAAAGAATCACTTCTAGACTAAGAATTTCATATTTGCATTTTGTTTTTTAGAAGATGAACATGCCACTGGTGAGGTGTGGTTTTTTTTTTGTGGTGCTAAAGGCTTTTGCTGGTGTTCAGGATATACGATAAACCTGGGATTAGGTTGTGATTTTGGATGGTGGTCAGGGTTATGGCAGGTCTGATGTTTTTGTGGGGGTAAGGCTAATGACGGGCTTGAGAGTGTGTGTGTAGAGGTTTGAGCTTATGTGCGCCTGAGGTGTTTGATGTGGATGTAAGGGCTTATGCCTGTGGTGGGATGGTGGTGCTCAAGCTTTAGGTTTCAATTGGTGTTGTCATGGCAATTGTTGGAACCAACAATTGCCCCCAGTATTTTTCCTTAGGACAATCTGAGCTAGAGTTCATGGCAATTGATCGTCCGATCAATTGCCCCCAGTATTTGCTTTGATTAAACGTGCAAACAAGTCTCATCCTCACAGGGTCGAGGCTTATGCTTTGATGTGGTGCTTCCTATCCTACACTCAACGTGGTCGGTGTTTGCACTCATTTCTCGCTCATGGTCATAACTTCTAGACCATTGAATTTGATATTTGATGGATTTACGCATTTGATCTGTTACTTTCACGTGATTGGACACACAACTATCAAGTCGGAAGTCTTTAGAGCTTATAACGTGGCCATAGGGTGTGATGAAAGACGACGGGATCATTGAGTGATATTTGAGGTATGTGGAGCTTAAATGGGTGACCAAAGCTGTAACTTGCGTCTTCTCTCGAATTCATCTTCCTTGTCTTGAAGTCGTCTGGCTGCTTCATGTTGACATTGTATTCGAGCTTCTGGACCTGGACTTTTGAAGTTGTCCTTTACACCATTTCTCTTTTTTGTCCTTTGGACTTCTTAGAGGCACTTCGGGTTTGCCTTTTTGTTTTATCCTTCCTTGACTTTGCCTTCGGGGTTCTTGTGTTTCCCGGTTTTGGGCTTCGAGAGTTGTTTTGATGTGAGCTCTTTTGATCCTGTGTCACTCTGGGACCATTTACGGATTGCTTCGTCATGCTGATAACGGCATTGCTTCTTCGGACTGATGATAATGTTATCCGAGAGTCAGGCTCCTCGCTTCCTCTGGTCACCGGGTCGGACATTCATCATTGGCTGGGTTATTTTGTGGAGCTCATAATATCGAAAAGGGATATACGAAAGGCTCGACGGGGGTGTCTAGGGTTTAATGATAGGGTTTACAAGCTTTTGGCTATGTGGTGCTGTACCTAGGTGCTTCGTCATTCCTGATAGTTGAGTATCCGTTCTTTGTTACTTTTCGCAGGTCTAAGAGTAAATTTACAAATTATCTCCTTCGGTCAGAGCTATGCCGTTTACCTCACCTTTGAATGTGGTCTCACCAGAGTCGTGTAAAAATGACATGCTCGTTCACTCATGGTTTTTCCGCTCAAGAGACTCTCGTGAATTTCACTTAGAGACTAGTTCACACGCTTAAACGAAAGATTAAAGATGACGATCCTGAACTCAGATTGCCCCCAGTATTGACCTGGGGTTTATGACAACACTTAAACAGATGCGGATTTTGGAATGCTTCGTGGATATTATGGGATAGTCGGACAAGTTCACCCTTTTAGAAACAAAAGACAAGTCATTTTATTCCATAGTCGGGAAATGATTACTCTGTGATCCTTTTAAAAAACAAATTTTTGTGTTTTTGTTTTGTTGAATGAATGCACAAAAAATTACGAAAATCGAACTATGCTCTTATTCACGAATGGAAAGATAACATCAAAAGTTGTAATCTAAAATGATAAAGGAAGCTAACTACCATAAAAGTTAGAAGAATGATTGAGAAAAGAAAACTACTAAATCGAGAAAACTTCTGAAATAGTGATGTTGAACAGTCCGATGCCAACGTGTTGAAGACTGGAGCTGTTGACTGTCGGGGCGCCATTGACGAAGATTGTCTTCCTTCCAAGCTTCGAGTAGGCCCTGTAAAATGTCTGAACTAGGAATGCCTATGGGTTATGTAGGAAGTAATTGGGCGTGAGTCTTCGTCAAACTGAGAGTGAAGTGCATAGATTAGAGTGATTCCTAGACTAGAACGGACATGTAGGCCCGAATCCAGAAATTGAGCAAACAAGCTGAAAGAAATCACATGGACCATGAATGGGCCACTGGGCCGAGGGATAAGCCTTGAAGTCTAGATTCGTTTGATTCTCTTGTTGAGCCTTGAAGCCGGAAACTGGAATGAACGAATTATGCAAACTATCTTGGATTCAAATGTTTTATGGGCCGAAATTCTGGATTGAGAGCGAAGCTCATGGGCCAAAACTATGAATTGGTCTGTGGGCTCAAATGGAATGAGTTATGAGTATGGTACTTGGGCCATAATGATTGCTCTATATGTGAACTGGAATTTGGGCCGAGTGATTTTGGTTGGGCCTAACACATGACACCTAGATCTAAGGTTTTGGGTTAGGGTCATGATAAGAAGTCGACCTAAACTAGAATGAGCCCTTGGGCCGGAATGTGTTTGGGCCTGAAGTAAAGCACATGAGCTGGAATGGTCCCTACATCACAAATGGGCCTCACTTTCTTCGGGCCAGAGAAGATGGTTGCTAAGCCGAAAAAGATTTTATTTTCAGGACTTGTGAGTTATTTCAAGTTCAGGTGGATTTCTTTTTTATGGGCCTAGAACTAATTGGATAATTCAAATTGGGCCAGAAGAGAAATCACCTAAGTCTAGGCTTTTGGGCCGAAGGCCGAACGACTCACATGTTAAACCAAACAAGGCCTCTGGGCCGTAAACAAATAGAGCTGCCAATTCGTGTTGGGCTAGGTTGATGTAGGAGAAGTTCCTATCAATCTCTAGGCTGGGTAGCGGGCCGATCATACAAGCAAACAAGGCCCACACAAATTCAACATGTCCTCACTAGACGTTTAAATCAAACCGGGTATGGATCGATCCGGAGAGGTGCTTGGGGCGCGGGCCCAGGTCACCACAAAGGAATAGGGCTTGCACGCTATTCTCTTTGGGCTTCCCCACTCTTTTCACATCACCTGAAGGTGTGCGTCTATGGTCGGGTCTTTGACTGACCAAACAATGGGTTAGGAAAGGATACTGTCGGGAAAATGCTTGGGGCTAAAGCCCAGGTATTAAGGGGGTGTGGTTAGATGACACCCTCCACTTTTCCCTCACTTATTCACATCACCCAAAAGGTGTGAGTCCCTGACATGGGACCCTCAAACGGGTCCCGGGGTGAAATCGGTTTGCGTGGACCCTCGCTCTCGTATGATGCAAAGGTACCACAATTTAAATTGAGCACAAAAATAAACAAACAATGTAATAAAGCCATAAATAAACAATTTCGAGTGAAGCCCTCTTTCTTAAAATTAAACAGATTAAAATTAAGAAGCTGTCCCCAGTGGAGTCGCCAGTCTGTGAGCCTCGATTTTAAACCCTATCCTATGTTGATTAAGGCTGATTAAGGTCTAACCGGGTTTTAGGTCCACTTATAACCTACGATTAATAACCATGTCATATAACAATAATTATTAAAACCTAAGCTAGCTCATTGGAACTTATTTTGAGTCGCCACCTAATTTTAACCTAGATCAAATTAGGAAAGGAGAGTTCGGGTTCGGGGGCTTGGTATTCGACTTATTTAGGGTTCAAATTACTTTCATTACCCTTCCTAGGTCGTTTTTCCTCTACTTGGTTTATTTACGGCTTTCTACAAAGTTGTTTTTAACCTAGGTGTGCGCTTCTGTTTTTTTTTATTTTTTAACGTTTTGTTTTTGACAGAAAATTAAAGTGGAAAGTGAAATAACCTAAACTAGGGTTTCGGAGGCAGAATTAGGTCAAATTTTGATTTCGTCCGTGGCCACGGACCTAATGTCCGAACCCACGGACCCCAGTTAATCTAATTACACAGAAAAGTCAAGTTTTAAACAGAAACGAGATTTTGAAAAGTCCGCGGCCACGGACAGGACGTCCGTGGGCCGGGACATGCTTTATAAAACCCTAAAATTTGAAAATGAAAATAAAAATATCCCACCACCATCCGGGGGCGTCCGGGCTTACGGACAGAGCGTCCGGGACCACAGACTTAGCGTCCGTGGGTGCAGACCGCCCTCGGACGGCGGCGTTTGGGAGGCTCCCGACGGTGTTTTAAGCTCAAAATTTATGTACGTGTATCCTGAAGGATTTCCAGCATGTTAGTAAGAAAAAGATTTCAATTTGAAGCCAAATTTAATACGAAACTTAGCTAACAAGTTAATGAACAGAAACAGAAACAAACGACAATTCATAAACCTTAAAGAGTCAGTTCGAAGTCAAATTTTAACACCAGATTAAACACTTCGTGGGGAGTTAGGAGATTCAGATTTCTACCTGTTTTACCTTCGAATTCGATTGGATTCTTCAGATCAAGGGCCCTTCGAGGCTTCGCCGGATTCGGTTCTGGCTTGAGTTCGAAACTAGCTTCTGTCCCCTTCTTCCCTGGGCTGTTAACCACGTTTTGGTTCTCTGTATTTGGTGTTTTGGTGCTTGGATGTTCAATGGGAGAAGAAAGGATGAGTTTTTGGTGGTTTCGAGGTAATTTCTGCAGTGTTTCGGTATTGATTTGAGGCTTGGAAGTGCAAAAACGTGGGGAGAAGGTTTGTGGCTGTGTTTTCTGACTTTGGAAGTGTGCTCCCTTGCCCTAGGTCGTTTTTGGAAGGTTCTTTTATAGAAAGAGCAAGGCCATGTTGATAGAACAAGATTTTTATCTAAAACCCTAATTTTGTGCTCTAAGGGAATCTGATTTTTTAAAATATGTTGCATGCCGAGAAAAATTATGAAATTTTAACTGAAGATAAAGGATTATTTTTAAGAATTTATAGATTGGAATCGGGTTATTTTGATAACTAACCGATTAGATAAAAATCTCACAATCTGGAATCTCCCATAATTCATAACTTATTATTGGAAAGTCGAAATAACTAAATTCCAATGGCATTACTCTATAATAATCATCCTATATCTTGTGTTAACATTTCATGACGTTTTGTTTTGATTTCGGTATTTTCCAGAGGAGAGAGAAAATTGCAAAGATGATTGAATTTCTCTTTTAAATTTCGGAATAAGGTTCCAAATAAAATAATTTCAGGTTTATGACTGTATGTAGTCATGCTAACCATGTGGCAATTTTATTTTAATTTTGGAAACCTTTTATTTCTATTTTGCGGTTATTTCATGTGTTAATTATTAAAGAAATTAGCTTATAATATGAATTAAAAGCTAAATTTCCAGAATAAATATTATCAGAAAATCATGAAATACCTTTCATAATGACTATGATATTTGGAAGTGTTTGGAGATAATGAACAAGTCATATAAAAATAGAAAATCCCGAGAATGTCCTTGGAAAATCCTGCATTGGTGCATTTTGACCACTTTGCCCTTTGTAACACGTATGCCTTAGAGACTACTCCAGGGGGGTTGAAATTTTGGGTATTACAGATTGCCCTCTTGACCAATTTTGAGGAGATGAGGAGCAAGAGGAGAATTAATGAGAGACTTGTAAATTAAGGTAAGAAATCTACCTTAAACTTTGTTTTAATTATTTTAGGAATTGGGAAGGGTTAAATTAAAATAATGAACCCAAACTATGTGAATTAATGTAGTTGATTGAATTTGAGGGTGATTGAGAACTTGTGTTGATTTACGAGCCTAAGTGCCATGGTATTTGAGATTTGAGTTATATTGTTGTTTGGATAATTTTGAGGATACATTATGTGCTGGTAGGACCCTTGTAAGGGTGTGGCTTGATTAGGAATGTAAATTGATGTGAATTGATGGTTTGGGAGGTGTTAAGTTTATGGGGATGTTATGGTGAAATTTTGGTAGGAAACGAGTGTTTTGATGATGACTTGGTGAATGGGAGAACCTTGGTGTTTGTAATGTTGAATAGAGTGTAGTGGTAGTCTTATAATGGTTGATGGAGGATGGAGATAAGAGAGTTCAAAATCTGTAGCATGATGGGTGATAGGAACTGGGTATTCCAAGAAAAAGAGTTAGTGTTTATAATTTGTGAAACATGGAGTGAATGTGGGTTTTAGAAGTGCATTTATGTAGGAATGATTGTAATGCTCATTGATGGTTTTGGTGAGGTTGGTAAGAGGTAAAAACAAGCAAGAAGGAGTTAGAAATGCATAAGAGTGCAAATTGCAAAATGTGAGAATTTGGATTTGTTGAATTTGAGCAAGAATTGGGTGGTGGATTAAACCAAGGTTTTGGTGTGGTTTAAAGCATGTTTTGAAGTGTTTAATTATGTAGGAAACTTATGGAAAGTTTGTGAAATGATTAGGGGTGGATTAAGGGTTGATTTGGGGTTGAAAAATGACCTTAGTAGCAGTTTTTAGTAGGGTCCGGGACTAAGTCCAGGACCAAGGTTAAAAAAATAGCCGAAAGTCATTTTCTGTATTGGTCCGGGACCTTGGGTGCGGACCAAGTCCCGGACCACCCCCAGAATTGCCTAGAAAGTGTTTTTAAGGGTTCTAAAGGTGAGGGATTGATGGGTAATGGTTTTGGATGTTGTTAAGGCCTTGTTTGGTGACTTTTAAAGGTCCTAAGAAGTATAAACAAGTGTTGGAAGTGATTGAGGAAGTTGCGAGTTTAATTACACAAAGTTAAACCGAAATAACGGGATAACGGGGTAAGTACGGGAGTAGCAATTATGTACCTACCGTAACACCTTAATATTAATTGAACCATTTGACATGTAAATAGTGGTTCAAGAGTACATGAAGAACAAGTGTGAACCGAGGCACGTGAGAACACCGGAAAAGTAATTCCCCGCGGTGACATGTATGGTTTTCTTGCAACCTGTGTCCTACCGGGTTACACCGGCTTGTATGCCAACTTGTTTTCTGTGTGTTTTGCCACCTTGTAAGATAAAGCATGAAATGAGTTTACAGTAATTCATTAATGTGGCGTAAATAATTCCGATACCGTTTAACCTTAATTACGTGTTAAACCATAGCTAACCGACTCTAGGATCACATGAGAGACCGGTATTCGGATTAAACGTCCCAACCCATGGGAACGTACTAACTACGGCTATCCGTGCCTTAGTCTATATGGTGGTTATGTGTGTTGTGTGTTGCCTTTGCTTAATGTATCGTTCTTTAACGAATGTTGTTATCCATACTTGTCGAATGGGATGATATATCCCTTGTGTGTGATTAACCAAACTTGTAACACCAAAAGGTGTGTATATATGTGATAAGTTCCATAAAGGGACTTCTAACTAATATGTATGTATTATGGGGGGGGGGGGTGAGGAATCCGGTCATTCCGGTCGCGTGTGTTGTTTGGGAGTTGATGTATATATGTGAGTTAACTCCCACTCTGCTATGTTATGGTTGTTTTTCCTTCTTGGATTACAACCACCCTCAAGCTTAACCAAGGCTATTTGTTTGACTCACGTCGGACTAGGGGGATATGTATATAATGTGTACGGTTCTATATTAAGACCGGTATAGCTTAACCAAAGCTATTTATCTGGCTCACGTCGGACTAGGGGAATATGTGTATAATGTGTACGGTTCTATATTAAGACCGGTATAGCTTAACCAAAGCTATTTATCTGACTCACGTCGGACCAGGGGAATATGTGTATAATGTGTACGGATCTATATTAAGACCGACCCATCTAAGCAAAGTGAATACGTACGGTGTGCAGACTTACATTTAGTCTGACACACCCTATGTAAAGTGTACGTTCTCTAAGAAGAACAGTGGTGTGTTGTGTATGTGTTGTTACGGGATATGTATGGTGATGTTGTGTAAGTTGATAACCAAAATCAACCCAAATCCAGCAAAAGAAATAGTTGTAGCCGATCAATTCGGTGAGTGTTGCTTAGTAAGAATTAAGTCCCGTTAAGGTAGAGCCCTCAAGAGACAAGGAATACAATAAGGTGATCTAACCAATGTGATGTGTGAATATTATGGTTGTATCCTTTTTATTGGTTGTGTGTGCTTATAAGTATGTTATGTGTTTATAGTTTTCTTGCGTGCTTAAAATAAAATAACCTGCATGCTCACTCGACAATTAGTTGTGTGTGGCCCGGTAGCATGCGGGCTACGGGATTACCATACCAGCAAAGGTGCTGACCCCCTTTGGGGGCCCCCATTACTTACAGGTACAATGGAGCTGGTAGCCGTTCAAGAGTAGGACGGGGTAGCTACATATACCTGGATAGTTATCAGTTATTTATGTGGTTGTGAGAGATGTAAGACCGAAGTTGGATGTCGGTAGCTGAAGGTATAGACTCGGTACAGTTGTAATGTAAATGTATTTGTATTCGGTTGTAATGGATTTGTAAATATAAAGTGTAGTGCTCGGTAATCTTGTCCATCAGACCGGTACGTTATGTAAGTAATAGCCTTGTTAGCCACGTGGGTGGCTAACGGCGTGTAACACCCATTGAAATAGTCAGTGTTTTATGAGGTGATTTCCGCTGCGAATAATGGTTAAGTGTGGTGTTATTAGTAGGGGTGTTACAAAAAGTGGTATCAGAGTGAAGTATCGCTCTGATGACTGAATTACCGAGCTTAGGAAGTACCGAGTTAGGATTTTAGTACTTTGGGTTAAGGGTTGAGTGATAGCGTGAGAGATACGCAAGTTAGGGATTACCAGTGGGTACTGGAAACCTACAATATCCATTCCGCCCTCCACAAACCCTATTTTATAACTCGGGAAAGAACGTGAGGGAGATGAAAGTCCTCTCTTACTCGGGAAAACCCGATCTGGCTGTTATGAATTATTCTTGTAAGAACTAAAACCTGTCAAGCGGTAGATTCCAAGAACTGAGAATCTTAGAGACGGAACCTGTTTGTACACCTTTACCCGCGCTTAATAGCGGAAGATTAAGAATCCTATCTACAAGAGACCAAAATTTCTGGCGACCTGGGTCGACATGCCTAGCAGTCGAGGAAACCCAGTCAACAAGAAAAGATAGCACTAACGGTGCACATAGACGGTCAATGGAGGAGCAACAAACCCGAGACACATGTCTATGGAACCACAATTGTTAAGTAATACCGACAATGGTATATGAACCGACTAAGGAACTAGTCAAGGTTGGATGATTCCAAACCTACAACGCCAAAGAGGCAGCAATACCCGATTATCATAGTTTAGACCACTATAGGAGTATTAGTGAAACATACTTCAATAGGACTACGAGGTAGTACCTGATCAAGAATCAAGTCTCGGTAACCACGGCAAATGCGTGGGGACGAACATTAAGGAAGAACACAGAGTTAAGTGAACGGAGAGTCACCCTAGTTAATGACTACCATGTCAAGACCATTGAGAGTCGCTCGAATGTTCTATTATCAAAACAGTAATGTCAAAGGAGGAGCCAACAAGGCTACCGAATACGGTAGTGATACAAGTAGTATCGCAACCAGCACATGTTGAACTGATAGCCAGCCAGCATGGCGCACTTGCTATTGCAAGTGCTGCTATAACGGGGCTATTCGGGAAAGTTTTAATGGCTATAAAGTACCTAGTAAGGTACCGTATTGTTGAAGGAAGTGATTATAGAATCAAGAATCCATGAATTTGATGAGTGAAACCTGGAAGGGCTCAGTGGCCTAACCATTGTATGTGGAGATATACCAGTCAGCGGGAGGCTAGACTTGGTCGAAGCGTAAAGACATTTTAAATACCAGGAAGAATTTTCTATTAAACCCAGTTTTTCTTCTAAACCCAGATTTATTTCAAACCGTTTTCACACCAAAATTTTCTTTCAACTCATGTTCATTTCAAACCTTCTTCTAAGCCCAAATTTTCTCACTAACTTTAGATTCTCTTTAAAACGAAGCCAGAAGACCTACACCGGTCTCAACGCCATCCAGTAGGTAAGTTATACGCAGTTATATGTAGACGGGAATCGGATAACCCGAGGGAAATGGATTGAGTTCATACCAAATACAACAGTGGATAGAATTCCCTTGATTAAGTTCGGGAAGCATGGGTGCATTATCATCGGACGAGATAAGGGGAGTTGACAACAGAATACTTCACCTAGGCGTGTGACAGACACTACGAGTGTACTAACTGAAATGTGGGACGACTACACTCTGATGGGAGCTTGTGGGCCTGACAGACCTTCTTATGGGTTAGTCGGGTAAGTAGCAATGTATCAGTAGGGTACCCTACATATGTATACGAGTGGAGTCAGGAACACGGGAAGTAGTCGACTCCATACTACGGTCAGCAGTAAAAGTTAAACAAAAGCAACAGATTACCATCGAATGATTGAAGTGAAAGAACCCAGTTAAGTTAACGAGACTAAAGAAGTTAGTGAACTCGTTTCAAGGAAATGTTTGAGAGTCAGGAAACACGAAGTGCACTGACTGTTATGTAAAGACATCACATATGTCTCAAGGATCCTGAGGGATAAACAAGATAGCTGGAACGATGACCTAGCCTATCCATGGCAAGGCAAATACCTAATATGGACATGTTAATGTGCAATGAACGGGATGAAACTTCCGGAATGATCACCTGGGCTACCAGGGAATATCGATCTTCATAGAAGAGGATCGTAAACTAGTAAAGAACGCAAAGCGAGGTAGTTAACTAAACGTACCCACAAGTACAAGCCAGATGTAATGGCATAACCCAGTAACACCCAGGAGTGGTGCTGAAGAGTGTTTGGGTCAACAATGGTTGAACGAAATGTCGTGACAGAAACACAAGAGTTGAAACCAATACCCAGTTTAAGCATAAGTCGTCACGAGGTAAATGGACATTCTTAAGGGGCATCCCATATAAGGGAGCATGATGCAACGACCTTGTTAGGGAGCCCAATACAACCTCCAAACCATGTGATGGTGTACGGAGAAGTAAAATTTGTGAGAACAACCTATAATGAGCAGAGCTCGAGGCAATGAGGCTTATAAGCCACAAGCAAATGTGTTATGTAAATTTGATCGATTGCAGGAATTAATGTTATACAAGTAAATAGAGCGGAGAACGAACCACTGCTTTAAGAGTGGGGATACCTCTCGATATTGTGAAACGGCGGGAGCGGTAGTTATGTGAACCAAGTTCAGGAAATATGTTAACGATTGCCCATGTTGTTATTACCCAGAGTGATTTGAATAAGAATAATATGGAAAGAAGTGTTTGTACCAGTTATGGAGACCGGGAGAGTAATAAGTCTAATAGCAACCACCATAGGTGTGGGATGCTAAATGTAGAGTGAACAACGCTCAAGGAGCATAAAGACTCTAGGAAATAGTGTATTAAGTAGTCATCCAAATGAACGACGAACAAAAAATACGAATGATGGAAGTACATGAGCGAAAGCTAATATGATAGTGGATGCCATGTAAGTTAGTGTTGTACAAGAAGTAAGAATGCGGTGCGCAATAAGCGACCGTTGTATAAGTATGGTTAAAAGAAGTATGGCAAATAAGCAGAATTATGAGTTAAACTCAGTGGAGATACAATGGAAAGTGATAACAAATAAACTTGGCAGTAAATTAGTAACCAGTGTTCTGAGATAAGCATCTCAGTGAAACACAGTGTTCATTCCTATTGCAATCCCATAAGAGATTTACTGCCAAGAGTTTACGCCTCTGCACTCTGTATGACAGAGTGTTTTGGTATTGCACTTGCACAGTAATGATCGAGTGGGATAGCTAGGAATTTGGGAGAATGTTAATTGTGGTAGTAATGGAAAGAGACTTATAACACTATAAGGACCGAGACATAGGAAATGTAAGGTCATACAAATGAAGGAATACTTGTACAGAACCAAGTGTGGAGGCATGAATAGGAATAAGTGACTGCAGTATCACTCAATACCAAATACCTTTATGGAAGATGTTTTAAGTGTTGGAAATAACCGAGGGCGCTATACAATAGGTAGTAGCTCAACCTCAGCCGACAACAAGTTGGATGAAACTAAGTGAATGATCACGAACTTACACAGCTACATACGCAGTAAGTTATTTGAGCAGTGGATGGAAAGTTTGCAACTCACTGAATTAGAGCACGATAAGAGATACCATGCGTCGGTTAAGAAACCGTAATTCACAAGATAAGGTGATGAATCGGAGATGTAATACATTAAGAATAACGAATGGAGCAAACTAAGCTCTAAGTTATCAGAGTTGCGCAGTAGAGGCCAGTGATTCAAATGTGGAATGTGCATAGAAGTGTGACAGGCCAGAATCGAAACCGATTATGAGTTAAATAAGCTCCAATGAGAATTCTTGGTTTAGGGACTAAACCGCCAATATGGTTAAGATCCTCTAACTAGAAACATTGTATACAAACCGCATTGAAGATAAAACACTTCACGACAGCCGAACATTTTAAACCAATGTTCAGTGATTGATTACGTGGGCGTAATCCCTTTTAAGGGGGGTAGAGCCTAAAACCGCTTAGTGTGTTTTAACGTACAAGTGTACGTGAACTATGTTATGTTGTGCATAGCACAAAAACATTTTGATATTGGTGCGTATGTAATATGAACATGCACATTCATTCTTGGTTTAATTGTGGTAATTGCGCACAGAAGATGCGAATACCATGTGATAAATGTATATACCTTGTTAACTGGTTATGTGTGAGAGTACAAGTGTAAGGGAGTAGGAAACTCCGGGGAACTAAAACCCCGACATGTATGTTCATATGAAACTAAATGTAAAAACCGTGTATTGTTTTGATAAAAGTATTATATATACAGTATTGTGATTGATGAAGAGGTATGACACCGACCATAGAACCTAGTGAAAATTAAATTTCTAGGTAACTTGTATTAAGTTGAATCTGGTGATGATTGACGACGGAGTTCTATCCTTGGAGATGTAATGATTATGACTAGATGGTTTAAAATATAGAAATGGTACATGCGTGAATTAGTTGCTGTTTGAAAATGAAGTGGGCTGGTGAAACTTGATTATCATGAGACAAGGGAAGCTGAACACAAATTGGGGTGGAAAATAGTTCAACACTGATGCTGATCACATCAGGGTTGGATGATTCTTGGAAACTCCACTATAAGTGGTCACAAATATCGCCTTAAGAATCAGATGCAGTTGCATAAATTGGACTTGGAGTTGTTATGGCTTTTTCAAAAAAGGATTTTAGGATTGGTGTTTTCAAATTTTCGATTGGTATTTTCAAGACTTCAAATAATTTCCAAGATTCTTAATGGTATTTTCAAAGGAAGGATTTCTTTTATTTGACCTTGTAGAGGATTTTACATTAGTATCCTTCCGATAAAGGATTTGTTTCTACTTAACCCCATAAAGAATATTTTTGTAGTACTTGCTCACGAGCTGAGGATGTACGAGCCTTTGTCTTGTTTTTTCGGACCGGTGACATGAGAAGTATATTTTAAAAATGTATGTGGTTGTTTTGATCTCCCAAAGGAACGGGGACCAGATGGTGTCCATCGCGACCGGGTTCTGCGGGATCATAGTGTATATGTACTCGACATGGGACTCGAGGACTGTAACGTCCTGTAGTCTTAGGACCGAGCCCATGAAGAGATGGAAAAGGTATTTTTGTTCGTTATACATGCTAAGACATGTTGTGTGTGATATGTGTAATAAATATTATCCCGACCTACGAGTCTGAATGTTGTTATGTGACCCAGACCTGAGAGTCTGAGGGTTGTTATGTAAGTACAAATGTTGCTATGTTTCCCGGACCGTCGAGTCCGAGGTTATTATGTAAGTATGACATGTGTGGATGTGGATATGTTACCCGGACCGTTAAGTCCGAGGTTTTTATGTAAAAGTATGTTGGGTTATGGAAGTTTTATTTTACAAGTAATCCCCGTGTTCTAATTCAAATGATGCTTAGGAAGTGTGAACTTCGAGGACGAAGTTCTTTTAAGGGGGGTAGATTGAAATACCCCAAACCTTAATATGTTAATTAATTGTGTAATTATGATTTTCTAAGGCTAATTAAGTCCTCAAGATCATTGGTGAAGAAATAAAAAAACCAAAAAGATAAAGAAAATGCGTAAAAGTCACAAAATGTGCAAACACGTATTTAATTATTTAAGGAGGTATATAACCTCACTAGGGTTATAAATATATTCTTATACCCTAATTACACACTAAGAACATGTGGGAAAATTCCGGAAGGAAACGGATCCAAACAATGCGTTAAAACGCTAACGGAGTCTTAAAGCGTGTTTTTCGAGAAAACCCGAAAACGTGACTTTAAACAATTAAACGACCCCGTAAAAATTATAGTTCACTATATAACCATAATTAAACATTAATGGGAGCTTAAGAACCATTAAAATTAAAGAAACAAGAAAAATCCGGAAAACGGGCCCGGATTAGTGAATAGTGTAAAAATGGGAACTTATGGGGTGTAAAGTGTAATAAGAGCAAAAATACTCCCTTCTTTTGTAAAATAAAATCAGACACCCCTTTTCAATTGTGTTCCCACGTTTTTATTCCTTTCCCTCCTACCTATGTTATTCTATTTTAAGAGAAAAAGCAAAAAGTAACAAGAAGTTACTTTTCCCCTCTTTCCTCACATTCTCTCTTCTCTCTCCTACCTCTCTTCTTCTTCTTCACCATATTCCTCCCCTCCTCTCTGTGTGTTGGACGATTTTGAAGCCCCTTCAATGGCTTCCCACCTTTCTCCTCTTGCCCAAGCTTCATCCATGCTCCAAATGAGAAAATAATTACATATTCTTCATCTCCTCATCATTCTCTATCTTCCTCTCTTTTCAGAATCTGAAAATAATGAAGTTCATCTCCATGGGTTTTCCCCATTTGAAGAGAAAATAGCACCAATGTGTAGCTTGGAGCCTCCTCTTTCAAACAAGGTAAAAATTTCGTTGAAAAACTCGTTTTTGTTCTTCCTCCTTTGTAGCCGATTTTGCTCTCTCTCTCTCTCTCTCTTACCTTGTTTTTCTCTTGTTTGGAGCCTTGTTACAACCCTCCAATGGTGGAGTAAATGCCTTCTTGATTCAAGGGTGAAAATCCCTCTTAAAAGGCTCGAAAGGTAAACCCTAACCTTATGTTTTAAGCCCTTTGATTGAATTAAAATTTCCTAAGGGTTTAGATAATTAATAGAATGTATTTTGTGTTTCTTGAATGTTGGGATGGAGTTTGGAAACTCCATTCCCTCTTGACCGATTTTGAGGAGATGAGGAGCAAGAGGAGAATTAATGAGAGACTTGTAAATAAGGTAAGAAATCTACCTTAAACTTTGTTTAATTAATTTAGGAATTGGGAAGGGTTAAATTAAAATAATGAACCCAAACTATGTGAATTAATGTAGTTGATTGAATTTGAGGGTGATTGAGAACTTGTGTTGATTTATGGGCCTAAGTGCCATGGTATTTGTGATTTGAGTTATATTGTTGTTTGGATAATTTTGAGGATACATTATGTGCTGGTAGGACCCTAGTAAGGGTGTGGCTAGATTAGGAATGTAAATTGATGTGAATTGATGGTTTGGGAGGTGTTAAGTTTATGGGGAGGTTATGGTGAAATTTTGGTAGGAAACGAGTGTTTTGATGATGGCTTGGTGAATGGGAGAACCTTGGTGTTTGTAATGTTGAATAGAGTGTAGTGGTAGCCTTATAATGGTTGATGGAGGATGGAGATAAGAGAGTGCAAATTCTGTAGCATGATGGGTGATAGGAACTTGGTATTCCAAGAAAAAGAGTTAGTGTTTATAATTTGTGAAACATGGAGTGAATGTGGGTTTTAGAAGTGCATTTATGTAGGAATGATTGTAATGGTCATTGATGGTTTTGGTGAGGTTGGTAAGAGGTAAAAACAAGCAAGAAGGAGTTAGAAATGCATAAGAGTGCAAATTGCAAAATGTGAGAATTTGGATTTGTTGAATTTGAGCAAGAATTGGGTGGTGGATTAAACCAAGGTTTTGGTGTGGTTTAAAGCATGTTTAAGGTGTTTAGCAGGGTCCGGGACCTAGGATATGTACCAAGTCCCGGACCGCATCAAAAAACATGTCGATAGTGAATGCAGGAATTGGTCCGGGACTAAGTCTAGGACCATGGTTAAAAAAATAGCCGAAAGTCATTTTCAGTATTGGTCCAGGACCTTGGGTGTGGACCAAGTCCCGGATCACCCCCAGAATTGCCTAGAAAGTGTTTTTAAGGGTTCTAAAGGTGGGGGATTGATGGGTAATGGTTTTGGATGTTGTTAAGGCCTTGTTTGGTGACTTTTAAAGGTCCTAATAAGTATAAACAAGTGTTGGAAGTGATTGAGAAAGTTATGAGTTTAAGTACACAAAGTTAAACCGAAATAACGGGATAACGGGGTAAGTACGGGAGTAGCAATTATGTACCTACCGTAACACCTTAATATTAATTGAACCATTTGACATGTAAATAGTGGTTCAAGAGTAAGACATGAAGAACAAGTGTGAACCGAGGCACGTGAGAACACTGGAAAAGTAATTCCCCGCGGTGACAGGTATGGTTTTCTTGCAACCTGTGTCCTACCGGGTTACACCGGCTTGTATGCCAACTTGTTTTCTGTGTGTTTTGCCACCTTGTAAGATAAAGGATGAAATGAGTTTACAGTAATTCATTAATGTGGCGTAAATAATTCAGATACCGTTTAACCTTGATTACGTGTTAAACCGTAGCTAACCGACTCTAGGATCACATGAGAGACCGGTATTCGGATTAAACGTCCCAACCCATGGGAACGTACTAACTACGGCTATCCATGCCTTAGTCTATATGGTGGTTATGTGTGTTGTGTGTTGCCTTTGCTTAATGTATCGTTCTTTAACGAATGTTGTTATCCATGCTTGTCGAATGGGATGATATATCCCTTGTGTGTGATTAACCAAACTTGTAACACCAAAAGGTGTATATATGTGATAAGTTCCATAAAGGGGCTTCTAACTAATATGTATGTATTATGGGGGGGGGGGTGAGGAATCCGGTCGTTCCGGTCGCGCGTGTTGTTTGGGAGTTGATGTATATATGTGAATTAACTCCAACTCTGTTATGTTATGGTTGTTTTTTCTTCTTGGATTACAACCACCCTCAAGCTTAACCAAGGCTATTTGTCTGACTCACGTCGGACTAGGGGGATATGTATATAATGTGTACGGTTCTATATTAAGACCGGTATAGCTTAACCAAAGCTATTTATCTGACTCACGTCGGACTAGGGGAATATGTGTATAATGTGTACGGTTCTATATTAAGACCGGTATAGCTTTACCAAAGCTATTTATCTGACTCATATCGGACTAGGGGAATATGTGTATAATGTGTACGGATCTATATTAAGACTGACCCATCTAAGTAAAGTGAATACGTACGGTGTGCGGACTTACATTTAGTCCGACACACCCTAAGTAAAGTGTACGTTCTCTAACAAGAACGGTGGTGTGTTGTGTATGTGTTGTTACGGGATATGTGCGGTGATGTTGTGTAACTTGATAACCAAAATCAACCCAAATCCAGCGAAAGAAATAGTTGTAGCCGATCAATTCGGTGAGTGTTGCTTAGTAAGAATTAAGTCCCGTTAAGGTAGAGCCCTCAAGAGACAAAGAATACAATAAGGTGATCTAACCAATGTGATGTGTGAATGTTATGGTTGTATCCTTTTTATTGGATGTGTGTGCTTATAAGTATGTTATGTGTTTATAGTTTTCTTGCGTGCTTAAAATAAAATAACCTGCATGCTCACTCGACAATTAGTTGTGTGTGGCCCGGTAGCATGTGGGCTGCGGGATTACCATACCAGCAAAGGTGCTGACCCCCTTTGGGGGCCCCCATTACTTATAGGTACATTAGAGCTGGTAGCCGTTCGAGAGTAGGACGGGGTAGCTGCATATACCTGGATAGTTATCAGTTATTTATGTGGTTGTGAGAGATGTAAGACCGAAGTTAGATGTCAGTAGCTGAAGGTATATACTCGGTACAATTGTAATGTAAATGTATTTGTATTCGGTTGTAATGGATTTGTAAATATAAAGTGTAGTGCTCGGTAATCTTGTCCATCAGACCGGTACGTTATGTAAGTAATAGCCTTGTTAGCCACGTGGGTGGCTAACGGCGTGTAACACCCATTGAAATAGTCAGTGTTTTATGAGGTGCTTTCCGCTGCGAATAATGGTTAAGTGTGGTGTTATTAGTAGGGGTGTTACAAAAACACTTAACGTTGAATGATCCCAGTGTGAGTATCATCATTATTCAAATTCTTTTGTAGGCTCTACTTGTTGTACATGGTTCAGGTGCTTGATGTTATCTCTATGCCCAACATGTTGTGAATTGCTATGTTGATGGTGTATGCTGTGTGTTACTGTTTTATTATAGCATGCAAATTGGACTTAATCATATTCGACCAAGTAGTCGTGTAGCCCGGTAACATGCGGGCTACACACGTTCATACTCAGCATAGTTTTGCTGAGTCCTTTATTTTTACAGGTATGAAACTGGAAGCAGGCGGAGAGTAGGCAGGGTGACTACCGTGGGGGTAGTCCATATGGGCAAGACTTTTATGTAGTACGTTTTAATGTATGGGTTGTGACTATGTAACACTAAACCCCTGGTTGTATGTTTCGGTTTGTGTAATTTAAGTAAGAACTTATGATGTAGACTCTTGGTATTTGGTTTGTATTTCCCGTTTGCACTTGGATTTGGTTATGGTTTTAATTCCAGTCATTCAGACCGTAACTTGATATTGGTAGTATGGTTGTGTCAACCACGTGGGTGGTTGGCGTCTGTGACACCCGGATGGAGTTTATATTGCTGCGTTGTTAACCGTGATGTTATTTAGGCACGGCGTTTGTATTGCTGGATGTTTATTTGGGGGTGTTACAGAAATTGGTATTAGAGCGTAGTTACGCTCTGATGACTGGAACAGAGAAGTACCGAGTATAAGAAAACCTGGAATTAGGAATTCTGACTGTGAGTCAAGGGTTGGGGTAGTATGTGAGGCGCGTTAGTTAGGGTGCTTCCCCAGTAATACTGGATGCCTAACAAACACCTATACCCAACCTTCACATCCTTAATTGTCTCTTAAATTCAGAGGAAGAACGCCAGAGAGGTAGAAAGCCTCCTCTTACTCGGGAAAACCCGATATGGCATCTACTTAATGTCATACAATCAACCCGTGAAGAAAAGACTATACTATCCAGTAGACGTTACCAAAAGGATAATACCCGTATAGGGACCAATTTTAGCGGCAAACTGGGTCGACATGCTTAGCAGTCGATAGGACCCTACCTCACAAGCAAAGAGGACCAAAATACCCTAAAATTTATGAGATAACCAAAGCTCAAATAAGCAATTAATTAAGCCAGGGATGGGATTGAGATAAATTCTGCGTTTCGAACACTTGAGAGGGTAATTTAAGGAAACCTCTTGTAAAACAATGAAATAAGAGAATATAGCTCGAGACGAAATTACACCATAAAATTGATACAACATATAATGCTTAACGAAGCATTACACAATTTTACACACTAAAGTATACTATTACGGAATTAAATAAATTCCATGTTACTCCTCACGTTCTCTTCATTCTCTGCATTACCTGAGAAACATAATACCACGTTCTTTCTTCTTCATTTATTCAATTATTCTTCTAAATCTCTCAATGTCAAAGAGTTGAAACTGGGGGAGCACGATTGGTCATTTTCCTTTGATTCTACAACCGGCGAACAGGGAACCTACATACTAATGTCTCCATCATTCTCTTCTCGTTCGTGTTGTTTGTATTCCTTTGGAACCCCGCAATCGTCCCACGTAGGGTAAATAAAAAGATTTTTCGAACCTTGTAAATAGCCATTACCATGTGGCACTGGTTACCCACCCGAACACAAATCAAACAGATAGGAAATAGCAGTAAATCCGCCACTATGTTCAAACATCTATCGAGTATCTTGATCCAGGAAACCAGATTAATGGAGTTGGGCACAATAGGGAATTAAGTTTCAATCATGGAGGAACTGTTAAACCACCCGCAAGCAATGCTACGGGTAACTGCAGAATTTAAATTTATAAAAGATAAACCCTTTGGATCATGTGTTTATCATTAGCTATGGTTATGAAGGAAATGGTATGGAGTCTAACTAACGAATACAGTGAGAACATGAAATTAAAACTCTACCTCCAATAATTAATCTGAAAAAAAAGAAAACTAAATGTTCAAGTCATACATAAGACCTGTGCCGTAAGACTCAAATCTAGTTCGTTGTGAATATAACCACAACCCAGTACAAGACCTTTCAACAGTGGTAGGTCTAAGTGTTATCATAACCTCTAATTAATAATCCCGCGCAACTGCAGCAAATGAATAGCAACCATGACTGAATACAATCAAATTTGGAACTCCATGGTTACGTAACAACCAACAAATACCTAAACTTTTTAAGTTCATACCAAAGTTTAACGGAGATACATCCCGACACAAACCTGCAAGCAGGGTTTCCTAACATAAGATATATATATTTCGTATATTCTAAAATCAGTTTACCAGCGCACGGTATTATTGAAATCACAAACGTTGCAACACAAATTTGGCCTCCCAAGTAAATATCTAAATGGCCATATATAATGCGACTAGTGCGAAATATCCTTCCAAACATACTACATATAAAGGAACACTAAACAGGATTTACCAAATCATAGGTACCAATGTACATACATGCATACCAGAAAGGACAAGATACCGATAAAACCCAAGGAGTAAATAGGGTTCATTTAAAGAAGTACATGAATAATAAGTCAACCATACCTAACTCGAGTTAACAATACAACTAAACGAACAAAAATAAATACTGGAACCTCAGGGGTGATAATTACCGAATACTTACCACTAGATTGATGGATCAAGGAAAGTAAAAAGGCTAGACTACTTCAAGTAAGAGGAGCACACAAAAAAAATACAATGAGGAAGTAACTGAAGGGTTACAAGACCCAAAAGGGGTTGAGATGGAAACCGAACTTAATAAGTTGGATGTGACAAATCAAATACTTAGGTGTAATTGGGTATTGAATTTAAAAAAAATATTTTTTTTGAGATTAAAGAACCAATAGAAGGGTAAATTAATGGGTTAAAATAAATAAAGAATCATGTTGTAAATATGAACTCATAAGTGTTGAGGATAATAGTAATAACATGAGAATTTGGAAGTATACCATTGTATACCCCATTGACTAACACTAGAATTTATGAGACCACATGTATAAAGAAAATGAACATGGACATGTATATACATATGGTACGAAGATTGGGATGAAGGGAAATATAACTGTATGTACCAATATACCATTAAATTTGTGAAAACAATCATTTGGCTATATATATATAAGTCAAAAGGGTATTGAAGTACAATTATGACCTTGGAATTGATGACACATAAGTGTATATATTGTGGATACAAGAATGAGCGAATATATATATATGTACACATCTAGGTGTATATATAGTTTAAGAATTCAAAGAAATTAATAAAGGTTTAGATATTAATACTAACCCATGAATTGATTACTAGATGACTAGAGACAAGTGGGATAAAAGTTCGAATTTGACTTATTGATTGGTTGTTTAAACCGATCGTGCAAGGTTGAACTTGACCCTGGCCAGGTCAAGCGACACTGCGCACAAATTGGGGTGAAGGGGTAGCCCAACATTTACGCTGATCACGTTAGTGTTGGATAATTCCCGAAACCTCCTACAAGAGGACACATGAACTACAAATAAGTGGGAAATCTTACAAGTCAAGAATACGAAGGTACGAAAGATGGGATATCGGTGTTAGATGACTCGAGCGGGTAGAATACCTGGTACATTATTCAAAAACTTCGAGGTTACAAATATGTGAAGACTTAAAATGATGTGATGTAACTATTAACCTAAAAGTTACCACATAAGAAAATATCCTATCGCAATCAATTGCAAAACGTAACCAGTAATAGTCAATTATTTTAGTTCCTACGAACAACGGTGATGATAAGGGAACTAAATATCGTATGCTACACATAATCATAATCGGTAATACATACCAAACATGTTGTTGTAACAATGACACGTCAAACACTAAGAACTAAAATCGTTACTACAGAACATAAATGAATTAAAACAAAAGGTCAGCGAGGAAGAACAATTCAAATGCTTAAAAGTGCACTAAAAACATGAACTTCCGACCTCTAGAGTAAATGGATACACAAGCTACAATCCACCGAGTTATGTATAAATTAAAATACCCCATGTCGGTCAAGAGACTTTTACTCCTATACTATTAAGTCATGCACTACCTTGAAAGGTATAATGAGGGAAAACTAAACCTGAAAGTAATCAGAGTCGCACAGCAAAAGCTGGTGGACCATATTTCACATCTTCAAGTCGAATAACAAGTGACATATCGACCAATATTTTAGACCCAGAGAGAGCTAAATCCGAATCCGTTTTAGATCGGTATGGAAACCGATAAGAATTCTTGAGACAGAAACCAAGCCATTAACATGGTCAAGGGTTTTGATGAGATTATACTGCGAGCTACATCGCATAGAAACTAGAATACTCCATGAGAAACTAAATAGCTAGAACCAGGTTGTAACACCCCAACCTGAAATCCAATAACCTGAACGACGATCACTCCCAATAAAATACAACTGCAGCGGAAATAAATACAACAACCGGGCGGTCGGTATACAATGCCGTTGGCCACCCTTGTGACCAACAAGGCTAACTCCAAATACAATCTCCAAAAGTCACGGTCTGAATACGAATACAATCCGAGATTCTAGGAATCAAACTTAAATGTAAAATACTTAAGTAAAAACAAATATCTAGAAGGAGACTCTCATAGCTTGAATCTACCCCACCTAAACTCGGTGTGGTTAATCTTCTCAACTTCAGGTACCTGAAAAATGGGGGTGCCCCCAAAGGGGCTCAGCAAACAATGCTGGTATGGAAAACGTGCAGCCCATCATCTACCGGGCCACACCAACTACTTTGTCGAATACATGCAGTTCATTTTTATAAAGCTGTAAACACACATAGTAGGATAATAACAAGTATCCATACAAGGACAATAATGTCACATAGAACAAGACTTCAGAAGGTCAAGTTAGCTGAACAGAAATCTTTTAATGATAGTCGGGTCCACACAATGGGACTGACAGGTATAACTGAATATCTCAAATAGTGAAGGTATAGTGACCTCGTTAAGATTGAAAGGTTGGGAAACTAGTCCCTCAGAAGAAAACGTAGTTAACTCATGTACTGAGAAATGTGGGAATCGTACCCTCGAGAGGAATGAGTCTCCCTCTCCACTGAACTGTTGGGAATTGAACCCTCGAGAGGAATAAAGTCTTCCTCTCCACTGAAATGTTCCGTCGCGACGTATAACTGAATAGGAGACGACCTGAGACAGGTACAACTCTTGTAGCATGCATGGCCAGATCCAACTGGGCTCCTCGTTCTCGTAGTATAGAATTGTTAAGTGTCATATAAAGACGTTAAACAAGAACACAATGTGTATTGTCAATTATCACGGTTAGGATAATGACGTTTGTTATAAAGTGAAGTTAGTGAGAGATTTGAGTAAAAGTCCTTGGTATACTGAAGCGCAGGTATTTAATCCACTGTATGCGTTGTAGTCAGCATCATTCACGCACATAAAATGATACGAGAGTAAACAACATTTTACATTAATTATCTTGGTCATTAATTCAAACAACAGATAGCACACAAGCCGGTGTAATCCGGTAGAAAACAGGTTGCAAGAATCCCATACCGTTCACCGTAAACTGTACTTGTTTTAATTCCCGGTCAACGTCTGGTCAAACAAGGTCCTAGAATAGGATTAACTGAGAGGGTTAATTTATGTTACCCTTATATAATAATTCTATTGGATCTTTTAATAAATCTCGTATTCTGTTATTTCATGTGAGGTGTATTTCTTTTAATTACCTCATGATTTCATGTATAACTTATTTGTTATTCCTTTGATTTATTTATAAATCCTTTAATGTACATGTAAGTGAAATACCCCAAACCTTGATATGTGGTTTAAATATCAAACTATGGTATGTAAAGGCTAAAAAGTGCCTTGGAAACATCAGTGAACAATTTAAACCATAGTAAAATGCAATAAAGCATTAAGACACAGTTTGAGCAAAAACATGCTCTAAGCTATGAGCGAACTTGGTTAGGACCCAAAGAGCCTACCAAGGCTTAATAATATTCAAGTATGATTTAATAAGGCTAATTAAGTCCTTAGGAAACTTTGGTAGACAATGAAACCAAACAAAACACAAATAAATACCTTAAAGTCAATAAGAGCAAAAATGTGCTCTAAGCTTGGGATAAATTTGTATAAGACCTAATGGTCATACCTATACCTTATAAATATGTTAATGAACATATGAAATCAATTACCAAAGAAAACCAAGCTTGAAAACAAGTTAAAACACAAAATGTGCTTTAAGGAGTCTTAAAGCACGTTTTTGAAAAATTGTCTTGTAAATGAGTTTTGAATGGCTAAATGTCCATCATTACTCTTTAATTAACATGTGTAATATATAGTATCACATTTGGAAGTCTATATCAATGGGAAATCAAAAATTTCACTTCTATGTGCCTTGTTTTTGTGAATAGTGATTTTTATAAGCTAGTTTGTAACATATGTTGTCATAAGTAATTAAATTGACAAATAAAGACTAAAGTACCCTTCTAACTAAATGGGGGCCGGTTTTTCAAGGTGTGAGTCACCAACTTGTAAAAGAAATCAAATAAGTTAAGTAAAGCTTAAAGTAAAGTACTATTTTGCTTTTTACATAAATATCTTAACAAAAGCAAATTTATCTTCATTCTCTCTTTCCTTCTTGTATTCACATGGTTTCTTCATCTTCTCCTTTCCTCCATTTACGATTTGCTATGGCAACCTCTCTTCTCCATCTTCACTTCCTTGCCAAATCCAACTCTATGCTCCAAATCAAATTCTAAGACCATATTTGTCTTAGTTAGACCAAGCTCTACACTTCTATCTTTTCAAATCTTCAAGAGCTCAATTCTGGTGCCATGGAGATTCACCCTTTCTCTTCCTTTCCTATTTCAGGTACAGAGAGCTGGAAGCCGTTCGAGAGTAGGACGGGGTAGACATTGCATATGGGTAATCATTTAAGTGTATATATACAGAAGGTGTAGTAAGACCGAAATTGTTGTCGGCATCAGTTTATAAATACTCGGTATAGTTGAAAGGTGTATGTTGTTGTTGTTGTTAATGGAAAGTGATAGTGATGTGTAGTCGCTCGGGAATTTAGCCCATCAGACCGGTACAGTGTATATGTATTAGCCTTGTTAGCCACGTGGGTGGTTAACGGCGTGTAACACCAACGAGTTAAGTTATTTGATGAGGTGTGTATTCCGCTGCAGATTGTTGTTAAGTGTTTGTTGTTGGATGGGGTGTTACAAAAAGTGGTATCAGAGCGAAGTATCGCTCTGATGACTGAATTACGAGTTAGGAAGTACCGAGTTAGGATTTAAGTACTTTGGGTTAAGGGTTGAGTGATAGCGTGAGAGATACGCTAGTTAGGAATTTCCAGTGTGTACTGGAAACCTACAATATCCATCCCACCCTCCACAATCCCTGTTTATAACTTGGGCGACAACGCCAGAGAGATGAAAGTCCACTCTTACTCGGGAATACCCGATCTGGCTGTTATTGACTACCACTAAGGTACGGAGAACCAGTCGTACGGTAGATCCCGAAAGTGGGAATCCCGGAGACGGTTTCCATCTGAACAATGTTAACCGCATTTAATAGCGAAGAATGAAGAATCTGGTGTATAGGAGAATAGAATTTCCGGCAACCTGGGTCAACATGCAGAGCAGTCGAGAGTAACCAGCTTGCAACGCACTGACGTGCGTGCAACAGGCAAGAAGTGAAGTAATGGAACCCGAGACAAGTGTCTACGGGACCACAGTTGATAAATAATACACCAATGGTATACCAACCGACAAAGGAACTACAACGTAGTGCCCAAACAAGAGACAAGTCTCAGTAACCACGACAAGTGCGTGGAACGGGCTATAAAGAGGATACGATACTAAGTAAAGGGGGACTCCAAGAGTGGGAGACACCCCAGTTGATAATTTCCATGTGAATACAGTGAGGAGTTACCCGGAAGAGTTATTGTCAAGACTGTAAGATCAAGTGAGGGCCAACGAGGCCACTGATAATAGTGCGAGTAAAAACAATACCACAATCGGTATGTGTTAAACCGATAGCCAGTTAGCATGGCGCACTTGCCATAGCAAGTGCTGCTATAACAGGGCTGTTCGGGAAATTTATAACCACTACAAAGTACTGGGTAAAGTACTACGAAGTTTAGTGTGATCATAGTGACCATGGAAGGGCTTAACAGCCTGACCTTTGTAATTGGAAGTACACCAGTCAGCGAGAAGCTGGACGTGGTTAAGGTAAGAAGATGTTGTGAGACCATGAAAATTTTTCCTTTAAACCAAATTTATTCAAACTCTTTCTTTTCAAAACCAGATTTTTTTCAAACCAACACTTCTTTCCAACCTTCTTTTAAACCAAACCAATAAAACCCAAGGGCAGTTGATAAAGATACAACAGTGGATAAACTTTCCCTCGATTAAGTTCGGGAAGCAAGGAACGAATATTGTCACGGGACAATATAAGGGAGTTGACAACAGAATACTTCACCTAGGCGTGTGACGGACACTACGAGTGTACCAACTGAATTGTGGGACGACCGCACTCCGATAGGAGCTTGTGGGCCTGACAGACCTACTTATGGTTAGTTGGGTAAGTAGTAATGTATCAGTATGGTACCCCATATATGTATACAAGTAGAGTCCGAAACACGGGAAGTAGTCGACTCCGTCTACGGTCAGCAGTACAAATCAAACAAGAACTAGAGATTACAAGGAATGGTTGAAGTTAAAGAACTCAGTTAAGTTAACGAGATTAAAAGGATTAGTGAATTCCTTTCAAGGGAATGTTTAAGAGTTAGGAAGTGCGAAGTGCACAAACTGAATGTAAAGACATCGTATATGACTTAAGGATCCTCAGGGATAAACATGATAGCTGGAACGGTGACCCAGCCTGTACATGGCAAGCAGATACCTAATGTGAACACATTAATGTGCAATGAACGGGATGAAACTCCCAGAATGAGTACCTACACTATCAGGAAATGTTGATCTTCACAAAAGAGGATAATGAGCCAGTTAAGAACGCAAACGGCGTGGCTAACTGAATATACCAATAAGTGTGAACTAGATGTAAGGCATAACTTAGCAACACCCAGGAGCGATCCTTGAAGGGTGTTTGCATCAACGATAATTGAACAAGATAACGTGATAGAAACACGAGGGTTGAAACTAACACCCAGTTTAGACATAAGTTGTCAGGAGACGGACTGACAAACCTGAGGGGCATCCCATGAAAGGAAACGGAACGCAACGACCTTGTCATGGAGCTCAATATGATATCCAAACTAGGTAATGTTGAACAAAGAAGTACATGTATGTGGACAGCCTACAATGAGCGCAGCTCAAGGCAATAAGACTTGTAAGCCACAAGCAACATATATTATGTAAATTCGATTAATTGCAAAAGTTTATGTAATATAAGTGAATAGAGTGGTAAACGAACCACTGCATTAAGAGTGAGGATACCTCTCGATGTTGTGAGACCGCAGGAGCGGTAGTTATGTAAATCAAGTTCAAGAAATATGTTAAGGATGGACAACGTTATTATTGAAAGAGAGCAGTTAGCTTAGTAGTACGTGTGTATAAAGTGAAACACCAAGCTGAATAATGCCGGCTTGTGACTCGAATGATTGATGCTCAAGGAGCATTCGGTAGTCATCCAGATGAATGACGAACCATGATATAAGTATATGCGCGGAAGTTAATGTGACAGTAAATACGATGTAAGTTAGTGTTATACAACAAGCACGGTGCGCAGTAAGCGACCGTTGTATAAGTGTTGTGGCGGATAAGACCAGTTATGGGTTAAACTCAATGGACATGCAAGCAAGTGATGATACACAGACTTGGTAATAAGTCAATGGTCGGTACTATGTGATAAGGAAACTCAGTGTGAATTCCATGGCGAATCACATAAGGGATTTACTGTCAAGAGTTTACGCCTCTGCACCTGTATGACTGAGTGTTTTGGTATTGCACTTGTGCAGTAATGAACGAGTGGGATAGCTAAGAATTGGAAACATGTTAATTGTGAAGCAAATGTGGAGGCATGATTAACAGTAAGTGACTACAGTAGCACTAACTGCCAAATAGCGGTATGGAATATACCACAAATGTTGTAAATAGCTGAGAGAGCACTACATACTAGGTAGTAGCTCAATCTCAACCGACAGTAAGTCGGAAGGAAACAAGTCAATCATTGTGAAATACATAGCTGTATACACAGTAAGTTGTTATGGAAGTGGATAGAAAGTTTATAACTCACCGAATTCTCTAACGGTAAGAGATACCACGCGTCGGTTGAGAAACCATTGTTACCAAGATGAAGGTGACACTTGGGGATGTACAATACAGTACGAATAACAAATGGGGCAATTAAGCTCTACAGTTATTAGAGTTTCGCAGCAGAAACTAGTGAGCCAGTGATTCAAGCATTGAATGTACATGGTGAACATGAGTGAATGGCTAATTATTAACGCCTAGAAGCCTAACAGGCTAGAATCGAAACCAACTAAGAGTTTAAACAAACTCCAATGAGAATTCTTGGTTTAGGAACTAAACCGCCAATAAGGTTAAGATCCTCTAATCAGAATCCATTGTGTAATAGGCCGCGTGGAAGTTAAAACACTTCACGACGGCAGAACATTTAAGCCAATGTTTAGTGATTGATTATGTGGGCGTAATCCCTTTTAAGGGGGGTAGAGCGCAAAACCACTTAGTGTATATTACCGTACAAGTGTACGTAGTGTATGTGACTTATATTGTGCATAGCACAAAATTATTGTTTTGATGATTGGTGTGTGTGTTACGTAAACATACAAATTCATTCATGGTTTAATTGTGGTAATTGCGCACAGAAGATGCGAATACCATTGTGATAAGTGTGTTGATTTATTAACAGTTGTGAGTGATAGTACAAGTATGGGAGTAGAGAAACTCCGGGGGAACAAACCCCGACAGTGTATAAATGTGAAACTGTGTGTTGTATTTTGATAAAATATATGTGTATATATACTATATAGTGATTCATGAAAAGGCATGAAACCGACATAGAACCTAGTGAGAATGAGATTCCCTAGGCAACAACATTGAAGTGAATGGAAATAACTGATAGATGAAGTTCTATCCCTTGGAGATGTTATGATCATGACTAGAATTATTTAAAAGATAGAAAATTGGAAATGAGTGATTTATTTGATGCTTGAAAATGAAGTGGGAAGTGGAACTTGATTTGCATGTGATCAAGGGAAGCCGAACACAAATTGGAGTGGAAGGATAGTTCTACACTGATGCTGATCACATCAGGGTTGGATGATTCTTGAAGCTCCCTATAAGTGGTCACAAATAACCACTCTAATAAAAGAAGCAAAGAGCTTAAGTTGGACTTGGAGTTGTGTGTGTTTTCAAAAGGATTTTCAATTGGTATTTATAAAACGTTGATAGATACTTTACATAATTAAAGTTCTCTTACTTAACCTCTCAAGGAAATTTTAAACTTAAGTGATTGTTTGTTTTGATCTCCTAAGGACACGGGGACAGAAGGTGTCCATCGCGACCGGGTTGTGCGGGATCACAGTGTATATCAAAGATATTTTTGATTGTTATACATGCTATGACATGTTGTTTGGTATGTGTAATAAATGTTATTTTGACCTCGAGTTCTAAAAGTGTATGCTATCAAGACCTATGAGTCTAAAGACTATTGTGTTATCGGGACCTATGTGTCTAGATGTTGTTATGTTACCCAAGACCGGTGAGTCAAAGGGGTTGTTATGTATGTGTAAGTGTTGTTAAGATACCCGGACCATTAAGTCCGAGGTTATCATGTGAATATGTTATGTTATGTATGGTTGTGAATGTGTTGCCCGGACCATTAAGTCCGAGGTTGTGATGTAAAGTGTATTTGGTTATGGAAGTTTTATCTCTATAAGTAATCCCCGTATTCTAATCCAAGATGTGAGGGAAGTGTAAACTTCGAGGACGAAGTTCTTTTAAGGGGGGGATTGAAATACCCCAAACCTTGATAAGTGGTTTAAATATCAAACTATGGTATGTAAAGGCTAAAAAGTGCCTTGGAAACATCAGTGAACAATTTAAACCATAGTAAAATGCAATAAAGCATTAAGACACAGTTTGAGCAAAAACATGCTCTAAGCTATGAGCGAACTTGGTTAGGACCCAAAGAGCCTACCAAGGCTTAATAATATTCAAGTATGATTTAATAAGGCTAATTAAGTCCTTAGGAAACTTTGGTAGACAATGAAACCAAACAAAACACAAATAAATACCTTAAAGTCAATAAGAGCAAAAATGTGCTCTAAGCTTGGGATAAATTTGTATAAGACCTAATGGTCATACCTATACCTTATAAATATGTTAGTGAACATATGAAATCAATTACCAAAGAAAACCAAGCTTGAAAACAAGTTAAAACACAAAATGTGCTTTAAGGAGTCTTAAAGCACGTTTTTGAAAAATTGTCTTGTAAATGAGTTTTGAATGGCTAAATGTCCATCATTACTCTTTAATTAACATGTGTAATATATAGTATCACATTTGGAAGTCTATATCAATGGGAAATCAAAAATTTCACTTCTATGTGCCTTGTTTTGTGAATAGTGATTTTTATAAGCTAGTTTGTAACATATGTTGTCATAAGTAATTAAATTGACAAATAAAGACTAAAGTACCCTTCTAACTAAATGGGGGGGCCGGTTTTTCAAGGTGTGAGTCACCAACTTGTAAAAGAAATCAAATAAGTTAAGTAAAGCTTAAAGTAAAGTACTATTTGCTTTTTACATAAATATCTTAACAAAAGCAAATTTATCTTCATTCTCTCTTTCCTTCTTGTATTCACATGGTTTCTTCATCTTCTCCTTTCCTCCATTTACGATTTGCTATGGCAACCTCTCTTCTCCATCTTCACTTCCTTGCCAAATCCAACTCTATGCTCCAAATCAAATTCTAAGACCATATTTGTCTTAGTTAGACCAAGCTCTACACTTCTATCTTTTCAAATCTTCAAGAGCTCAATTCTGGTGCCATGGAGATTCACCATTGAAGGAGCTTGAGCTCACCTTTCTACATATTATTACTCTCCTTTACTTCTAGGTAAGGAATCTCAAAGAAAAATCAAGTTTCCTCCATGTTTTGTGTGTGACCGAAAATACTCATTGATGGAACTCTTTGTGTGACCTTGTTCTAGCTTCATTCCAATCTCTTATGGACTAGGTGGAGTCCTCTCTTCATAGATATTCAAACTCCCTTCAAAGATCAAGGTAAAACAACTACATTAATGTTTTTGAAATAATGTAAACCTAGGGTTTACAATGAGATGAAGCTTAAAGCTTGAATACTCATTATGTTGTTTGTACAATGTATAGAACTTGACAAGGAATCAAATACCTTACCGGTTTTATAAGGAAACAAGAAGGAAGTTTGTGAGGAAAAGAGGTAAATATGCTATCTCAATGTGGTTTAATGCCTTAGGAGAAATGAGCTTATATTGCTTGTTAAAATGATCTAAGGAGCCAAAGGTGAATGACCTAGTGAATTGCTCTCAAGGAGTTTATGAAGGACATATGTCTTGGTGTATGTAATTGCAGGTCAAAGGCTTATATATTATGGAAATTCAGTGTTTAAGGTTTATGCAATTTAAGGGCCTAAGAGCCATGTTGTTTAAGGGCCTAAGTGCCAAGCAATTTAAGTTATGCACTATATTGTGATGTAGTGTAAATTGGTGAGTTATGTGTGTGAGAATACTATTGATGGATTTAGGTGTTCTTGAATGTTTAATGGTGAAAACCATGAGTTTTGGAATGAAGATGTGCTAAGAGAACCCATGGCAAAATTTGTATAATGTATAAGGAGTTGTAAGTGCTTAAATGAACTTTGGTGAACTAGGATATGTTAGGAAAGGATAAATGTTTTACTAAGGAGGAAAACATGTTTTTAAGGTGTTCTAAAGTGCTACAAGGACTTTGGTATTGTCTTGGAAGTTCTAGGAATTCAATGAGTGTTTTAGGATGTAATAAAGTCTTGGAGAAGTTTGTTTAAGGTTTAGATAATGTTGATGAATAAGGAGGGAATGATGTTTAGGTAAGGGTTTTGAGTAAGGAATTTTAAGAAGTTGTGAAAGGAGATTTAGTTAGTTAGTAAGAAAAGAAGTTGGAGATGATGTTAAGGTGTAGAGGAAACACCTTGGTGTAGTGGTCATTATTGGTGAACTACCACTTAGAAAATCTTAAGGAGAAAACATCCCAAGTGCTAGGAATTTTGTAAGAAATTTGTGAATGATAAGATGGGTTTGGTGTGAGTGATTTAAAGAGTTTAGCACATGGCTAAAGGTGTGTTTGATGTGCCAAATGATGTTAGGAAACATTATGAGGCTTTAGGAGAAGTTTGGTGAAATTGGTTAAGTGTTTAAAGACTTGGAAATTGAATGTTTTGCGGTGTCCGAACTTCCGTCCGGACATGGAAGTTCGGACAGGCTCTGTTGGGTAAAGGATTTTCTCACTCTCGAACTGTGTCCGAACTTGGGAAGTCCGGACACAAGTTCGGACGTGACTGTTCTATCTGGGATTTACTCTCGAACTGTGTCCGAACTTGGGAAGTCCGGACACAAGTTCGGACGTGTGTATGGTTTTCAGTATTAGGTCGCGGCTTGCGTCTGAACTTGGAGGTTCGGACAAGGCGCTGTATGGACCAAAAACATTGTTTAAGGTATGGAAATGATGTGTAATGATGGGGATTGATGGTTAATGATGTTATGAGGTTGTTAAGGACTTGTTAGGTGAGTTTTAATGAAAATTAAGTGGGTGAAAAGTTGTAATAAAATGTGAAAGTAAAACAAGTTAAAAAGTGAAGTTATGTAACTAAGTTAACGGGGGGAAAGTTATAAGCATTAGACATTAAACAATCATGTTACCCCGAAGTTAATAAAAGTATATGTAATGTTATCAGTTGTTCGAGAATTGCTCGAGGAACATAAGTGGACGTGATAAAGTGGACTCCGGTGACAGGTATGGTTTTCTTTCAACCTGTGTCCTACCGGATTACACCGGCTTGTATGCCAATGTGTTTTTCTGTATGTTTGCCACGTTATAAGATAAATCATGAAACGAGTTTACAGTCGTTATTGTTGTTGTGTGTTTACGTGCCGATACCGGTAACCTCAAATGCGCTTGAAGGGCTAGTTAACCACTATTAGGTAAATGTAAGAGAACGGTATCTGGTGATAACGTTTCCGACCTAAGGAACGTTCTAACCACGGCTATGCGTGAGTTAGTTATGTAATGTTTGAGTGTGATGTTGGTGTGTGAATGTATGACTCTCCCTTCCCTTGTGTGTGTCTAACAAGACTTAACCCAATGTTGTGATTGTTTAACCAAGTTCAATGATGAACTTCTGACAAGTGCTAACGGGGGGAGTGAGGAGTCCGGTCTGTTCCGGCCACGCGTGTGAGTATGGGGGTCGTTGTCATAGCAGGTTCGATCCTCTCCGTATGTTATGGTTGTTTTCCAATTTGGTTCCCAACCTTCCCTTTAGCTTAACCAAGGCTATTACTAACTCACGTCGGGCCACAGGGGCATACTATGTTATGTTTGTTTCGGTGTGCTTGGATCACTATATCCGAGACACCTTGTGTTAAGTTATCCGTTAATTTAACGAGACGGTAACGAGTTATGTAACGAGCTTATCATGAGACTGGCAACATTCTCTAGGCTCACCAGTGTATTAACAATGTTTGGGTCGGTTCCTAAGAGAACCATTCCTGTTATGTTATGTGATGTTGTTGTAATGCAATTTCTATTGCGATGTTATTATGTGCACGTTGAAACGTGAAAGTGTTGTTATGTTTTGTTATGTGAGGAATGATATGTGTTGTAAGATATGGAGTGTGTGGATCATGGAAATGAATCCCAGTTTGTGATAAGAGGCATTTAAAGATAACCCGATTTAAGGGTAAGTGTCGTCTATTAAGGTAGTAGCTCCATTAGAGGAGGAACACTCTAGGGATAATGAATACCATGAGTGACTTATCAAGTAAGGATGTATTATCCGTTTGTGAGCCCATAGGGGCGAAATGTTATGTGTTGTGTGTTTACAGTTGCATGCATGACTTAAATATAATTAATCGCATGCTAAGACGACAATTAGTTGTGCGTGGCCCGGTAGCATGTGGGCTGCGGGATTACCATACCAGCAAAGGTGCTGAGCCCCTTGGGGGCCACCCTTCTCTTCCTTTCCTATTTCAGGTACAGAGAGCTGGAAGCCGTTCGAGAGTAGGACGGGATAGACATTGCATATGGGTAATCATTTAAGTGTATATATACAGTAGGTGTAGTAAGACCGAAATTGTTGTCGGCATCAGTTTATAAATACTCGGTATAGTTGAAAGGTGTATGTTGTTGTTGTTGTTAATGGAAAGTGATAGTGATGTGTGTAGTCGCTCGGGAATTTAGCCCATCAGACCGGTACAGTGTATATGTATTAGCCTTGTTAGCCACGTGGGTGGTTAACGGCGTGTAACACCAACGAGTTAAGTTATTTGATGAGGTGTGTATTCCGCTGCAGATTGTTGTTAAGTGTTTGTTGTTGGATGGGGTGTTACAGTAAGTATTATTTATTCATGTACTATGTTTGTTGTTTATTTTGATTGTCTAGGTGACATAACAACTCATAATTCCTTAACTATATTATATGTCATACATGGACATAATATTCTTATAGTTTTTATTATTCCTACTTCAATCATAAATTATAATTATTGATTACCTTTAATTTCCTTATAACTATATAAGTCATAGTTTTATCTTCATAATTCCTTTAATCAAAGTTCTTTCTTCTAATTCCTCCAAATATCCATATAGGACCTATATTTATTTAAATCTAAATTTTACCCTTATATTTCGGTTATTTACAAAACAACCTCATTAATTCATAAACTTTACATTTAAATTCTAATCTCTTTATATATCATAGTTTTAATTCCTTATTAAATTAAATCACAAATCTAGCATTAATATTTTGGTATATACTTTTAAATATTGTAACTTTTGAAAATTACAACTTAACCCCTCCAAGTCTCGGCCTATATATTTATATTTCTTATAATTGCAATTTAGCCACAAAATCTTATAATCTTTACATAATGCCTTATAAACTATAGTTTTAATTTTAATTCTCCATAAATGCCGAATATATATATATATAAATTCTTAAAATACCAAACTAACCCCAAAGTAATTCGGCTTTGTCATTTATTTTTCCTTAATTACATTTTCACCCAAAAATTTTATTATAGTTACTTAATAACTTATAAACTATAGTTTAAATATTTAATTCCTCAAAATTTCGAAAGTGGACTTAATAATTCCCTTAATTATAAATTCGCCCAATAATAAGTTCTAAACTTTCATAACAACTTTTGTAAATTACATAATAGCCCAAAACTTTATAAAAAGTTATTTTAAAGCTTGTTTAAATTATCTAAAATTCTTAAACTTAATTCTTAACCTTATATTATATCATAATTACACCAAACACACCTTTAACTCTCGGCTTTCACAATAAATGCACCAAATTTGTAAAAATTACATTTTAGCCACATAACTTAATTAATTAGCCATTTAAGCACTAATAAAATATTTTTAACTCACCAAATTTTGTAGCATAAGTTTATATACATAAGTAGCTCATAAAAATCTATTTTTCACTTAGACAATTCGGCCATAATTAAATAGCCACCATATAGTATATAAAAGTGGATTTATATGTCATAATAAATATACATAAATTCATATGAGTCATATAACTCATCATGTAAAAAATTATTGTAATGTCTTATATTGATTCTTAGCTCAAAATAAAGTATTTTTGCCCTTGACATTTCGGCTTGAATTTATATGTAACATAAATAAATTTTGTGACACAAAAATGTGTCTTAAGGTAAATATTTTCCATATATGTTATGGATTATATTTTTGGCATATAATACCATATAGTTTCGGTTTTAATTAACCTAGGAGATGTACATAATTTTTGTATAATTTTAGAAGCTTAACAAAGCTTATAACATAAGGATTTACTTAGTAAACTTACTTCTTAACAAAGGTGGTTAAGTGCTTGAACTCTTCTTGAATCTCCAAGCTTTCTCCAATGAAACTTTGATGCTCCACTTCGGTTATATGCAAGTGGTGAAGGAGTTTAAGAGTTAGATCTTCAATAAAGATCTTAAGTAGATTTGTAAGTAGTTTTACAAGAATTTACCTTAAGCTTTTTCTCCTTATAATTTCGGCTCACCAAAGGTAGATGAAGAACAAACTTTCCTTCATGTAAATGAAGAAGAAAAGAACCTTAGAAGAAGTAGAAATCGGTTGCACAATAAAATGTGCTTTAAGGATTTTCAAGCTTGAAAACTACCTTAAGATAACCTTGAGATGCTCCTTGGATTAATGTTGGTTTTGAAATACCCCAAACCTAGTTATGTTGTTTAAACATTTAAATATGGTATATTAAGACTGAAAAGAGTCTTAGAAATATTGGTAAACAAATTTAAACAATAGAAAACACAAAATGTGCTTTAAGGTTAATAAAGGCCAATATGTGCTCTAAGCTTGGGATAAGCTTGGTTAAGACCTAATGAACTTACCAAGACCTTATTTATATACTAATGAACATATTGAACCAATTACCAAAGAAAACCAAGCTTGAAAACAAGTTAAAACACAAAATGTGCTTTAAGGAGTCTTAAAGCACATTTTCGAAAAATTGTCTTGTAAATGAGTTTTGAATGGCTAAATGTCCATCATTACTCTTTAATTAATATGTGTACTATATAGTATCACATTTGGAGGTCTATATCAATGGGAAATCAAAAATTTCACTTCTAAGTGCCTTGTTTTATGAATAGTGATTTTAATAAGCTAGTTTGTAACATATGTTTGTATAAGTAATTAAATTGACAAATAAAGACTATAATACCCCTAAGTACTAAAAGGGGGCCGGTTTTCTTAAGTGTGGTGACTCACCACTCTCTTGTTAACATATTAAGTAAATAATGATAACTAAATAAAGTACTTTTTACTTTATAACTACAAATATCTTCAAAAAGTAAGTTCACTTTCATTTCTCTCTTCTTCCTTGCATTCACACGGTTCCATGCTCTCTTCAACCTCTCTTCTTCATTCTGTTCCACGGTAATACCACACACCACCATTAAAATCCATCTTTGATCTCTTGTAAAATCTAGCTCACTTAACCAAATCAAAAACAAACACCACCATTCTCTTAGTCTCATCAAGCTCTTCATTCCTATCTTCTCAAAACTTCAAGACCACCATTTCGGTGCCATGGAGTTCCACCATTGAAGGAGCTTGAGCTTGTATTTCTACATATTATACTCTCTCTTTGCTTCTAGGTAAGGAATCTCAAATAAAAACTTCATTTCCTCCATGTTTTGTGGTTGACCGAAAATACCCATTGAAGGTGCTCTTTATATGGCTTTGTTTTAGCTTCATTCCAACCTTTCAAGGACTAGGTGGAGTCCTCTCTTCATAGATATTCAAACCCTCTTCAAAGACCAAGGTAAAACTACTACATTAATGTTTTTGAAATAATGTAAAAACTAGGGTTTACAATGAGTTTAAGCTTGGAGCTTGTATACTCATTTCAATGCTTGTATATTGTTTAGTAGTTGACAAGGAATCAAGTACCTAGCCGATTTTAAACAAGAAAGGAGTTTGTGTGGAAAAGAGGTAAATGTACTAACCTAATGTAGTTTAATGCCTTAGGAGAAATGAGCTTATAATGCTTGTTAAAACTACCTAAAGAGCAAATGGTAAATGACCTAGTGAAATGTTCTTAAGGAGACTAGTAAAAGAACATATGTCTTGTTGTATGTATTTGCAGGTCAAAGGCATATATATTGTGGAGATTCAGTGTTTAAGGGTTATGCACTTTAAGGGCCTAAGAGCCATGCATTTTAGGGCCTAAGTGCCATGCAATTTAAATTAAGCACTATATTGTGATGTAGTGTAAATTTGGTGAAACTATGTGTGTGAGAGTGTTCTTGGTGAGTTAAGGTGTTCTTGTGTACTTGATGGAGAAAACAATGTGTTTTGGCTTAGTAATGTTCTAGGAGAATCCATGTCAAAATTTAGGTAAGAAGCAAGAAGTTCTAAGTGTTTATATAAGGCTTGGTGAACTAGAAATGTTGGAAATGCTTAAGTATTTTACAAGAGGAGAAATAATGTCTTAAGGTGTTCTAGGTAAACAAAGGGACTTAGACATCAACTAGGGTCTAAGTGGTTAGAAATGATGCTTGGGAGATGATGTTGAAATGAGGAGGAAGCATTTTTGGGATAGTAGTTATCATAGGTATAAAACACCACTTGGAGACTAGGAGGAAATAACATAAGTGTTAGGAATTTCGGTATTAAATGAGTATGTGTTTAAGGTGATAGATAATGAGTTTCATGGATGTTGTATGTGGATATAAGTGTACCAAATGTTGTTAGGAAACATTAAGAGGCTTTAGGAGAAGTTTGGTGAAGATTTAACAAAGTTTGGGCAAGTTTAGATGGGTCCGACCAGGGGTCCGACCCAAGTTTGGGTCGGACAGCCTCTGTTAGACGTCATGAAATTGTTCAGGAACGGTCCGACCCAGAGGACTTGGGTCGGACATGGTTCGGACGGTCAAGTTTTGAAGGACGGAAAATGTTCTGGAATGGTCCGACCCAGTCGGGTGAGTCGGACGTGGGTCGGACGGGCGTGTTTTGTAAGGCGGTAAGAGTTCTGTAATGGTCCGACCTAGTCGAGTGAGTCGGACTTGGGTCGGACATGTATGTTCAAAGGTCGATAAAATTCTCTGGAATGGTCCGACCCAGAAGGTTGGGTCGGACATGGGTCGGACAAGTTGAGTTTTTTTTTAAACCCGAAAATCACTGGAAGGGTCCGACCCAGTTGTGGGTCGGACGGTGGGTCGGACAGACCAAAACTTAAAAAAAAAACAGAAAAGAATGGACTTATGTAGTTAACCCTAGGGGGTATAATGAAGGTAACCTAGGGTAAGTTAGACATTAAAAACATGTCATACAATCATGTTAAACATTTAGTAAGTTTGAAGTTAAATAAGTAATTAACCGACGTTATTAATTATGTATAGGAGTGACCTACGGAGGGAATCAATCGAGGCAAGGACCAAGGTATGGTTTTCTTGCAGTCTGTTGCCTACCGGTTTACACCGGCTTGTGTGTTGTTTGTTTTCTGTGTGTTTATGACTTTGTAAGATTAAACCATGTAAAGAGTTTACAGTTGTTAAATTATTATGTTGTTAAGTATGACTCTCTCTTCCCTTGTGTGTGTCTAACAAGACTTGACCTATTATTGTGATTTGTGTACTGAGTTCATTAATGAACTGCTGACAAGTGCTAACGGGGGAAGTGAGGAATCCGGTCTGTTCCGGCCACGCGTGTGAGTATGGGAGTCGATGTCATAACCGGTTCGATTCTCTTTGTATGATATGGTTGTTTTCCAATTTGGTTTCCAACCTTCCCTTTAGCTTAACCAAGGCTATTTTACTAACTCACGTCGGGCCACAGGGGCATACTATGTGTTATTTCGGTAGGCTTGGATCACTATATCCGAGGCACCTTGTGTTAAGTTATCCGTTCAATCTTACAGGACGGTAACGAGTTATGTAACGAGCTTAGCATGAGCATGGCAACATTCTCTAAGCTCTCTATGGGGACTAACTGTGTTGGTTCTCTTCCTAAAAGGAATTGTTCTTGAGTGATGTATGTGATGCTGTGTACAATACCCATGATGTGATATATATGTATAAGTTGTGTGTTTTAAAATGAATGCCATGTCATCATGACAATTAGTTTGCGCGCATCCCGGTAGCCGATGCGCTGCGCGTTAACCATACCAGCCAAGAGTTGCTGACCCCCTCGGGGGCTCCATATTTCTTTTACTGCAGGATGAGGATCGAAGAAGCAGAGTGGCTTTAGAACCTAGGATGCAGGTTTACTTTTGGTTGCTTTTGGATGTTGGCCCGGGATGCGCCTGTGCTCCCGTGGCGTTATATATTTTGGTTGTGAACGGTTTACAGTGACAGTATACAGTAAAGGATGTAAGTAAATACTCGGTATTATGTCAATGTATATATATGGTTATTAGTTCTGTGCTCGGGAGTCTGATCATCAGACCGGTACACTTGTATTTATTCAGCCTTGTTAACCACATGGGTGGTTGACGGCGTTATAGCACCAATCGTTTAGTTACTGTTTAGTTGTTTAAGTTCCGCTGCGATTTCAAGTAGTGTTATGTGCGTAGTAGGGGTGTTACAAAAAGTGGTATCAGAGCGAAGTATCGCTCTGATGACTAGAATACCGAGCTTAGGGATATACCGAGTTAAAAACCTAACTACAGTTACCTAAGTGAACAGTTATGGAAAGGTTAACCACTAATTAAGTGTGGGAATACCTTATGGTCGGGAAAAACGTTACAAGCGTTGGACCGATAAGTGTGCAAGCATATTGCTAATGAATATTCATGTGAATTCAGATGGCAGGTAGACCGCGAGGTAGAGGCCGCGGAAGCGGTACTGGAGATACGGGTGACCAGGGCGAGAACACTACGGCTCAGGTTATGGCTGAGGCAGTAGCAGCCGCCGTAGCCCAGATGGTACCCCAGCTTGTAGCTGCGATTCAGCAGGGGCAAACGCCCGGAGTTCAACCACCACCACCGCCACCGCCACGAGAGACCAACTGGGTCAAGGCGTTGGCTGATCTAAGGCCACCCTCATTCAGTGGGGAGACCGATCCCCGTAAGCTGGAGGCGTACATATCCGAAATGGATACCGACTTCGAAACCTTAGCTGTACCTGAGGAGGTAAAAGTTCGACTTGCCGCATATTACTTGAGGGTTCGGCACAAAGCTGGTGGAAGCTAGTACGGGAGGGCAGAGTGGCTGACCCGACCTTTCAGTGGAGGGAGTACACGGCTCTGCTGCGAGCCAAGTACTACCCAATACACGTGCAAGAGGCCAAGCGCCTGGAGCTGGACAATTTGAGGCAAGGGGATAAGATGACGGTAGATGAGTACTACTCAGCCTTCATCGGACTTATCCACCTGCTACCGGATCTGGGTTACTCGGACCGGATTCTTGTGAACCGTTTCTACAACGGACTGAACTATCGCCTACGCTATGGCATGGGGCCAACTGGATATACCACTTTGCAGGTAATGGGACTACAATGTGATGTGAATAAGTGTGTACAATGTGTTAATATGATGTGAATTTGTTTGGCGGGGCATAACTGACACCCTAAATATAGGAGTGCTACTATGCCGCTGCAATCGTGGAGATCACCGTCCGTCTGAGGGATGAAGAGAGTGCGCTCAAGCGCAAGGCTATGAACGAGGGCCAAGGCACGCAAGGGCAATGGGGAGGAAAGAAGAAGAAGTCATACTCCCAGTCCCAGAAAGGACAGCAACAGGATGGCAAGGGCCAGACCCAGACCACCACCGCTGAGGAGCCTCTGCAGCTCACCTATGCGTATGCGGCCAAGCCCCTACGTTCTTACCCACCTAAGGGTAATTACCTAATCCTGTGTGATAAGTTGAAGTGTATGTTGATGAGTTGTGAAACAAGTATTGATTGTGTATTGTGATAGCAGCTAGCACGGGCTCTGGACCGGAGTGCCACTATTACTGCAAGTGGTGTAACGGAGACCACCCCGGCAAGGACTGCAAGGGTAATGATGTGCAGTGCCGATACTGCAAGAAGATGGGTCACCGCGACTATGAATGCTGGCAGAACCCGAACAGTAGAAACTACAGGCCCAAGGGGCAATGGAAGGGTAAGACCACTGCGACCACCGATAGCCCGAAGACGGTGAATCAGCCACCCCAGATCAGAGGTACACAGAGTCCCAGAAGGGGAAGGGGTCGGGGTCCAGCAAGGCCGCCCTGAATGTGGTGGACCGGTCTGAGGCGCCAGGGCCCTCTTCTAGACCAGGTACCGCCTAAACTGTTGAATGTAGTAAGTGTTTGCATACCGCATTCCATGCATGTGTATTAGTGAGTTTAAGTAAACAACCATGTGAGTAAATAATTAAAGTATAGTGTGAAAGACACCTAATTAGAGTACTCTAAACTTAAAGGAACCTTCAATATATGTTATCCAATCCCACCCACACCAAACCCTGAAGAAATCACCATCAACATCACTGACTTTCCAATGGAGCAATGTCAGGTTATCCAGCCAGGTATGATACTCTTAAATGGATACCTGACACCGGAAGCACAAATCCATATCATCAGACGATGCGATGAACTAGGAGCAAAACCAGGAGGTTTCTACACACCCGAATACCCGAACGGATCAAGAATGCAATTGAAGATGATGTGCATGGGTAAGGACTGGAACCCTTACACCAAGACATATCAAGAAGTGTGAGCTGAAGATGGAGCAACTGTACCAAGTATACCTGAGGAGTTCCTTGCGGTCGTTAACCACGCCGTGGGAATTGCTCAACAAGTTGAAACGGATTCAATTCCAAATGTGAAAGCAGATCTATGCATTGTGAACTTCTACAAGAAAGGTGGACAGTTAGGTTTACACCAAGATAAGGACGAGTCACCCGAGTCTCAAAGTAAGGGAGCACCCGTGGTGTCTTGGTCCATTGGTGATACCGTAGTGTTTGTGTATGGCGAGCAGAAGCGTGCTGATCTCGCAAAGAAGCTACTGTTGAAATCGGGAGATGTGTTGATCATGGGTGGGCAATCAAGGATGCTATATCATGGCATCAGAAAGATCAAACTGAATACCGCATCGGCGGCAGTGATCAATGCCACACACATGAAACCCGGACGTTTGAATTTGACCTTCAGACAGTTTTAAGCCTTGTATAATTATGTGATGTGATAAACCAGTGTAGGTTAAGAATTGTAAGTGTTAATTATGGTGACAGTATAAGCCAACAAATGTTGTAAAAAGGGAGTGTTAATGAATAAAGTGGAGTTGTTTGAAGCATATCAACCGTGTTGTTACCCAGTACTTATTAGTTGCCAATGAATTAGGCTGTGCACTCGGAACGGAGGTATACTGAGTGTCTGCAGACGTTATAAAGTGAGTGGTTAAACTGGTGTAACATTAAAAAGAAAAAGAAATTAAAACTCAAATTTAAACGTCGGGCTGCAAAAAAATCCCGGTCGCAGTAGTATAGTGAAAATGTAAGCAACCGGATGTCGAACCGTGGGACTAATGTACATATAATAGTACCTAAGCGTGTCACAAGAGGGGGGGATTAATTGACTTGTAAAATAAATAAAAAGAAAAGATAAAATAAACTAAGTTAATAGATAAATAAAATGGAACTCCGGGTCAGGTTAATATAATCTGCATAATTAAGCTATCTCTACTGGTTTAATAATTTGGCAAGGTTCCTGTAATTATTAAGGACTAAGTCATAGCCTCATAAGAACTCGTTCACCTGTAATGCAAGGTTCTAATCAAGGTTCAAGCAAAAGCCTGCGAACGGCAGAGGAGTATGAGGAATTTGCATTTGCAACTGAATACTAATTATAAATCATAACAAGTTTCCTCCAGTTTTACGTCTTAATTAACCTATCTACTTATCACCGGTCTGATCAAAATAGACTTAGGAAAGCATTTAATAAACTCATGACATTTATTAAAAAGGTGCGAGATAACCTTTAAAACGTAACAAACTATATATAATTAAAACCAGTAAAAATAATGCATAATTAATACAAACACATAATAACCATTCCCAGAGTATACGTAAACTAGCCTAACATATTTAATAGATAGACAGAGACAAGAGTAATAGAAATCATCCGTAATCACTCCGGCTCACTCTGCTATTTTGTATACGTAGGGCTAGAGGTGGATTTGTGGAATGTGGAAATAAATAAAAATGGAGAAGGCGGGAGAAGAGAAATGAGATGGCGTGAGGTGTGGTGAAGTGGTCGTGGATGGATTGATTGAATGGGTGGTGGATGTATTGATGGATAAATGAAGGGAGAAGGCTCGTGGGTTTATATAGAGGAAGGAAGAGGCAGCAGATAAGGAACGCGTGAGGAATTGATTGAGGCGACAAATTGATTTCACTGATTGCTCATTTATTGCAGGGGACAGACAGCTGAACACAGGCGTGAATTAAGGTAGGCGCTGCAAGTTGGACGAGTTGCAGACAGTCGGCGCGAAGTTGCAGACGACGACGGGCGAAATCGACGCGAAGAAGATAAGCTCGCGCGACTGACTAGCTGCTCCGCCTCCATGTCCTCCAGATAACAGGCGGTTTTGAACAGGCGGTTGCTGTCTTGACCGCCCCTTATTAGGCGGTTGCTCATACTCTTGTCCGCCTCTTCATTGAGCGGACACCTTGTGTCCTGTCCGCCAGCTTTGAGGCGGTTGCACGCCCATCTCTTGTCCGCCTGTTATTGAGAGGTACAGGGGCAGTTGAGCCAGGCGGTTGCAACCTATCGTGACTTATTCCTTCCGACTTCGACCGGCTCTAGATTCTTCGTTTGGACTCCGTTTTCTGAGCCGTTTGCGTCTATGTGTTCGTCTCTTTATCTACTTTACTCCCAGCTTGGTTTTCCTCATGTTTGAACAACAATAAATTTGTGAGATAAACAATAAAACATAAACTAGAGGAAAATTAACCGAAGTGGAGAAATGAGCAAGAAAAGTGCTAATATAATATATGAAATACACCTATAAAAACATGCTCAAGCAAAATCACATACTAAGTAAGTAGGGAATGCTCAATACTAACAAATATTATTATGAAGGGTAGGATAAACATGATCTTTTAAACTTATTGAGGAGGTGTGAAAAATTAACTGCTGGTGGCATAGGTGTGCTCAGGGTAAAAATAAAATATAGAGTTTTGGGGTATGATCTAAGGTACTTCAAATGTTTCTTTTGTTTAGGTGACTCTGAGAACTTTTACCATGGCCAACTTCTCTCAAGAACGGGCATTGAGGAGAAAACAAAAGGAAAAATAGATTTATGCATTGTTTCACTTTTGCATAAGGGATGAGAAAATAATAGATAAGCATCAAGCTTTTGTATTTAAGAACACTCAACTCTCTTTGTTGGTTACCAATGGTGTCTCGCAAGTCCCCTATTATTATTTTTCTTTCTCTTTTTTTTAACAGAAAACACCCCTTGGCAATCCCTAAGAGAGAAGACAGAAGAAAGAAACCCTGAGCAAAAAAATCCAACCATTTGCAGATTATTTGGTCACACCGCATATAAAATGCTCCTCAAAAGTAATCAAAATTTTAAAATTTGTACCATTTATCCTACAATTCATAACAATATTTATTCTTAAAGAGAACACCCACAATATAAAGGGTCCATAATATTTGAATTGGACAACGCAAGATAAGCAGAGAGATTAAACATTTAAGCAAAAATGTCACCGAAAAGGGCATGCTCCCCCACACTTAAATTGAACAATGTCCTCATTGTTCACCAGAAAAACAAGGGAAGGTTTCAGAAGACCTTTTCGGTAAGTAGATAAAATAGAGATATCACAAAGATCACAAATAACATTTAAGCACATAAACGCTCCTCTGCAATTTTTATTTAAAATAAAAGCATAATTAAAGAAACTGGTACCCCTGATTTTATTTTTGCTAGTTGTTAAAGGAGTTCCCCCACACTTGAGCTTCAGCCTCAAGTAGCGTAGCTTGGTTGCGGTGTCCACATGAAGGTGCACCTGCATAAGACACTAGAAGCAACTATACTACAAACGGGGTTAAAATTAGCAAAAATAAAATTTAAAGAGAACTGAAAATTAAAAAGAACAAAAAGCAAAATAAAATAAAAGTACACCCGGGTTGCCTCCCGGGAAAGCTGCCCTTCTTTAACGTCTTTGGCTAGACGCCTGCTTTGTTATCCTGGATCAAAAACAAACGTTACTCGGCTATATAAAATAAGAAAATTAATACTCCACAAAATCTGGTGTTTGAGGAGGTATTGCCGGGAACGTAGTTCTAACAGAAGACCCGGCGATGATGATTTTTCTTCCTCAAATTGGAGGATGTAAACATCATCCTTTTGTAGGTGAGGCTTGTAGAAAGAACGCTGATCGATATCATCTTCAGAGAAAGTTAATTCTTTAAAGGTGATAGTGGCGTTTTGTTTGGATATTTTGGAGGGAGGTGATGGCAATTCCTTCTCTTCATGTTCGAGGATGTAAATATCCTCATCTTCTGGATAGAGCACAGAGAAGGATGGAAACTGGCGGTAGGCGATTGTAGAGGGAAGAGAATAACTTACATCCGTAGTGGGGTGTTCTTCCTCATGAATTATTTCGCTCTCTGGTTGCAGTTTTTGTTGAGCGAGTCTCTCGAGGTAATCTGGTTGATCTTCTAACCAGAGTTGTTCTTGTAATATGAGACAATCTTCATAATTATGAGCTCCCCCACACACGGAGCAGTATAAATACTGTGAATAGCAAAACTCCTCTTCGAATACCTGTTCCATTTCCATTTTTTTTTGTGTGTTTTTGTATATAAAATAAAACTACTGAAATAGATTAGACAATAAAATAATTGAAAATAAACACAATAATAATATAAGTGGTTTGGTGAAGAAGCTGGAGCAATTTTGAAGTCGGGAAGAACAGAAATCAAACGCGCGCTTCTGATTTAGTCTTGTCCGCTTCGGACGTCCGCTTCGAATCAAGGCGGACAAGGCTGCGCGTGAATTGGAGATGTCCGCCTGGACGTCCGCGTGGTAGTGGGGCGGACGTGGCTCTGTTCTCTTTTTTTTTCTTCTTCTTCACGTACTCACTGAAACAAACGTTACTTACAGAAACAACATTAGAAAACTAACATACTATCAATATAAACAAAATATAAAAAATAATTAATATAACAACAAACAAAGATAATATAAACAAAATATTTTAATATAACAAGTGAATAATCCGGGGCTTAGGGACTAGAATAAACTAGTCCCCGGCAACGGCGCCATTTTGCAGACGTTATAAAGTGAGTGGTTAAACTGGTGTAAAATTAAAAGAAAAGAAAATTAAACTCAAATTAAACGTCGGGCTGCAAATAAATCCCGGTCGCAGTAGTATAGTGAAAATGTAAGCAACCGGATGTCGAACCGTGGGACTAATGTACATATAATAGTACCTAAGCGTGTCACAAGAGGGGGGGATTATTGACTTGTAAAATAAATAAAAAGAAAAGATAAAATAAACTAAGTTAATAGATAAATAAAATGGAACTCCGGGTCAGGTTAATATAATCTGCATAATTAAGCTATCTCTACTGGTTTAATAATTTGGCAAGGTTCCTGTAATTATCTTAAGGACTAAGTCATAGCCTCATAAGAACTCGTTCACCTGTAATGCAAGGTTCTAATCAAGGTTCAAGCAAAAGCCTGCGAACAGCATAGGAGTATTGAGGAATTACATTTGCAACTGAATACTAACTTATTAAATCATAACAAGTTTCCTCCAGTTTTACGTCTTAATTAACCTATCTACTTATCACCGGTCTGATCAAAATAGACTTAGGAAAGCAATTTAATAAAATCATGACATTTATTAAAAAGGTGCGAGATAACCTTTAAAACGTAACAAACTATATATAATTAAAACCAGTAAAAATAATGCATAATTAATACAAACACATAATAACCATTCCCAGAGTATACGTAAACTAGCCTAACATATTAAATAGATAGACAGAGACAAGAGTAATAGAAATCATCCGTAATCACTCCGGCTCACTCTGCTATTTTGTATACGTAGGGCTAGAGGTGGATTTTGTGAATGTGGAAATAAATAAAAATGGAGAAGGCGGGAGAAGAGAAATGAGATGGCGTGAGGTGTGGTGAAGTGGTCGTGGATGGATTGATTGAATGGGTGGTGGATGTATTGATGGATAAATGAAGGGAGAAGGCTCGTGGGTTTATATAGAGGAAGGAAGAGGCAGCAGATAAGGAACGCGTGAGGAATTGATTGAGGCGACAAATTGATTTCACTGATTGCTCATTTATTGCAGGGGACAGACAGCTGAACACAGTCGTGAATTAAGGTAGGCGCTGCAAGTTGGACGAGTTGCAGACAGTCGGCGCGAGTTGCAGACGACGACGGGCGAAATCGACGCGAAGAAGATAAGCTCGCGCGACTGACTAGCTGCTGTCCGCCTCCATGTCCGCCAGATAACAGGCGGTTGCAACAGGCGGTTGCTGTCTTGATCGCCCCTTATTAGGCGGTTGCTCATACTCTTGTCCGCCTCTTCATTGAGCGGACACCTTGTGTCCTGTCCGCCAGCTTTGAGGCGGTTGCACGCCCATCTCTTGTCCGCCTGTTATTGAGAGGACAGGGGCGGTTGAGCCAGGCGGTTGCAACCTATCGTGACTTATTTCCTTCCGACTTCGACCGGCTCTAGATTCTTCGTTTGGACTCCGTTTTCTGAGCCGTTTGCGTCTATGTGTTCGTCTCTTTATCTACTTTACTCCCAGCTTGGTTTTCCTCATGTTTGAACAATAAATTTGTGAGATAAACAATAAAACATAAACTAGAGGAAAATTAACCGAAGTGGAGAAATGAGCAAGAAAAGTGCTAATATAATATATGAAATACACCTATAAAACATGCTCATTTGGACACTTATCACACCCCCACACTTATCTTTTTGCTTGTCCTCAAGCAAAATCACATACCTAAGTAAGTAGGGAATGCTCAATACTAACAAATATTATTATGAAGGGTAGGATAAACATGATCTTTTAAACTTATTGAGGAGTGTGAAAAATTAATTGCTGGTGGCATAGGTGTGCTCAGGGTAAAAATAAAATATAGAGTTTCGGGGTATGATCTAAGGTACTTCAAATGTTTCTTTTGTTTAGGTGACTCTGAGAACTTTTACCATGGCCAACTTCTCTCAAGAACGGGCATTGAGGAGAAAACAAAAGGAAAAATAGATTTATGCATTTGTTTCACTTTTGCATAAGGGATGAGAAAATAATAGATAAGCATCAAGCTTTTGTATTTAAGAACACTCAACTCTCTTTGTTGGTTACCAATGGTGTCTCGCAAGTCCCCTATTATTATTTTTCTTTCTCTTTTTTTTTAACAGAAAAGCACCCCTTAGCAATCCCTAAGAGAGAAGACAGAAAGAAACCCTGAGCAATAAAATCCAACCATTTGCAGATTATTTGGTCACACCGCATATAAAATGCTCCTCAAAAGTAATCAAAATTTTAAAATTTGTACCATTTATCCTACAATTCATAACAATATTTATTCTTAAAGAGAACAACCCACATATAAAGGGTCCATAATATTTGAATTGGACAAACGCAAGATAAGCAGAGAGATTAAACATTTAAGCACAAAATGTCACCGAAAAGGGCATGCTCCCCCACACTTAAATTGAACAATGTCCTCATTGTTCACCAGAAAAACAAGGGAAGGTTTCAGAAGACCTTTTCGGTAAGTAGATAAAATAGAGATATCACAAAGATCAAAATAAACATTTAAGCACATAAACGCTCCTCTGCAATTTTTATTTAAAATAAAGCATAATTAAAGAAACTGGTACTCCCCTGATTTTATTTTTGCTAGTTGTTAAAGGAGTTCCCCCACACTTGAGCTTTAGCCTCAAGTAGCGTAGCTTGGTTGCGGTGTCCACATGGAGGTGCACCTGCATAAGACACTAGAAGCAACTATACTACAAACGGGGTTAAAAGTTAGCAAAAATAAAATTTAAAGAGAACCTGAAAATTAAAAGAACAAAAAAGCTAAATAAAATAAAAGTACACCCGGGTGCCTCCCGGGAAGCTGCCCTTCTTTAACGTCTTTGGCTAGACGCCTGCTTTGTTATCCTGGATCAAAACAAAACGTTACCTCGGCATATAAATAAGAAAATTAATACTCCACAAAATCTGGTGTTTGAGGAGGTATTGCCGGGAACGTAGTTCTAACAGAAGACCCGGCGATGATGATTTTTCTTCCTCAAATTGGAGGATGTAAACATCATCCTTTTGTAGGTGAGGCTTGTAGAAAGAACGCTGATCGATATCATCTTCAGAGAAAGTTAATTCTTTAAAGGTGATAGTGGCGTTTTGTTTGGATATTTTGGAGGGAGGTGATGGCAATTCCTTCTCTTCATATTCGAGGATGTAAATATCCTCATCTTCTGGATAGAGCACAGAGAAGGATGGAAACTGGCGGTAGGCGATTGTAGAGGGAAGAGAATAACTTACATCCGTAGTGGGGTGTTCTTCCTCATGAATTATTTCGCTCTCTGGTTGCAGTTTTTGTTGAGCGAGTCTCTCGAGGTAATCTGGTTGATCTTCTAACCAGAGTTGTTCTTGTAATATGAGACAATCTTCATAATCATGGGCTCCCCCACACACGGAGCAGTATAAATACTGTGAATAGCAAAACTCCTCTTCGAATACCTGTTCCATTTCCATTTTTTTTTGTGTGTTTTAGTATATAAAATAAAACTACTGAAATAGATTAGACAATTAAATAATTGAAAATAAACACAATAATAATATAAGTGGTTTGGTGAAGAAGCTGGAGCAATTTTGAAGTCGGGAAGAACAGAAATCAAACGCGCGCTTCTGATTTAGTCTTGTCCGCTTCGGACGTCCGCTTCGAATCAAGGCTGCGCGTGAATTGGAGATGTCCGCCTGGACGTCCGCGTGGTAGTGGGGCGGACGTGGCTCTGTTCTCTTTTTTTTTTTCTTCTTCTTCACGTACTCACTGAAACAAACGTTACTTACGGAAACAACATTAGAAAACTAACATACTATCAATATAAACAAATATAAAAAGATATATATAATATAAACAAAAACAAAATAATATAAACAAAAATATTTTAATATAACAAGTGAATAATCCGGGGCTTAGGGACTAGAATAAACTAGTCCCCGGCAACGGCGCCATTTTGCAGACATTATAAAGTGAGTGGTTAAACTGGTGTAAAATTAAAAGAAAATAAATTAAAACTCAAATTAAACGTCGGGCTGCAAATAAATCCCGGTCGCAGTAGTATAGTGAAAATGTAAGCAACGGATGTCGAACCGTGGGACTAATGTACATATAATAGTGCCTAAGCGTGTCACAAGAGGGGGGATTAATTGACTTGTAAAATAAATAAAAAGAAAAGATAAAATAACTAAGTTAATAGATAAATAAAATGGAACTCCGGGTCAGGTTAATATAATCTGCATAATTAAGCTATCTCTACTGGTTTAATAATTTGGCAAGGTTCCTGTAATTATCTTAAGGACTAAGTCATAGCCTCATAAGAACTCGTTCACCTGTAATGCAAGGTTCTAATCAAGGTTCAAGCAAAAGCCTGCGAACAGCATAGGAGTATTGAGGAATTACATTTGCAACTGAATACTAACTTATTAAATCATAACAAGTTTCCTCCAGTTTTACGTCTTAATTAACCTATCTACTTATCACCGGTCTGATCAAAATAGACTTAGGAAAGCAATTTAATAAAATCATGACATTTATTAAAAAGGTGCGAGATAACCTTTAAAACGTAACAAACTATATATAATTAAAACCAGTAAAAATAATGCATAATTAATACAAACACATAATAACCATTCCCAGAGTATACGTAAACTAGCCTAACATATTAAATAGATAGACAGAGACAAGAGTAATAGAAATCATCCGTAATCACTCCGGCTCACTCTGCTATTTTGTATACGTAGGGCTAGAGGTGGATTTTGTGGAATGTGGAAATAAATAAAAATGGAGAAGGCGGGAGAAGAGAAATGAGATGGCGTGAGGTGTGGTGAAGTGGTCGTGGATGGATTGATTGAATGGGTGGTGGATGTATTGATGGATAAATGAAGGAGAAGGCTCGTGGGTTTATATAGAGGAAGGAAGAGGCAGCAGATAAGGAACGCGTGAGGAATTGATTGAGGCGACAAATTGATTTCACTGATTGCTCATTTATTGCAGGGGACAGACAGCTGAACACAGTCGTGAATTAAGGTAGGCGCTGCAAGTTGGACGAGTTGCAGACAGTCGGCGCAAGTTGCAGACGACGACGGGCGAAATCGACGCGAAGAAGATAAGCTCGCGCGACTGACTAGCTGCTGTCCGCCTCCATGTCCGCCAGATAACAGGCGGTTGCAACAGGCGGTTGCTGTCTTGACCGCCCCTTATTAGGTGGTTGCTCATACTCTTGTCCGCCTCTTCATTGAGCGGACACCTTGTGTCCTGTCCGCCAGCTTTGAGGCCGTTGCACGCCCATCTCTTGTCCGCCTGTTATTGAGAGGTACAGGGGCGGTTGAGCCAGGCGGTTGCAACCTATCGTGACTTATTTCCTTCCGACTTCGACCGGCTCTAGATTCTTCGCTTGGACTCCGTTTTCTGAGCCGTTTGCGTCTATGTGTTCGTCTCTTTATCTACTTTACTCCCAGCTTGGTTTTCCTCATGTTTGAACAATAAATTTGTGAGATAAACAATAAAACATAAACTAGAGGAAAATTAACCGAAGTGGAGAAATGAGCAAGAAAAGTGCTAATATAGAATATGAAATACACCTATAAAACATGCTCATTTGGACACTTATCAGTGTCTGTAATGAGGCAGAAGCCGGCAAGAGCGGCACAATCCTCACCGGTACCTTTCCAGTCAATGGCGTGGACGCTTCGATCTTGTTCGACTCCGGAGCCTCACACACATTTATTTCGCTATCTTTTGCGAAGAGGCTGGGGTTAGACGGTGATGAGATGCCAGACTTCCTAGTCACTCTCCCGTCGAAAGAGCGGATCAGGTGTACCCGCTACCACCGAGATGTTTTGTGAGAATCAGAGGTGAAGAGTTTCTGATCGACTTGATAGAGTTCGACGGACTTGGTTTTGATGTGATTGTCGGGATGAACTGGTTGGAGCGGTACAAGGGCAGAATCCTGTGTGCCGAGCATCCTTCTTTGGAGTCCATCTGGGGTTACCATATCTTACCGCCAGAGGCCCAGGGAGCCTTCGACTCAGATCATCACCACCATGGCTATGTATCGTGAATTACGATGAGGGAGTGATGTATACCTCTGCTATGTCCAGGACATAGAGAGAGATCCAGAGTTTTGTCCTGATGTGCCGGTAGTGTCGGAGTTTCCTGATGTATTTCCTAAGGAACTGCCGGGCATGCCGCCAGCACGGGAAGTGGAGTTTGAGATTGATTTGGTTCCAGGCACCGGACCAATTGCGAAGGCGCCCTATCGCATGGCTCCAGCAGAAATGACTGAGCTCAAGGAACAACTGAGAGACCTACTCGACAAGGGGTTCATCCGCCCTAGCGTTTCACCATGGGGAGCGCCGGTCCTCTTCGTGAAGAAGAAGGACGGTAGCCTCCGCCTGTGTATTGACTATCGAGAGCTGAATGCCGTTACGGTGAAGAACCGTTACCCTTTACCACAAATCGACGATCTATTTGATCAGCTGAGGGGAGCATCAGTATTCTCCAAGATAGACCTACGATCCGGATACCACCAGATTGCCATCCGTGACAGTGATATCGAAAAGACAGCATTCAGAACTAGGTATGGGCATTATGAGTTCACAGTTATGCCGTTGGCTTATCAAATGCACCAGCAAAGTTCATGGACTTAATGAACCGCTTGTTCCAAGATCAGTTGGACAAGTCAGTGGTAGTCTTCATCGACGATATACTTGTATACTCGAAATCGAGAGATGAGCATGAAAGCGACCTGAGAAGTGTGTTACAAACATTGAGAAAGAATCAGTTGTATGCGAAATTTTCAAAGTGTGAATTTTGGTTGAACCAAGTATCCTTTCTTGGTCATGTGATTTCTGAGGCCGGGATCGCTGTTGATCCGGCAAAGATTGATGTTGTGCGCACCTGGCCTAGGCCGAAGATAGTTACCGACATCAGGAGCTTCCTCGGTCTGGCAGGTTATTATAGGAGGTTTGTGAAGAACTTCTCCAGTGTCTCGAAGCCGATGACTCCCTTGATGAAAAAGGATGCACCATTAGAGTGGACAGTCGACTGTGAGAGTTCTTTCAAGAGTCTCAAGGATGCTCTGACATCTGCACCGGTCCTGACATTACCAGACGGTCCAGATGGTTTTGAGGTCTATTGCGACGCATCAGGCAGGGGTATGGGTTGTGTGTTGATGCAACACGGGAAGGTCGTAGCATACGCCTCCCGACAGCTGAAGAAGCATGAAGAGAACTACCCTACCCACGACTTAGAATTGGGGGCCATTGACTTCGCACTGAAGATATGGCGACATCACTTGTATGGGGCAAGTGTGACGATTTATTCTGACCACAAGAGTTTAAAGTACTTGTTCACTAGAAGGAGTTGAACATGAGACAAAGAAGGTGGGTTGAATTTCTGAATGACTACGACATAAATCTGCAATATAAGGAGGGTAAGGCAAATGTGGTAGCTGACGCACTGAGTCGCCGAGCACACTCTCTCCATTCGCTAGTCTCTCATTCTGGCTTGGTTGAAGAGGTGCGGAGTGCTCAGATGATGGATCAGTACATGATGGAGATTAGACAGAAGCTTATTGATGGCACATTCGAGGGTCAGAAGTACGACTTCAAACTCCACGATGATGACCTGATTAGGCTTAATGGCCGATTGTGTATACTGAGGAGTAGCGCTGAGTTGAAGGAGCGCATATTAAGTGAATCCCATTGTTCTACTACTTCGATTCACCCCGGAGCTTCAAAGATGTATAAGGGTATGAAAAGATATTTTTGGTGGACTGGAATGAAAAAAGATGTAAATGACTATGTGTTGAGGTGTCTCACTTGTCAGAAGGTCAAGTTTGAGAACCGAAGGCTTGGTGGTATGGTACAGCCAATGCCAGTGCCTGAGTGGAAGTTCCATGACATATCTATGGACTTCGTAGTAGGGCTTCCGCCTACAAGGGGAGGTCTGAATATGATTTGGGTTGTTGTTGACCGACTGACCAAGGTGGCTCGATTCATACCGATGAAGGACACCTGGAAAGTGGCAAAATTGGCAAACTCTTCGATAGAGAGATTGTAAGGCACCATGGGGTACCAAAAACAATTGTATCAGACAGAGATACCAGATTCTTATCGAGATATTGGAAGTCTACACGAGAGCATTGGGTACCGAACTGAAATTGAGTACAGCGTTTCACCCACAGACCGATGGTCAGAGTGAGCGCACTATTCAGACACTTGAGGATATGTTACGTGCATGTGCACTTGACTTTCAGACCAGCTGGATTGACAAGTTACATCTGATCGAGTTTAGTTACAACAACAGTTACCATGCTTCGATCAAGATGTCTCCCTTCCAGGCCTTGTACGGTAGACCATGCCGCACGCCATTATGCTGGGATGAGTCGAGTGAAACGGTCATTATAGGACCAGAGTATCTGGAGCAAGTTCAGGCAGAAGTTCGCCAGATCCGGGCTAACATGAAAACAGCTCAGGATAGACAGAAGTCGTACGCAGATGTGCGCAGACGTGACCTGGAGTTCGCCGTGGGCGATCAGGTATTTTTGAGAGTATCCCCCATGAAGGGAGTGTTTCGTTTTGGCCAGAAAGGCAAGTTGAGCCCAAAATATGTGGGGCCTTATGTTGTGATGGAGCGAATCGGTCCGGTAGCTTATAGACTTGACCTACCCGCCGAGCTGGGCAAGGTACATGATGTATTCCATGTGTCCCAGTTGAAGAAGTATATGTCTCATCCGTCTCATGTGCTTCAGCCTGAAAGGCTAACCTTAGAGCCGACCATGCGATCAGTGGAGACTCCGGTACGCATTCTGGATACTAAGACTCGAGACACTCGCCATAAGTCTGTGAGACTGGTGAAGGTTCTCTGGTCTAACCAGGACGTTGAGGAGGCCACTTGGGAGCTGGAAGATAAGATGAAGGCGAAGTACCCGTCATTGTTTACTTCTTAGTGTTTGTGTGTATAGGGTACGGGGCGACCCCTATTTAAGGGGGGTAGAGCCGTTTCGGTTATGTGTATGACATGTATTTGGATACATTGTCTATGTTGTGTTGTTATGTTGTTACCCTGTTATGTTACAGACCGCTGAGTCTGATGATGTTGTGATGTTTTGTTGTTTGGACCTTGTGTCCGAGGTAATGTAAAGATGTTGTTAATGTTGATATGGAAGTGTTGTTGACATGTGTTCCCGTGTTCTAATATTTAGGATATGTGGAAGTATGAACTTTGGGGACAAAGTTCTTTTAAGGGGGTAGATTGAAATACCCCAAACCTAGTCATGTTGTTTAAACATTTAAATATGGTATATTAAGACTGAAAAGAGTCTTAGAAATATTGGTAAACAAATTTAAACAATAGAAAACACAAAATGTGCTTTAAGGTCAATAAAGGCCAAAATGTGCTCTAAGCTTGGGATAAGCTTGGTTAAGACCTAATGAACTTACCAAGACCTTATTTATATACTAATTAACATATTAAACCAATTACCAAAGAAAACCAAGCTTGAAAACAAGTTAAAACACAAAATGTGCTTTAAGGAGTCTTAAAGCACATTGTCGAAAAATTGTCTTGTAAATGAGTTTTGAATGGCTAAATGTCCATCATTACTCTTTAATTAATATGTGTACTATATAGTATCACATTTGGAGGTCTATATCAATGGGAAATCAAAATTTCACTTCTAAGTGCCTTGTTTTTATGAATAGTGATTTTAATAAGCTCGTTTGTAACATATGTTTGTATAAGTAATTAAATTGACAAATAAAGACTATAATACCCCTAAGTACTAAAAGGGGGCCGGTTTTCTTAAGTGTGGTGACTCACCACTCTCTTGTTCACATATTAAGTAAATAATGATAACTAAATAAAGTACTTTTTACTTTATAACTACAAATATCTTCAAAAAGTAAGTTCACTTTCATTTCTCTCTTCTTCCTTGCATTCACACGGTTCCATGCTCTCTTCAACCTCTCTTCTTCATTCTCTTCCACGGTAATACCACACACCCACCATTAAACTCCATCTTTGATCTCTTGTAAAATCTAGCTCACTTAACCAAATAAAAAACAAACACCACCATTCTCTTAGTCTCATCAAGCTCTTCATCCCTATCTTCTCAAAACTTCAAGACCACCATTTCGGTGCCATGGAGTTCCACCATTGAAGGAGCTTGAGCTTGTATTTCTACATATTATTACTCTCCTTTGCTTCTAGGTAAGGAATCTCAAATAAAAACTTCATTTCCTCCATGTTTTGTGGTTGACCAAAAATACCCATTGAAGGTGCTCTTTATATGGCTTTGTTTTAGCTTCATTCCAACCTTTCAAGGACTAGGTGGAGTCCTCTCTTCATAGATATTCAAACCCTCTTCAAAGACCAAGGTAAAACAACTACATTAATGTTTTTGAAATAATGTAAAAACTAGGGTTTACAATGAGTTTAAGCTTGGAGCTTGTATACTCATTTCAATGCTTGTATATTGTTTAGTAGTTGACAAGGAATCAAGTACCTAGCCGATTTTAAACAAGAAAGGAGTTTTGTGGAAAAGAGGTAAATGTACTAACCTAATGTAGTTTAATGCCTTAGGAGAAATGAGCTTATAATGCTTGTTAAAACTACCTAAAGAGCAAATGGTAAATGACCTAGTGAAATGTTCTTAAGGAGACTAGTAAAAGAACATATGTCTTGTTGTATGTATTTGCAGGTCAAAGGCATATATATTGTGGAGATTCAGTGTTTAAGGGTTATGCACTTTAAGGGCCTAAGAGCCATGCATTTTAAGGGCCTAAGTGCCATGCAATTTAAATTAAGCACTATATTGTGATGTAGTGTAAATTTGGTGAAACTATGGTGTGAGAGTGTTCTTGGTGAGTTAAGGTGTTCTTGTGTACTTGATGGAGAAAACAATGTGTTTTGGCTTAGTAATGTTCTAGGAGAATCCATGTCAAAATTTAGGTAAGAAGCAAGAAGTTCTAAGTGTTTATATAAGGCTTGGTGAACTAGAAATGTTGGAAATGCTTAAGTATTTTACAAGAGGAGAAATAATGTCTTAAGGTGTCTAGGTAAACAAAGGGACTTAGACATCAACTAGGGTCTAAGTGGTTAGAAATGATGCTTGGGAGATGATGTTGAAATGAGAAGGAAGCATTTTTGGGATAGTAGTTATCATAGGTATAAAACACCACTTGGAGACTAGGAGGAAATAACATAAGTTAGGAATTTCGGTATGAAATGAGTAAGTGTTTAAGGTGATAGATAATGAGTTTCATGGATGTTGTATGTGGATATAAGTGTACCAAATGTTGTTAGGAAACATAAAGAGGCTTTAGGAGAAGTTTGGTGAAGATTTGACAAAGTTTGGGCAAGTTTAGATGGCGTCCGACCCAGGGGTCCGACCCAAGTTGGGTCGGACAGCCTCTGTTAGACGTCATGAAATTGTTCAGGAACGGTCCGACCCAGAGGACTTGGGTCGGACATGGTTCAGACGGTCAAGTTTTGAAGGACGGAAAATGTTCTGGAATGGTCCGACCCAGTCGGGTGAGTCGGACGTGGGTCGGACGGGCGTGTTTTGTAAGGCGGTAAGAGTTCTGTAATGGTCCGACCCAGTCGAGTGAGTCGGACTTGGGGTCGGACATGTATGTTCAAAGGTCGATAAAATTCTCTGAATGGTCCGACCCAGAAGGTTGGGTCGGACATGGGTCGGACAAGTTGAGTTTTTTTTTAACCCGAAAATCACTAGAAGGGTCCCGACCCAGTTGTGGGTCGAACGGTGGGTCGGACAGACCAAAAACTTAAAAAAAACAAAAAGAATGTGACTTATGTTTTAGTTAACCCTAGGGGGTATAATGAAGGTAACCTAGGGTAAGTTAGACATTAAAAACATGTCATACAATCATGTTAAACATTTAGTAAGTTTGAAGTTAAATAAGTAATTAACCGACGTTATTAATTATGTATAGGAGTGACCTACGGAGGGAATCAATCGAGGCAAGGACCAAGGTATGGTTTTCTTGTAGTCTGTTGCCTACCGGTTTACACCGGCTTGTGTCTTGTTTGTTTTCTGTGTGTTTATGACTTTGTAAGATTAAACCATGTAAAGAGTTTACAGTTGTTAAATATTATTATGTTGTTAAGTATGACTCTCTCTTCCCTTGTGTGTGTCTAACAAGACTTGACCTATTATTGTGATTTGTGTACTGAGTTCATTAATGAACTGCTGACAAGTGCTAACGGGGAAGTGAGGAGTCCGGTCTGTTCCGGCCACGCGTGTGAGTATGGGAGTCGATGTCATAACCGGTTGATTCTCTTTATATGTTATGGTTGTTTTCCAATTTGGTTTCCAACCTTCCCTTTAGCTTAACCAAGGCTATTTACTGACTCACGTCGGGCCACAGGGGCATACTATGTGTTATTTCGGTCAGCAACTCTTGTGTTAAGTTATCCGTTCAATCTAACAGGACGGTAACGAGTTATGTAACGAGCTTAGCATGAGCATGGCAACATTCTCTAAGCTCTCTATGGGGACTAACTGTGTTGGTTCTCTTCTTAAAAGGAATTGTTCTTGTGTGATGTATGTGATGTTGTGTACAATACCTATGATGTGATATATATGTATAAGTTGTGTGTTTTAAAATGAATGCCATGTCGTCATGACAATTAGTTTGCACGCATCCCGGTAGCCGATGGCTGCGCGTTAACCATTCCAGCCAAGAGTTGCTGACCCCTCGGGGGCTCCATATTTCTTTTACTGCAGGATGAGGATCGAAGAAGCGGAGTGGCTTTAGATCCTAGGATGCAGGTTTACTTTTGGTTGCTTTTGGATGTTGGCCCGGGATGCGCCTGTGCTCCCGTGGCGTTATATATTTTGGTTGTGAACGGTTTACAGTGACAGTATACAGTAAAGGATGTAAGTAAATACTCGGTATTATGTCAATGTATATATATGGTTATTAGTTCTATGCTCGGGAGTCTGATCATCAGACCGGTACACTTGTATTTATTCAGCCTTGTTAACCACGTGGGTGGTTGACGGCGTTGTAGCACCAATCGTTTAGTTACTGTTTAGTTGTTTAAGTTCCGCTGCGATTTCAAGTAGTGTTATGTGCGTAGTAGGGGTGTTACAAAAAGTGGTATCAGAGCGAAGTATCGCTCTCTGATGACTAGAATACCGAGCTTAGGGATATACCGAGTTAGGAAACCTAACTATAGTTACCTAAGTGAACAGTTATGGAAAGGTTAACCACTAATTAAGTGTGGGAATACCTTATGGTCGGGAAAAACGTTACAACCGTTGGACCGATAAGTGTGCAAGCATATTGCTAATGAATATTCATGTGAATTCAGATGGCAGGTAGACCGCGAGGTAGAGGCCGCGGAAGCGGTACTGGAGATACGGGTGACCAGGGCGAGAATACTACGGCTCAGGTTATGGCTGAGGCAGTAGCAGCCGCCGTAGCCCAGATGGTACCCCAGCTTGTAGCTGCGATTCAGCAGGGGCAAGCGCCCAGAGTTCTACCACCACCACCGCCACCGCCACGAGAGACCAACTGGGTCAAGGCGTTGGCTGATCTGAGGCCACCCTCATTCAGTGGGAGAGACCGATCCCCGTAAGCTGGAGGCGTACATCTCCGAAATGGAGGCCGCCTTCGAAACCTTAGCAGTACCTGAGGAGGTAAAAGTTCGACTTGCCGCATATTACTTGAAGGGTTCGGCACAAAGCTGGTGGAAGCTAGTACGGGAGGGCAGAGTGGCTGACCCGACCTTTCAGTGGAGGGAGTACACGGCTCTGCTGCGAGCCAAGTACTACCCAATACACGTGCAAGAGGCCAAGCGCCTGGAGCTGGACAATTTGAGGCAAGGGGATAAGATGACGGTAGATGAGTACTACTCAGCCTTCATCGGACTTATCCACCTACTACCGGATCTGGGTTACTCGGACCGGATTCTTGTGAACCGTTTCTACAACGGACTGAACTATCGCCTACGCTATGGCATGGGGCCAACTGGATATACCACTTTGCAGGTAATGGGACTACAATGTGATGTGAATAAGTGTGTACAATGTGTTAATATGATGTGAATTTGTTTGGCGGGGCATAACTGACACCCTAAATATAGGAGTGCTACCATGCCGCTGCAATCGTGGAGATCACCGTCCGTCTGAGGGACAAAGAGAGTGCGCTCAAGCGCAAGGCTATGAACGAGGGCCAAGGCACGCAAGGGCAATGGGGAGGAAAGAAGAAGAAGTTCTACCCCCAGTCCTAGAAAGGACAGCAACAGGGTGGCAAGGGCCAGACCCAGACCACCACCGCTGAGGAGCCTCCGCAGCTCACCTATGCGTATGCGGCCAAGTCCCTACGTTCTTACCCACCTAAGGGTAATTACCTAATCCTGTGTGATAAGTTGAAGTGTATGTTGATAAGTTGTGAAACAAGTATTGATTGTGTATTGTGATAGCAGCTAGCACGGGCTCTGGACCGGAGCGCCACTATTACTGCAAGTGGTGTAACGGAGACCACCCCAGCAAGGACTGCAAGGGTAATGATGTGCAGTGCCGATACTGCAAGAAGATGGGTCACCGCGACTATGAATGCTGGCAGAACCCGAACAGTAGAAACTACAGGCCCAAGGGGCAATGGAAGGGTAAGACCACTGCGACCACCGATAGCCCGAAGACGGCGAATCAGCCACCCCAGATCAGAGGTACACAGAGTCCCAGAAGGGGAAGGGGTCGGGGTCCAGCAAGGCCGCCCTGAATGTGGTGGACCGGTCTGAGGCGCCAGGGCCCTCTTATAGACCAGGTACCGCCTAAACTGTTGAATGTAGTAAGTGTTTGCATACCGCATTCCATGCAAGTGTGTTAGTGAGTTTAAGTAAACAACCATGTGAGTAAATATTAAAGTATAGTGTGAAAGACACCTAATTAGAGTTCTCTAACTTAAAACTTAGCACAAAAGTTCTCAATATATGTTATCCAATCCCACCCACACCAAACCTGAAGAACCAACCACACATCAACATCACGACTTTCCAATGGAGCAATGTCAGGTTATCCAACCAGGTATGATATCTTAAATGGATACCTGACACCGGAAGCACAAATCCAATGTGAGCCTCGACTTTAAACCCTATCCTATGTGGATTAACTTGTTTGGGATCTAATCGGGTTTTAGGTCCACTTATAGCCTAAGATTAATAACTATGTCATATAATTATTAAACCTAAGCTAGCTCACTGGAACCTATTACGAGTCGCCACCTAATTTTAACCTAGATCAAATTAGGAAAGGAGAGTTCGGGTTCGGGGGCTTGATATTCGACTTAATTAGGGTTCAATTACTTTCATTACCCTTCCTAGGTCGTTTTTCCTCTACTTGGTTCAATTACGGCTTTCTACAAAGTTGTTTTTAACCTAGGTGCGCGCTTCGGTTTTTTTTTTAACGTTTTTTGACAGAAAATTAAAGTGGAAATTAAAATTACCTAAGCTAGGGTTTCGGAGGCAGAATTAGGTCAAATTTTGTTTCCGTCCGTAGCCACGGACCTAATGTCCGAGGCCACGGACCCCAGTTTAACCTATATGAAAATAAAAGTCGAAATAAACATAAAATAGAAAATTGTAAAGTCGGGGCCACGGACAGGCTGTCCGTGGGCCCGGACATTATTAGAAAACCTAAATTTTTAAAATTTAAAAATCCCGCCGCCGTCCGTGGGCGTCCGAGCTTACAGACAGGGAGTCCGGGACCCCGGACATGACGTCCGTGGTTGCGGACCGCCCTCGGACGGCGGCGTTGAGGCTGTTCCCGAAGGTGTTTTTGGCTCAAATTTTATGGGTGTGTAGCCTGAAGGATGTACAAGACGTTAGTGATTGAAAGTTTTCAATTTGAATTCGAATTAAGCACGAAACTTAGCAAACAAGTTATTGGACAGAAGTTTAAACAAACAAACAATACAGAAGCGTAGAGGGGTTAGTTTGAGCCCAAATTTTGAGGCAAGACAGATAATACCGTGGAGAGTTAGGAAAGTGGGATTTCTACCTGTTTTACTTTCGGATTCACGGTGATTCTTCACACCGGGATTCGTCGAGTGCTCCGTTGATGGCAGACCCGAGAGGATTTCGAACCAAGCTTCTGGTTGTTGGTTGTTCTTGCTGTTCTTCACGTTTTGGTGGTGTTTTTGTGGGGTTTTGATGATTGATGATGTGTGGGAGTTGAAAAATATGTTTTGGTGTTGATTTTGGTGAGATTTCGGTGTTTGATTGTGGCTCTGGAGTTCAAAAACGTGGAGAAAGAAAGAGAGACGGCTGCCTTCTTTGAGAGTTCTAGGGTTCTTGAGGTTATTATTTGATCATGGGATAAGGCTCCTTATATAGGCTTCCTTAAAGATAGAAAAATCCGGTAAAAACTGAGATTTACAGACGTTTTAGCTCAAGGGCTTCCAAAAGAAATTTGATTATGAAATTTTACACGTGGGTAAAGGATGATATTTCTGAATTTTCTAAAGTGGAATCGAATTTTTTGGATATTGGAATATTTTTAAATTCAATTTCTCGTCATTTTCAGTCAGAAATTGCTAGAAAATTATTGGAAACTCGAAAATCGAAATTCCAACGCCATTATGCCCAAAATGTCATCCTCTATCATGGGGTAAAATTTCAAAGAATTTGAACTGATTTGACCCTTATTTGGAGAGAGAAAGCCTATAGGGGGCTTAGGAGCCTTGAAAAATTACGAAAGTGCCCCTGGAGATGACTAAGCTGCCCCTGGTACTCTGAAATGTTCCGATCGAACTGGGAACCCTCGCTACTTGACAAAACTAGCCTATTAGTAGAGACTCTCTTCCGGGGGGGTTGAAATTTTGGGTATAACAGATTGCCCCCGTCAACTAGACTTTGTAATGGAAATGAGAAGGCTAGTTGATGCTTGAGTGATACCCCCAAAATTTTGGATTTAAAAGACCCTCCCACATGCAATTGAAGTCCGACAAGTTGTGTCGAGCTGTTCTAAGGCGCTGACTACCTATGAGTAAAGTGGAAGGGATGTCAAGCGATTCTAAGGCGTTGACTACCTATGAGGATGATACGATGTCAAGCTATTCTAAGGCGTTGACTACCTATAATGACTGAAATGATGTCAACCCATTCCAAGGCGTTGACTACCTAAAATGTGAAAATAAGATAATGTCAAGCGATTCTAAGGCGTTGACAACCTAACGAGTGAAAATTGGGTGGTGTGCAAATGCGAGAATGCTGAAATGCTAGTGATGCTGATGATGCTGACGATGCTGATGATGCTGACGATGCTGATGATGCTGATGATGCTCGGATGCTTCTGGGGACCGAAACCCTTTCCAATGCTCCTGGTTGGTACTATGGGGACTTATTGCCTCTGCCCACCAACTGGGTGCTGGGATAACTTCTAGATTACCAAGGGGACTTATTGCCACTGCCCACTAGTTGTTTCTCCCAAGAAGTTGACATGAAGATGGGGACTTATTGCCTCTGCCCCGCCAACTTAGATCACGCTCTGTGTCGTACTTGTCTCGCACTGAAGATGATACTAGGTCTCGTACTGGTCTCGCACTGGATGATGACGATAGGTCTCGCACTGATGAAGATGATAGGTCTCGCACTGATGAAGATGATAGGTCTCGCACTGATGAAGATGATGGGTCTCACACTGATGAAGATGATGGGTCTCGCACTGACGAAATTGATGGTCTCGCACTGATGAAGATGCTTGGTCTCGTACTGAATGAGGAAACTGCAGGGCCTCGCACTGTTTTGGGTCTCGAACTAAAAATGAGTTAGGAAGATAATGGTCTCGTGCAAATGATGAGAACTGATTACTGGAGTGCCAAACATGGCAATGATGATAAGATGTATGCAATCAAGATATATGAAAGATACTCGTTCAAAACAGGAAACTGTTGGAAAAGGTGCCGAACTTGGCAATGCTTGAGAAAAACCCTGCTGAAAAAGGAAAGTGAAATGATCATTTCCTGACTAAAAATTTCAAATCTGCAATTTGCTTCTTGAAAAATGAACATGCCATTGGTGGAAGTGTGTGGTGTTTGTTGTGGTGCTGAAGGCTTTTGCCGGTGTTCAGGATTTGTGACAGACCTGGGATTGGGTTGTGATTTTGGATGGAGGTCAGGGTAATAACGGGCCTGATGTTTTTGTGGAGGTAAGGTAGGCCAATGACGGGTTTGAGAGTGTGTGTGTGGTGGTAAGGGCTTATGTGTGCCTGTGGTGGGATGGTGGTGCTCGAGCTTTGGGTTTTAATTGGTGCTGACATGGCAATTGTTGGAACCAACAATTGCCCCCAGTATTTTTTTCCTTAGGACAATCTGAGCTAGAGTTCATGGCAATCGATCGGGACGATCGATTGCCCCCAGTATTTTCTTTGATTAAACATGCGAACAAGTCTCACCCTCACAGGGTCGAGGCTTATGCTTTGATGTGGTGCTCCCTAACCTACACTCGATGTGGTTGGTGTTTGCACTCATTTCTCGCTCATGGTCATAACTTCTAAACCATTGAATTCGATATTTGATGGATTTACGCATTTGATCTGTTACTTTGACGTGATTGGACACACAACTATCAAGTCGGAAGTCTTTAAAGCTTATAACGTGGCCATAGGGTGTGATGAAAGACGACGGGATCATGGAGGGATATTTGAGGTATGTGGAGCTTAAATGGGTGACCAAAGCTGCAACTTGCGTCTTCTCTCAGATTCATCTTCCTTGTCTTGAAGTCGTCTAACTGCTTCATGTTGACGTTGTTTTTGAGCTTCTGGACCTGGACTTTTGGAGTTGTCCTTTACACCATTTCTCTTTTTTTGACATTTGGACTTCTTCGAGGCACTTCGGGTTCGCCTTTTGTTTATCCTTTCTTGACTTTGCCTTTGGGGTTCTTGTGTTTCCCGTTTTGGGCTTCGAGAGCTGTTTTGATGTGAGCTCTTTTGATCCTGTGTCACTCTGGGACCATTTACGGATCACTTCGTCATGCTGATAGCGGCATTGCTTCTTCGGACTGATGATAATGTTATCCGAGAGTCGGGCTCCTTGCTTCCTTTGGTCACCGGGTCGGGCATTCATCATTGGCTGGGTTATTTTGTGGTGTTCATATTATCGAAAAGGGATATATGAAAGGCTCAGCGGGGGTGCCTAGGGTTTAATGTCAGGGTTCACAAGTTTTTTGGCTATGTGGTGCGTGTACCTAGGTGCTTCGTCATTCCTGATAGTTGTGTATCCGCTCTTTGTTACTTTTCGCAGATCTAAGAGTAAATTTACAAATTATCTCCTTCAGTCAGAGTTATGCCATTTATCTCACCTTTGAATGTGGTCTTACCAGAGTCGTGTAAAAATGACACGCTCGTTCACTCATGGTTTTCCCACTCAAGACACTCTCGTGAGATTTTCACTTGGAAACTCGTTCGCACATTTAAACAAAAGATAAAAGACGACGAACTTAAACTTAGATTGCCCCCAGTATTGATTGGGGTTTGTGACAACAATTTGATAGATGTGGACTTTGAACCTCTTTGTGGGGTTTGGATATATATAGGGTGAGTTGTGGTGTTTGGTTAGGCATGTTCAATTTTTAGAAACAAGAGACAAGCCGTTCCATTGCATAGTCAGAAAATGATTGCTTCGTGATCCTTTTCCTTAAAAACTATTTTGTTTTCCTTCTTTTTTCAATGAATGAAAAATGGTTTGTACAGGAGTTGTGAAAATGGAACTATGATTTTATTTATGAATCATGAAAGAAACGTAAAGATTACAATCAGAGGTGACTGAAAACTAACTAATAAGCTACTAGGAAAATTTGAAGATGCAAGAAAACGATCTGCACACTTAGAAAAATTGGACTCCTTGCTCGAGGAGGTCTTGAATCTTGTGCTTCAATGCTCGGCAATTGTCAGCATAATGGCCAGGCAACTGATGGTAGTGGTAGAATTGATTAAGATGCCTCCCCAAATGAGTGGTTCCTGGCCGAGGGGCCAGGGGCTGTAGCAGGTTTCTCTTCTGAAGCTCTTCAAACGCCTGACTTGGTGCTCGGCCAATGTTGGTGAATTCCCTTTGCGATGAGTCTCGGGTGGTAAGGGTACTGTCCTAAGGTTTTGATGCGGAGATCTAGGTCGTTGAACCATATTCACTTCTGGGAAACTGCTTTGACCGCAAGCTACTGTCTGAAGATAAGCCTTTTCTGGTCCTGGCTTAGATAATTTGGAGCCACTGCCGGAGTTTCTTGAGCACTCGAGCTCCAAACCTTCCTTATGAATCCTTTCCTCTAGAATACCGACTTGTCCCATCAACATGTCCAAACTCGGAAAACATAAATTTTAGCTCATGGTTGTGTTTGTTTTCGCATGTTCTCAATTATCATGCGGATTTGCTCATGCTCGTCCATTCTGGTAGGCATGGCTGCAGCCTTTCTCCTCCAACGCTTGATGAAGTCAGACATGGACTCACCGTCTTTTCTGTCGAGTTCCTGCCAGATCGATTCTGGTGACCTCGAGGTTCTTAGCATACTCGAAATGATTTAGGAAAGCCTCGCAAACCTCCTCATAGGTTTTGGTATTCATCTTCTGAGTGAGATACTGGTGGAGAAATATGTGACTACTTCTACCTAGGCAGTGTACCTATCGTTTTGCGGTATAGTGATTAAATGGGTTGTCGATCTCAGGGACCTCGTTCAATTAACTGACAATTATTTACTAACTGAGAGACTAAACTAAGAAAACAGGAAATGTCACTTTTTAAGGTTTTAATTAATTTAATAAAAATAAATGACTCAACAAACTAACATAAAATAATAAAGTAAATAAAAAATAATTGAGTAAATAAATGAACAATAAAACTACAAATAAAAGGAAGCACCCCAGATTGTTCTACAAACCTTCACTTTTTAATCTATTAATAAATTCTTTTCTAATTCTGCAATAAACTCAGAGACTATAATTAATTCGTCAACGGCTAAGTCTAACGAATCCTAACCAGTTGCTAGAACTAGCAGCAGACTAATGCTCTAATCCGGACACAACCAATCGCATAAAGAACAGTTTCTATTTGACACCGATTAACCTATAGGCGGGATCACGCTTCTAGTCGTTAATCAGGTTTAACTTCCTTTGTCTTGTTATCTATCTCAGCTCTCGCGTGTTGATTAGAAAACTACAAATATAACTTTAATAATGATCAGAGAATTAAAGCGCATGAAGAACTGGAATTAAACTACTGCATTAATGAATTAGTAAAAAGATTACATAATACATAAAAAGATTCGGTTTGCTATCCCAACCCGGGAGCTAAATTAATTACTCAAAAATAAACAAAAATAACATAAATAAAAGAGAAAGACATAACCGAAAATAATATGTGGAGCTGGTGGTGATTTGTTGACGGAGCGACGGTGGTCTGGTGCATGGTGTGTGGAAACGGATGGACGATATGGAATGTGAATGGGAAAATGGAATGTGTATGGTGATCTGTTGTGAAAAATGGGAGAATGAATGGTATATGGAGCAGTATATGGATGCTAATGAATTTAGCAGGAGCGCAAGCCCCTGCTGTGGGCGTCTGGGGCGTGTCTTAATTCTGCAACCTACTAAAATATATAGGCACGGTCAATGATAGAATTTCTCTTTTTTTATCCCCAATAACAACCCCAGTATTCTTTCTGACCACATCTCCATCCAAATTCGGCGCCGTCTACTTTTTCCAAGGTCCTGTACATGTCTGCTGCCCATGTGAGTGTCGCAGCCCATGTTCTTTTCTAATTCGGCTGCTCCCCCACAAAACTCCAAACCTATATCAAATCAAAATATGTCGGCCACTCATCTCATGCCAATGTCTGGAGTCCATGCTAATGTATGTGATGCATTTGTATGCATGCGAATTCAAGTGCAGGCCGTGGACTCAAGCCATCTCCACATGCGCATGACAATTACTTTGTCAATGTCCAACAAGCATGCTAGTCCTAGTACGTCAACAAATGTTTGCACCTCTAAAGTCCAAAATCGATCGCGTGTATATATATATATATATATATATTCCAGATTTTTTTCTGTATTTGACACATAAAATATATCAGTTTATATCAAGACATAAATATAAAAAAAGCATATGATAAGTGAGAAATATGACATAAATTGTTATCATAATAGGAAGAATTATAGCCCTAAAAATAGATGTATTCGCACTTATCAAACTTCCTCACACTTAGCTTTTGCTTGTCCTCAAGCAAATACAGAATATGACTACTCTTAAGGGCCGTAGTATTGAAACTCAGGATCAAACAACTGTCGATGGAAAACAAGCAAAATGACAATCAAAAGAAAAGTTCTGCTACTAGCTGTAGGTTTTCGCAAACAGTGAAAAGAATGAAGTTAAAAACATGGAGAAGTTAGATTACAAAATCTGAATATAGATTATCTTGGGATCTTCCACCATTCTTTTCCTCTAACCTTTGGATGACAAGGGGTGTGAAGTAACACCTTATTCCGTGATACCTTTCAACACCACGTACTCATGATCAAAAACAAAAATTAAACTGCATTTTTTTTCTTATTTTTTTCTTTCGCATGCAAAAACATTCTTCTTCCGAGAAATATATACAAAACAAACGAATAATTGTGAATTGCAGAGTTATTCCGTAACCCAGACTTTTCTCTTATCCTTGTAACGGTGTTGGGCCAACTATCCCAGATCCCGAGACCTTAGGTGGTAGATAGGTGTAAGGCACCCCTTGGACTTAATAACCGGATAGACGAGGCCTGCTTTTGTTAGGAAAAATTTCTGATCAGCGGAGTACCTTGTCTTATCCTTTCATTCCAAACTTTCACATTAATTCCAAAATCCCAAGTTAAACTAATTCAGTTTCCACAATCAACTAATCCATCAAATTTCAGTGAAAACAGATAAATTTTAATAAAACTAAACAAACAAACAACCTAGAGCAGAAAGATTCTTGAGGTGGTCATCAGGCTCGTTTTCAAAACTTCCAATTTTTTTTCGGCCACTTAAAAGAGATAATTCTTTCAAAATAAGAGGACAAACAAAAACAAATGTGGCATTAAGTGCAACTGGCATATTTTCAGGGAAAGGTCCTACTTCCTCACACTTAAGAGGAGCAATGTCCTCATTGTTCAAAAATAAAATCAAGAGAAGACCTTTCAAAATATGCCAGAGTCATGAAGAATTTCATTCAGGATAATCATGGACTGATTTAAAATAAGCATTAAGCATGATAGATCATCGTAGGCTGAACACATTAAAATAAAGGAAGTGGAAACTCCCCTGATATCGTAGATTGAGGAAGGTTCCCTTCCTCACACTTAAGCTTATGCATGGGGTAGTAGCCTTCCTCACACTTGCGTTCATGCAAGTGTCCAGCCTTGGGGGTACATCAAACACCATAAAAAGTTTTTCACCTGCACACATTCACAACTACCACAAAAACGCTAAAAAAGCGTTGCGTTAAAAGCACAAGCACCATTGCCACTTCTAAATGAAAGAAAAACAAAAAAAACCAGAAAACAAAAAAAACAAAACATAAATTTAACCACAATTAAATACCAAACAATCAAACAAAATTATAAAATAGAAATTAAACTAAAATATCCTATTTAAAATAAACAAAATACAAAACTAATAAACAAAGTTAAAAAAAAAAAAAATAAGAAAAAAAAACTAGAACAAACTCAAATTCAATTAAATAAAATAAAAGATCGAAATAAAGAGCGAAATAAACTAAAATCTAAAGAAACTACCAACCAAACAAATCAAAAATCAATGAATAACCAAATCTATAAGGAAAAAAAATTAAAACAAAAAGAAAAGAAAAAAAAAACAAAATCCTAAAACTAGAATGCAAACGCAAACAAAAAAGAAATGATAAAAAAATGAACTTAAACAAAAAGTAAAGAAAGAAAAGATAAACAAAATAATAATAAATAAAACGAAAAAGCCTAAACTAAAACGTAACTAAAGACTAAAAGAAAAAAAACAAAAGGAAAGTTAACTAAACGTAATTCAAAAAAATACAAATAAAAGAGAGAAGAAAAAAAAAAGAATACTAAATAAAAGGCTACGTAAATGAACTAAATTCTAATCAAGATGTTAAACCAAAAAAAAAAAATCAAATCAAATAAACCGAAATTATCTCCAATAAGTAAAAAACAAAACTAACAAAACTCTAAATAAAAAATAAAGAATAGAAAAGAACAGGCGATAATCTAAAAAAGAAAAGAATAAAGAAAAATTAACCAACGAAAGCTTGCGTAAGCTATATACTAATTGAAAAACTAGTTCAAGTAACGAAAGAAGTAAAATAAAAATCAAAAACGAAAAAGAAAATAAATGAAAGAAATAAAAATCAAACGTAACAGACTAGACAAAATAGAAATCACCATATATAATGCAATCGAATAAAATTGAATTCGAAATCATGACAGAATCCCAAAAACGTCAAAAAGTTACGTAACTTAAATTGAGAAAGAAATAAAACGAAATAAAAGAAGAAAAATAACTAAAATAAAATTCCAATTAAATAAATAAAAATGTCATTAACCGTGTCGGAGGTCCCCGGCAACGGCGCCAAAAACTTGGTGGAGAAATATGTGACTACTTCTACCTAGGCAGTGTACCTATCGTTTTGCGGTATAGTGATTAAATGGGTTGTCGATCTCAGGGACCTCGTTCAATTAACTGACAATTTATTTACTAACTGAGAGACTAAACTAAGAAAACAGGAAATGTCACTTTTTAAGGTTTAATTAATTTAATAAAAATAAATGACTCAACAAACTAACATAAAATAATAAAGTAAATAAAATAAATTGAGTAAATAAATGAACAATAAAACTACAAAAAAAGGAAGCACCCCAGATTGTTCTGCAAACCTTCACTTTTTAATCTATTAATAAATTTTTTCTAATTCTGCAATAAACTCAGAGACTATAATTAATTCGTCAACGGCTAAGTCTAACGAATCCTAACCAGTTGCTAGAACTAGCAGCAGACTAATGCTCTAATCGGACACAACCAATCGCGCATAAAGAACAGTTTCTATTTGAGACCGATTAACCTATAGGCGGGATCACGCTTCTAGTCGTTAATCAGGTTTAACTTCCTTTGTCTTGTTATCTATCTCAGCTCTCGCGTGTTGATTAGAAAACTACAAATATAACTTTAATAATTGATCAGAGAATTAAAGCGCATGAAGAACTGGAATTAAACTACTGCATTAATGAATTAGTAAAAAGATTACATAATACATAAAAAGATTCGGTTTGCTATCCCAACCCGGGAGCTAAATTAATTACTCAAAAATAAACATAAAAATAACATAAATAAAAGAGAAAGACATAATCGAAAATAATATGTGGACTGGTGGTGGTGGTGATTTGTTGACGGAGCGACGGTGGTCTGGTGCATGGTGTGTGGAAACGGATGGACGATAATGGAATGTGAATGGGAAAATGGAATGTGTATGGTGATCTGTTGTGGAAAAATGGGAGAATGAATGGTATATGGAGCAGTATATGGATGCTAATGAATTTAGCAGGAGCGCAAGCCCCTGCTGTGGGCGTCTGGGGCGTGTCTTAATTCTGCAACCCTACTAAATATATATAGGCACGGTCAATGATAGAATTCTCTTCTTTTTTTATCCCCAATAACACCCCAGTTCTTTCTGACCACATCTCCATCCAATTCGGCGCCGTCTACTTTTTCCAAGGTCCTGTACATGTCTGCTGCCCATGTGAGTGTCGCAGCCCATGTTCTTTTCTAATTCGCTGCTCCCCCACAAAACTCCAAACCTATATCAAATCAAAATATGTCGGCCACTCATCTCATGCCAATGTCTGGAGTCCATGCTAATGTATGTGATGCATTTGTATGCATGCGAATTCAAGTGCAGGCCGTGGACTCAAGCCATCTCCACATGCGCATGACAATTACTTTGTCAATGTCCAACAAGCATGCTAGTCCTAGTACGTCAACAAATGTTTGCACCTCTAAAGTCCAAAATCGATCGCGTGTATATATATATATATATTATTCCAGATTTTTTCTGTATTTGACACATAAAATATATCAGTTTATATCAAGACATAAATATAAGAAAAAGCATATGATAAGTGAGAAATATGACATAAATTGTTATCATAATAGGAAGAATTATAGCCCTAAAAAATAGATGTATTTCGCACTTATCAGATACCAACGCTGAGGAGTCTCGTCTAGATAGCGTGCGAAAACTTTGGCTTTTTGCATATCGTTGAGCCCCAAGATGGACATTTCTCGGTCGAACATAGCCAAGTGAATCTGTGGACGAGGAACCCTTGTACAAAGCGAGTGCAGGCAGCTTCAGCTTTAGGGGAAGATCAACTTCGGGATACGACGCCGTGGAGAAATAATCGAAGCCAGCTGGTTTGTTGGTTTTCTCTATGCGCTCAATCCTTTCCAAAACCCTTTTGACCTCTGTAGCTAGCTGGTTGTCAGGAAACATCCTTCCCCATACGTGTTTGAGGATCTTGGGCCCTAACAGAGTCAATCTCGATGTAACTACGATTAAATTTTCATCCACAAGCTTTTCCAGAGTGTGCTGATTTGTCTCCTGGAGATTAGCCTTACTCTCAGTTCCTCGACAATGGACTCCAGACCTTGTACCCTTGCACACAGCGGCCAACTGGGGCCTCGGGTTGATCGGATTTCCTCCTTCTGTCATTCTGGATTCGGGCTTGCCTGTTTCCAAGAAGTCCATTATTAGCTAACAAGAGGAAGTGGGTTGAAAGACACTAAGGGATTAATGACACTTCAAAAGGTAGATCGAAACAGGCTTAGGCAGAAAGCAAGTGGGCCAAGATACCCAGAAAATGAGGTGCTGGGCTGAAGTATCTCTCAGGCTATGAACTGGAATTTGGACTGAAATGTAAACAGATGGCTTTGATTGGGCCTGAGAGGTGACACCTAGATCTAGGGTTTTGGGCCAGGGCCTGAATAAGAAGTCTGCCTAGATTAGAATGAGCCCTTGGGCCGGAATGTGTTTGGGCCTAGAGCAAAGCACATGGGCTGGGTTGGTCCCTAATCACAAATGAGCCTAACTTTCTTTGGGCCAGAGAAGATGGTTGCTAAACCGAAAAAGATTTTATTTTCAGGCCTTGTGAGTTATTTCAAGTTCATGTGGATTTTCTTTTTTTTGGGCCTAGAACTAATTGGATAATTCAGATTGGGCCAGAAGAGAAATCACCTAAGTCTAATTTTGGGCTGAAGCCCGAACGACTCACATATTAAACCAAACAGGACCTCTGGGCCGCAAACAAGTAGAGCCGCCAATTCGGGTTGGGCTAGGTTAATGTAGGAGAAGTTCCTATCAACCTCTAGGCTAGGTAATGGACCAATCATACAAGCAAACAGGGCTCATACAAATTCAACATGTCCTCACTAGATGTTTAAATTCAACCGGGTATGGATCGATCCGGAGAGGTGCTTGGGGCTTGGGCCCAGGTCACCACAAAGGAATAGGGCTTGCACGCTATTCTCTTGGGCTTCCCCACTTTTTTCACATCACCTGAAGGTGTGCGTCTACGGCCGGGTCTTTGACTGACCAAACAATGGGCTTGGTAAGGACACTGCCAGGAGGAAAACGCTTGGGGCTAAGGCCCAGGTATTAAGGGGATGTGGTTAGACGACATCCTCCTCTTTTTCCCCGCTTATTCACATCACCTAAAAGGTGTGAGTCCCTGACAGAGGACCCTAGATGGGTCCCGGGGTGAAACTGGTTTTGTGTGGCCCTCGCTCTCATATGATGCAGGGGTGCAAAATTTAAAGTGTGCACAAAAAGTAAACAACAAGCAAATATAAAGCCATAAATAAACAATTTTTCGAGTTAAGCCTCTTTCTTAAAATTAAACAGGTTAAAGTTAAGAATTGATCCCCAGCAGAGTCGCTAGTCTGTGAGCTCGATTTTTAAAACCCTATCCTATGTGGATTAACTTGATTGGGATCTAATCGGGTTTTGGGTCCACTTATAGCCTAAGATAATAACTATGTCATATAATTATTAAAACCTAAGCTAGCTCACTGGAACCTATTACGAGTCGCCACCTAATTTTAACCTAGATCAAATTAGGAAAGGAGAGTTCGGGTTCGGGGGCTTGATATTCGACTTAATTAGGGTTCAATTACTTTCATTACCCTTCCTAGGTCGTTTTTCTCTACTTGGTTCAATTACGGCTTTCTACAAAGTTGTTTTTAACCTAGGTGCGCGCTTCGGTTTTTTTTTAACGTTTTTTGACAGAAAATTAAAGTGGAAATTAAAATTACCTAAGCTAGGGTTCGGAGGCAGAATTAGGTCAATTTTGTTTCCGTCCGTAGCCACGGACCTAATGCCGAGGCCACGGACCCCAGTTAACCTATATGAAACTAAAAGTCGAATTAAACATCAAACAGAAAATTGTAAAGTCCGGGGCAACGGACAGGCTGTCCGTGGGCCCGGACAGGCTGTCCGTGGGCCCGGACATTATTAGAAAACCTAAAATTTTAAAATTTAAAAATCCCGCCGCCGTCTGTGGGCGTCCGAGCTTACGGACAGGGACCGGGACCCCGGACATGACGTCGTGGTTGCGGACCGCCTCGGACGGCGGCGCGTTGAGGCTGTTCCCGAAGGTGTTTTGGCTCAAATTTATGGGGTGTAGCCTGAAGAAGGATGTACAAGACGTTAGTGATTGAAAGTTTTCAATTTGAATTCGAATGAAGCACGAAACTTAGCAAACAAGTTATTGGACAAAAGCTAAACAAAACAGCAATACAGAAGCGTAGAGGGGTTAGTTTGAGCCCAAATTTTGAGGCAAGACAGATAATACCGTGGAGAGTTAGGAAAGTGGGATTTCTACCTGTTTTACTTTCGGATTCACGGTGTGATTCTTCACACCGGGATTCGTCGAGTGCTCCGTTGATGGCAGACCGAGAGGTTTCGAACCAAGCTTTGGGTGTTGGTTGTTCTTGCTGTTCTTCACGTTTTGGTGGTGTTTTTGTGGGTTTTGATGATTGATGATGTGTGTGGGAGTTGAAAGAATATGTTTTGGTGTTGATTTTGGTGAGATTTCGGTGTTTGATTGTGGCTCTGGAGTTCAAAAACGTGGAGAAAGAGAGACGGCTGCCTTCTTTGAGAGTCTAGGGTTCTTGAGGTTATTATTTGATCATGGGATAAGGCTCCTTATATAGGCTTCCTTAAAGATAGAAAAATCCGGTAAAAACCGAGATTTACCGACGTTTTAGCTCAAGGGCTTCCAAAAGGAATTTGATTATGAAATTTTACACGTGGGTAAAGGATGATATTTATGAATTTTCTAAAGTGGAATCGAATTTTTTGGATATTGGAATATTTTTAAATTCAATTTCTCGTCAGTTTCAGTCAGAAATTGCTAGAAAATTATTGGAAACTCGAAAAATTGAAATTCCAACGCCATTATGCCCAAAATGTCATCCTCTATCATGGGTTAAAATTTCAAAGAATTTTAAACTGATTTGACCCTTATTTGGAGGAGAGAGAAAGCCTATAGGCGGCTTAGGAGCCTTGAAAAATTACGAAAGTGCCCCTGGAGATGACTAAGCTACCCCTGGTACTCTGAAATGTTCCGATCGAACTGGGAACCCTCGCTACTTGACCAAACAAGCCTATTAGTAGAGACTCTCTTCCGGGGGGGTTGAAATTTTGGGTATAACATCCATATCATCAGACGATGCGATGAACTATGAGCAAAACCAGGAGGTTTCTACACACGGAATACCCGAACGGATCAAGAATGCAATTGAAGATGATGTGCATGGGTAAGGACTGGAACCCTTACACCAAGACATATCAAGAAGTGCGAGCTGAAGATGGAGCAACTGTACCAAGTATACCTGAGGAGTTCCTTGCGGTCGTTAACCACGCCGTGGGAATTGCTCAACAAGTTGAAACGGATTCAATTCCAAATGTGAAAGCAGATCTATGCATTGTGAACTTCTACCAGAAAGGTGGACGGTTAGGTTTACACCAAGATAAGGACGAGTCACCCGAGTCTCTAAGTAAGGGAGCACCCGTGGTGTCTTGGTCCATTGGTGATACCGCAGTGTTTGTGTATGGCGAGCAGAAGCGTGCTGATCTCGCAAAGAAGCTACTATTGAAATCGGGAGATGTGTTGATCATGGGTGGGCAATCAAGGATGCTATATCATGGCATCAGAAAGATCAAACTGAATACCGCACGGCGGCAGTGATCAATGCCACACACATGAAACCCGGACGTTTGAATTTGACCTTCAGACAGTTTAAAGCCTTGTATAATTATGTGATGTGATAAACCAGTGTAGGTTAAGAATGTTGTAAGTGTTAATTATGGCGACAGTATAAGCCAACAAATGTTGTAAAAAGAGTGTGTTAATGAATAAAGTGGAGTTGTTTGAAACATATCAACCGTGTTGTTACCCAGTACTTATTAGTTTGCCAATGAATTAGGCTGTGCGCTCGGAACGGGAGGTATACTGAGTGTCTGCAATGAGGCAGAAGCCGGTAAGAGCGGCACAATCCTCACCGCTACCTTTCCAGTCAATGGCGTGGACGCTTCGATCTTGTTCGACTCCGGAGCCTCACACACATTTATTTCGCTATCTTTTGCGAAGAGGCTGGGGTTAGACGGTGATGAGATGCCAGACTTCCTAGTCACTCTCCCGTCGAAAGAGCGGATCAGGTGTACCCGCTACCACCGAGATGTTGTTGTGAGAATCAGAGGTGAAAAGTTTCCGATCGACTTGATAGAGTTCGACGGACTTGGTTTTGATGTGATTGTCGGGATGAACTGGTTGGAGCGGTACAAGGGCAGAATCCTGTGTGCCGAGCATCGACTGCTTCTTCGGAGTCCATCTGGGGTTACCATGTCTTACCGCTAGAGGCCCAGGGAGCCTTCGACTCAGACCATCACCGCCATGGCTATGTATCGTGAATTACGACGAGGGAGTGATGTATACCTCTGCTATGTCCAGGACATAGAGAGAGATCCAGAGTTTAGTCCTGATGTGCCGGTAGTGTCGGAGTTTCCTGATGTATTTCCTAAGGAACTGCCGGGCATGCCGCCAGCACGGGAAGTGGAGTTTGAGATTGATTTGGTTCCGGGCACCGGACCAATTGCGAAGGCGCCCTATCGCATGGCTCCAGCAGAAATGACTGAGCTCAAGGAACAGCTGAGAGACCTACTCGACAAGGGGTTCATCCGCCCTAGCGTTTCACCATGGGGAGCGCCAGTCCTCTTCGTGAAGAAGAAGGACGGTAGCCTCCGCCTGTGTATTGACTATCGAGAGCTGAATGCCGTTACGGTGAAGAACCGTTACCCTTTACCACACATCGACGATATATTTGATCAGCTGAGGGGAGCATCAGTATTCTCCAAGATAGGCCTACGATCCGGATACCACCAGATTGCCATCCGTGACAGTGATATCGAAAAGACAGCATTCAGAACTAGGTATGGGCATTATGAGTTCACAGTTATGCCGTTTGGCTTATCAAATGCACCAGCAAAGTTCATGGACTTAATGAACCGCTTGTTCCAAGATCAGTTGGACAAGTCAGTGGTAGTCTTCATCGACGATATACTTGTATACTCGAAATCGAGAGGTGAGCATGAAAGCCACCTGAGAAGTGTGTTACAAACATTGAGAAAGAATCAGTTGTATGCGAAATTTTCAAAGTGTGAATTTTGGTTGAACAAGTATCCTTTCTTGGTCATGTGATTTCTGAGGCCGGGATCGCTGTTGATCCGGCAAAGATTGATGCTGTGCGCACCTGGCCTAGGCCGAAGACAGTTACCGACATCAGGAGCTTCCTCGGTCTGGCAGGTTATTATAGGAGGTTTGTGAAGGACTTCTCCAGTGTCTCGAAGCCGATGACTTCCTTGATGAAAAAGGATGCACCATTCGAGTGGACAGTCGACTGTGAGAGTTCTTTCAAGAGTCTCAAGGATTCTCTGACATCTGCACCGGTCCTGACATTACCAGACGGTCCAGATGGTTTCGAGGTCTATTGCGACGCATCAGGCAGGGGTATGGGTTGTGTGTTGCTGTAACACGGGAAGGTCGTAGCATACACCTCCCGACAGCTGAAGAAGCATGAAGAGAACTACCCTACCCACGACTTAAAATTGGGGGCCATTGTCTTCGCACTAAAGATATGGCGACATCACTTGTATGTGGTAAGTGTGACGATTTATTCTGACCACAAGAGTTTAAAGTACTTGTTCACTCAGAAGGAGTTGAACATGAGACAAAGAAGGTGGGTTGAATTTCTGAATGACTACGACATAAATCTGCAATATAAGGAGGGTAAGGCAAATGTGGTAGCTGACGCACTGAGTCGCCGAGCACACTCTCTCCATTCGCTAGTCTCTCGTTCTGGCTTGGTTGAAGAGGTGCGGAGTGCTCAGATGATGGATCAGTACAGATGCAGATTAGACAGAAGCTTATTGATGGCACATTCGAGGGTCAGAAGTACGACTTCAGACTCCATGATGATGACCTGATTAGGCTTAATGGCCGATTGTGTATACCGAGGAGTAGCGCTGAGTTGAAGGAGCGCATATTGAGTGAATCCCATTGTTCTACTACTTTCGATTCACCCCGGAGCTTCAAAGATGTATAAGGGAATGTAAAGATATTTTTGTGGACTGGAATGAAAAAAGATGTAAATGACTATGTGTTGAGGTGTCTCACTTGTAAGAAGGTCAAGTTTGAGCACTGAAGGCCTGGTGGTATGGTACAGCCAATGCCGTGCCTGAGTGGAAGTTCCATGACATATCTATGGACTTCGTAGTAGGGCTTCCGCCTGTAAGGGGAGGTCTGAATATGATTTGGGTTGTTGTTGACCGACTGACCAAGGTGGCTCGATTCATACCGATGAAGGACACCTGGAAAGTGGCAAAATTGGCAGAACTCTTCGATAGAGAGATTGTAAGGCACCATGGGGTACCGAAAACAATTGTATCAGATAGAGATACCAGATTCTTATCGAGATATTGGAAGTCTACACGAGAAGCATTGGGTACCGAACTGAAATTGAGTAAGCGTTTCACCCACAGACCGATGGTCAGAGTGAGCGCACTATTCAGACACTTGAGGATATGTTACGTGCATGTGCACTTGACTTTCAGACCAGCTGGATTGACAAGTTACATCTCTGATCGAGTTTAGTTACAACAACAGTTACCATGCTTCGATCAAGATGTCTCCCTTCCAGGCCTTGTACGGTAGACCATGCCGCACGCCATTATGCTGGGATGAGTCGAGTGAGACGGTCATTATAGGACCAGAGTATCTGGAGCAAGTTCAGGCAGAAGTTCGCCAGATCCGGGCTAACATGAAACAACTCAGGATAGACAGAAGTCATACGCAGATGTGCGCAGACGTGACCTGGAGTTCGCCGTGGGCGATCAGGTATTTTTGAGAGTATCCCCCATGAAGGGAGTGTTTCGTTTTGGCCAGAAAGGCAAGTTGAGCCCAAATATGTGGGGCCTTATGTTGTGACGGAGCGAATCGGCCCGGTAGCTTATAGACTTGACCTACCCGCCGAGCTGGGCAAGGTACATGATGTATTCCATGTGTCCCAGTTGAAGAAGTATATGTCTCATCCGTCTCATGTGCTTCAGCCTGAAAGGCTAACCTTAGAGCCGACCATGCGATCAGTGGAGACTCCGGTACGCATTCTGGATACTAAGACTCGAGACACTCGCCATAAGTCTGTGAGACTGGTGAAGGTTCTCTGGTCTAACCAGGACGTTGAGGAGGCCACTTGGGAGCTGGAAGATAAGATGAAGGCGAAGTACCCGTCATTGTTTACTTCTTAGTGTTTGTATGTATAGGGTACGGGGTGTACCCCTATTTAAGGGGGGTAGAGCCGTTTCGGTTATGTGTATGACATGTATTTGGATACATTGTCTGTGTTGTGTTGTTATTTATTACCCTGTTATGTTACAGACCACTGAGTCTGAATATGTTGTGATGTTTTGTTGTTTGGACCTTGTGTCCGAGGTACTGTAAAGATGTTGTTAATGTTGATATGGAAGTGTTGTTGACATGTGTTCCCGTGTTCTAATATTTAGGATATGTGGAAGTATGAACTTTTGGGACAAAGTTATTTTAAGGGGGGTAGATTGAAATACCCCAAACCTAGTTATGTTGTTTAAACATTTAAATAAGGTATATTAAGACTGAAAAGAGTCTTAGAAATATTGGTAAACAAATTTAAACAATAGAAAACACAAAATGTGCTTTAAGGTCAATAAAGGCCAAAATGTGCTCTAAGCTTGGGATAAGCTTGGTTAAGACCTAATGAACTTACCAAGACCTTATTTATATACTAATGAACATATTAAACCAATTACCAAGGAAAACCAAGCTTGAAAACATTAAAACACAAAATGTGCTTTAAGGAGTTTTAAAGCACATTTTCGAAAAATTGTCTTAAATGAGTTTTGAATGGCTAAATGTCCATCATTACTCTTTAATTAATATGTGTACTATATAGTATCACATTTGGAGGTCTATATCAATGGGAAATCAAAAATTTCACTTCTAATGCCTTGTTTTTATGAATAATGATTTTAATAAGCTAGTTTGTAACAAATGTTTGTATAAGTAATTAAATTGACAAATAAAGACTATAATACCCCTAAGTACTAAAAGGGGGCGGTTTTCTTAAGTGTGGTGACTCACCACTCTCTTGTTAACATATTAAGTAAATAATGATAACTAAATAAAGTACTTTTTACTTATAAACTACAAATATCTTCAAAAAGTAAGTTCACTTTCATTTCTCCATTCTTCCTTGCATTCACACGGTTCCATGCTCTCTTCAACCTCTCTTCTTCATTCTCTTCCACGGTAATACCACACACCACCATTAAACTCCATCTTTGATCTCTTGTAAAATCTAGCTCACTTAACCAAATCAAAAACAAACACCACCATTCTCTCAGTCTCATCAAGCTCTTCATTCCTATCTTCTCAAAACTTCAAGACCACCATTTCGGTGCCATGGAGTTCCACCATTGATGGAGCTTGAGCTTGTATTTCTACATATTATTACTCTCCTTTGCTTCTAGGTAAGGAATCTCAAATAAAAAATCATTTCCTCCTCCATGTTTTGTGGTGACCGAAAATACACATGGAAGGTGCTCTTTATATGGCTTTGTTTTAGCTTCATTCCAACCTTTCAAGGACTAGGTGGAGTCCTCTCTTCATAGATATTCAAACCCTCTTCAAAGACCAAGGTAAAACAACTACATTAATGTTTTGAAATAATGTAAAAACTAGGGTTTACAATGAGTTTAAGCTTGGAGCTTGTATACTCATTTCAATGCTTGTATATTGTTTAGTAGTTGACAAGGAATCAAGTACCTAGCCGATTTTAAACAAGAAAGGAGTTTGTGTGGAAAAGAGGTAAATGTACTAACCTAATGTAGTTTAATGCCTTAGGAGAAATGAGCTTATAATGCTTGTTAAAACTACCTAAAGAGCAAATGGTAAATGACCTAGTGAAATGTTCTTAAGGAGACTAGTAAAAGAACATATGTCTTGTTGTATGTGTATTGCAGGTCAAAGGCATATATATTGTGGAGATTCAGTGTTTAAGGGTTATGCACTTTAAGGGCCTAAGAGCCATGCATTTTAAGGCCCTAAGTGCCATGCAATTTAAATTAAGCACTATATTGTGATGTAGTGTAAATTTGGTGAAACTATGTGTGTGAGAGTGTTCTTGGTGAGTTAAGGTGTTCTTGTGTACTTGATGGAGAAAACAATGTGTTTTGGCTTAGTAATGTTCTAGGAGAATCCATGTCAAAATTTAGGTAAGAAGCAAGAAGTTCTAAGTGTTTATATAAGGCTTGGTGAACTAGAAATGTTGGAAATGCTTAAGTATTTTACAAGAGGAGAAATAATGTCTTAAGGTGTTCTAGGTAAACAAAGGGACTTAGACATCAACTAGGGTCTAAGTGGTAAGAAATGATGCTTGGGAGATGATGTTGAAATGAGGAGGAAGCATTTTTGGGATAGTAGTTATCATAGGTATAAAACACCACTTGGAGACTAGGAGGAAATAACATAAGTGTTAGGAATTTCGGTATGAAATGAGTAAGTGTTTAAGGTGATAGATAATGAGTTTCATGGATGTTGTATGTGGATATAAGTGTACCAAATGTTGTTAGGAAACATTAAGAGGCTTTAGGAGAAGTTTGGTGAAGATTTGACAAAGTTTGGGCAAGTTTAGATGGCGTCCGACCCAGGGGTCCGACCCAAGTTTGGGTCGGACAGCCTCTGTTAGACGTTAGGAAATTGTTCTGGAACGGTCCGACCCAGAGGACTTGGGTCGGACATGGGTCGGACGGTCAAGTTTTGAAGGACGGAAAATGTTCTGGAATGGTCCGACCCAGTCGGGTGAGTCAGACGTGGGTCGGACGGGCGTGTTTTGTAAGGCGGTTAGAGTTCTGTAATGGTCCGACCCAGTCGAGTGAGTCGGACTTGGGTCGGACATGTATGTTCAAAGGTCGATAAAATTCTCTAGAATGGTCCGACCCAGAAGGTTAGGTCGGACATGGGTCGGACAAGTTGAGTTTTTTTTTTAAACCCGAAAATCACTGGAAGGGTCCGACCCAGTTGTGGGTCGGACGGTGGGTCCGACAGACCAAAACCAAAATTAAAAAAAAACAGAAAAGAATGTGACTTATGTAGTTAACCCTAGGGGGTATAATGAAGGTAACCTAGGGTAAGTTAGACATTAAAAACATGTCATACAATCATGTTAAACATTTAGTAAGTTTGAAGTTAAATAAGTAATTAACCGACGTTATTAATTATGTATAGGAGTGACCTACGGAGGGAATCAATCGAGGCAAGGACCAAGGTAAGGTTTTCTTGCAGTCTGTTGCCTGCCGGTTTACACCGGCTTGTGTGATGTTTGTTTTCTGTGTGTTTATGACTTTGTAAGATTAAACCATGTAAAGAGTTTACAGTTGTTAAATATTATTATGTTGTTAAGTATGACTCTCTCTTCCCTTGTGTGTGTCTAACAAGACTTGACCTATTATTGTGATTTGTGTACTGAGTTCATTAATGAACTGCTGACAAGTGCTAACGGGGGAAGTGAGGAGTCCGGTCTGTTCCGGTCATGCGTGTGAGTATGGGAGTCGATGTCATAACCGGTTCGATTCTCTTTGTATGTTATGCTTGTTTTCCAATTTGGTTTCCAACCTTCCCTTTAGCTTAACCAAGGCTATTTTACTGACTCACATCGGGCCACAGGGGCATACTATGTGTTATTTCGGTGGGCTTGGATCACTATATCCGAGGCACCTTGTGTTAAGTTATCCGTTCAATCTAACAGGACGGTAACGAGTTATGTAACGAGCTTAGCATGAGCATGGCAACATTCTCTAAGCTCTCTATGGGGACTAACTGTGTTGGTTCTCTTCCTAAAGGAATTGTTCTTGTGTGATGTATGTGATGTTGTGTACAATACCCATGATGTGATATATATGTATAAGTTGTGTGTTTTAAAATGAATGCCATGTCATCATGACAATTAGTTTGTGCGCATCCCGGTAGCCGATGGGCTGCGCGTGTTAACCATACCAGCCAAGAGTTGCTGACCCCCTCGGGGGCTCCATATTTCTTTTACTGCAGGATGAGGATCGAAGAAGCGGAGTGGCTTTAGATCATAGGATGCAGGTTTACTTTTGGTTGCTTTTGGATGTTGGCCGGGATGCGCTAGTGCTCCTGTGGCATTATATATTTTGGTTGTGAACGGTTTACAGTGACAGTATACAATAAAGGATGTAAGTAAATACTCGGTATTATGTCAATGTATATATGGTTATTAGTTCTATGCTCGGGAGTCTGATCATCAGACCGGTACACTTGTATTTATTCAGCCTTGTTAACCACGTGGGTGGTTGACGGCGTTGTAGCACCAATCGTTTAGTTACTGTTTAGTTGTTTAAGTTCCGCTGCGATTTCAAGTAGTGTTATGTGCGTAGTAGGGGTGTTACAAAAAGTAGTGTTATGTGCATAAAATCGGCCCCTATAGAGCACCTGGTTTGGACACTGCCTCCAACTGAATTTAGAATTAATTTTAACCCTATTTAAGATTCTTAATTCTGGCATGTCAAAAACTACAAGGCAATTGCGTAAAACGCGTTTTCGTGACACCCGAAGGTGTGTTTTTGTGCTCTAAAGGAATCTTGGGATAAATTGGTTTAAAATGAGTCCATTGTTTATAACACCGAAATAAATTGTTTTTATGAGTTCCAAGTGTTTATAAACACTTATTATATTAAATAATGATATATTAAGACATAACATTAAGTTATATGGGGTTACATCAACCCACGACATAATTTACGGGCCATCGGGACACTCCCGGGCAAAAGGAGCGCTAAGAAATACTCCTGAGGTTTTTGTTGAATTTTGAGAAACCAGTTCGTGGGTTCTCTTTAGAATGGTTAATAATGATGTTAGGAACTCTAAGAATAAATTTTATAGGAGTTCGTGCCACCTCGGCACTCCTCCAGGCTTTTCGTGCTTTAAGGGGTGTGCGTGAGCACTCCCGAGAATTTTGCGTTTTTGGCTAAATATAGCCTAGGGAATATGTTTATATATTCTTATAATAATTTTATGACCATTTGGTTTGAATATTAGAGGGTCATACAAGGTCATTTTGACCATATGCTTCTAAGGCGTTTTAACGTTTATGAAGAAACGACTATTTTTTGTACGTTCTCATGCATGGTGTGCATGCGTACGTGAAATGATTTATATTTGGATTATTTTCCATTAAATAATGGTTTTATAATGTTAATTAGATTTGGGGTATTTCAATCTACCCCCCTTAAAAAGGGACTTCGCCCCGAAGTCTCATATCTAAATTCTAAGGTTGTGGGGAATCAAGTTCCACTAAGCATCCACAACTCAATCTAGTTTTTAGGGATCAAGTCCCAAGTCTCTATATACCTAAGTTCATAGTGTACATCAAGCACAACAGGAATACTTGGAATGTCATAACATATACCTACAATGTAGTGCAAGGTAGTAAACACAATCACGTTTCATTTCAAATAGTGCAACGTAGTGCACGTAATATTTCCATTGTAGTGTAACGAAGTACACACCAACAAGTAGGAGTACAAAGTACATACAAATACAGTGTTACACAAGAACACATACAAGACAAAGTGTCACTGAAATGCACCAAAGTGCAACAAAATGCATAATAAACTCACAAACGAAAAAGGCTCTACCCCCCAAAAAAAGGGGTACGCCCACGTACCCTAGACTAAAGTGTCTAGTCGGTAAATAATGAGGGAAATTTCCCTCGCATATCTGCTTCTAATTCCCATGTGGCCTCTTCCACATCGTGGTTTGACCAAAGAACTTTTACGAGACTCACAGACTTGTTTCGGGTATCTCGTGTCTTTCTTCTATCTAAGATTGTTGCAGTGTTTCCACATATCGCATTGTTGGTTCTAATGAGAGTGTCTCTGGTTGTAGAACATGAGAAGGATGAGGCATGTATTTCTTAAGCTGAGACACGTGAAAAACATTGTGTACTTTGCCCAACTCTGCTGGCAAGTCAAGTCGATATGCCACAAGGCCCACCCGCTCTATGATAACGTAGGGTCCTACAAATTTCAGGCTTAGCTTGCCCTTCTGCCCGAAACTGAATACACCCTTCATGGGTGAAACTCGTAGAAATACCTGGTCGCCAACCGCGAACTCAAGGTCTCGTCGCCTCTCATCAGCATATGATTTCTGTCTGTCTTGCGCTGCTTTCATGTTATTTCTAATTTGTTATACTTCCGCCTGGACTTGCTCCAAGTACTCAGGCCCAATGATGACGGTCCACTAGATTCGTCCCAACATAATGGTGTGCGACATGGTCTGCCATATAAGGCTTGAAAAGGCGACATCTGTATAGAGGCGTGATAGCTGTTGTTGTATGCAAACTCGATGAGATGTAATCTATCTATCCAGCTGTCCTGGAAATCCAAAGCACATGCTCATAGCATGACCTCTAAGGTCTGAATAGTCCTCTCTGACTGACCATCTGTCTGAGGATGAAATGCTGTGCTATGCTTCAATTCAGTGCCAAGTGCTTTGCGAGTAGCTCGCCAATATCATGAGAGAAATCTAGTATCTCGATCTAAAACAATAGTTTTTTTGGTACTCCATGATGTCTGATAATCTCTTTCTCAAATAGTTCTGCCAACTTTGGCACTTTCCAAGTGTCTTTCATCGGAATAAACCTAGCAACTTTAGTCAGTCGATCAACAACAACCCAAATCATATTAAGTCCTCCTCTCGTAGGTGGTAGTCCCACCACGAAGTCCATAGAGATATCATAAAACTTCCACTCTGGAACTGGCATAGACTGTACCATACCTCCTGGTCGTCTATGTTCGAATTTCACTTTCTGACAAGTGAGACATCGAGTCACATATTCTGTCACGTCGCCCTTCATACCACTCCACCAGAAATACCTCTTTAGATCTTTGTACATCTTAGAAGCTCCTGGATGGACAGATGTGGAAGAAGTGTGGGACTCTCGAAGGATATGCTCCTTTTATCTGTGTTGTCTCTGGGAATACACAATCTGCCCTTCAATCTGATTAGTCCATCATCATGTAGCTGAAACTCATACTTTCCACCCTCAAATGTACCGTCAGACAACTTCTCACTGATCTCCATCATTCGCTGATCACTCTGCTATGCGCTACGTATGTCGTCCATAAGATTCGAGCTAGCCACAATGGCATTTAGAGTATGTGCTCGTCGACTCACTGCGTCTGCTACAACATTAGCCTTCCCTTCTTTGTACTGCAAATCAATGTCATAATCCTTAAGAAATTCAACCCATCTTCTTTGTCTCATGTTTAACTCCTTCTGGGTGAATACATACTTCAAAATTTTATGATCCGAGTAGACGGTCATCTGGACACCATACAGGTAGTGGCGCCAGATCTTCAACGCAAAACAATTGCTCCAAGCTCCAAGTCATGTGTGGGATAGTTCTCCTCATGTTTCTTCAGCTGTCGGGAAGCGTAGGCGACTACCTTCCCATTCTGCATGAGTACACACCCTAATCCTCTGCCTGATGCATCACAGTAAACTTCATAACCCTCTGTGCCTTCAGGTATAGTCAAAACTGGTGCTGATGTCAAAGCATTCTTCAAATACTGGAATGAGGTCTCACATTCTGTAGTCCATGTGAATGGTGCGTCCTTCTTCATTAAACTGGTCATAGGTTTTTGCTATTTTGGAGAAGTCTCTGACAAACCTCCTGTAGTAACCTGCTAACCCCAAGGAAACTCCTGATGTCAGTCACTGTCTTTGGCCTAAGCCAGGTGCGAACTGCTTCTATTTTTGCTGGATCCACTGCGATCCCAGCGTCGGAGATAACATGTCCTAGAAAGGAAACTCTATCTAACCAAAACTCACATTTGGAGAACTTAGCATAAAGCTGGTTCTCCCTTAAGATCTCAAGTACATGTCGGAGGTGACTCTCATGCTCTTCCTTAGACTTTGAATAAATTAGGATGTCATCGATGAATACAACCACGGTCTTATCCAGCTGCTCTCTGAATAATCTGTTCATTAAATCCATGAAACTGCTGGTGCATTTGACAAGCCAAAAGGCATAACTGTAAACTCATAGTGGCTGTATCGTGTTCTGAACGCTGTCTTTTCTATGTCTTGCTCCTTGATAGGTATCTGATGGTATCCTGATCTCAAATCGATCTTCGAAAACACCTTTGCTCCTCTCAACTGATCAAACAAATTGTCAATTCGTGGTAGTGGATATTTGTTCTTCACTGACACTGCATTAAGCTCTCTATAATCGATACATAACCGAAGGCTTCCATCCTTCTTTTTCACAAAAAGCACTGGTGCTCCCCAAGGAGATACGCTAGGTCGTATGTATCCCTTGTCTAACAAATCCTTCAACTGTTCCTTCAACTCAGCCATCTCTGCTGGTGCCATACGGTACGGTGCCTTAGCTATGGGACGGTACCCGGCAGTAATTCAATGGAGAACTCTACCTCTCTGGATGGCGGTAAGCCTGGAAGTTCCTTTGGCAAAATATCTGGGAATTCTGACACCACTGGCATACCTGGATCAAAATCAGGGTCGTGCTCTACATTCTGAACATAACATAAATATACTTTCTTCTGCTTCCTGACGTGTTGTACATGGATATAGCAGATATAACTTTTATCGATGGTGCTCTAGGGCTCTGGCGGTATGATACTGTCACTCCTGATGGGCTCTTAAGTAACAGTCTGCGCTCTGCACAAAGAATGCGGCCTCTGTGCCGCCCCAACCAGTCCATCCCGGCTATAACGTCGAATCCTAGACCTCTGAACTCAATAAGGTCAATGGGAAATCCTCCTCCTTAATACGAATAGTGGCTCCTCTATAAAGACGAGTGCAACGATCTTCTCCTTAGACGGGAGTGCAAAATGTAATAGAGGAATTGAAGTCTGTAATTGTTATAGAGAGAGTGAATGAGTCTAAAGTCTACAGTTGGAGAGTAGGACCTTACCTAAAATCAAGTAACTCTACAGCATCTAGCCCCAACTTCCCCGCAAGCGAAGGCGAAATGAAAGTATGTGAGGCTCCAGAGTCGAACAGTACTAATGCATCCACTCCATTAACAGGAAGGTACCAGTGAGGATCGCGCCGCCCTTGCTGCCTCCTCCTTAGTAAGTATACTTAAGGCACCTTCCGTCTCCTTAGCACAACCTAATAACAGAATCTGAGTAAGTACTTTGATATATGATGGGGTCTAAAGACATTCACTTTCATAACAATAATGCTTCATTGATGAGATGATCTCCTTTCAGATGCCCAAACAATTACAATACTAGTACTTTCTAAAAGTCAAACTTAATCTTCCTGGTTTCATGTGAGTGGTGTTTATCACTGTCGAAGGTGCTGTGTTTAGTTTAATCCTTTTAATTCCATGGTACAACAACCTTGACTTTCCACCCATTATTAAAACATCTCCTGAATTCAATATGATTTTCTTTGCAAGGTCCACATGCTTCTGCTCGCCATAAAGGAACTCTGCGTCATCTCCAATTGACAAAGACAATACTGGTATCCCCTAATCGAGGGACCCTTGTGTTTCATCCTTGTCCTGATGTAGTCCTAAGCGACCTCCTTCTTCATAGAAGTTGATGATACAAAGATCAGCCCTTAGATTGGGAACTGGATCTTCTTCTAACTGCTGAGCTGTATTAACTGCTTGTTCCACAATTTGTAAAAATTCTCCTGGGATTTTTGGCACTTGTGCTCCATCTCCATTTCTTGTATCTTGGTAGGTCTTTGAGTAGGGATTCCAATCTTTTCCTAAGCACATCATTTTCAACTTCATTTTTGTTCCTCCTGGAAATTCTGGAGTGTAGAACCCTCCTGGTCCTGCTCCTAATTCTTACATCTTCTGATGATTGCAATTTGTGTCTCCGGTGTTAGGTATCCTTTGAGTAGTATCAAACCTGGTTGGATAACCTTACATTGTTCGTTCGTTGGTTCTTGTGCTTTGATAAGGTTTTCTTCCAGGGAGGGCGGTGAGGGGATAGGAAAGCATATCTTATAGCTTCCTACGTGTTTTAAAATTCTACTAGTGAGTCTTATTAGTTCTTTCCTATGCAACTAGGCAATCAAGGCATGCAAGCACTCATTCACATCATCCATTGCTCAATATTAGGTTCACATGGGTTTAGAAGTACCTGGGTTGGTAGAAGGACCAGCCTCATCTGAGCGGTCATGACATGCAGGGCGGGTCCCGATGCTGGGCCTTTGCCCTTATTTCCCTGAGCCTGGTTTGTTGGTGGAGGGCGAGTGTCGCTGGCTCCATTCTTATGGCCGGTATTTGCCTTTGCTCCCGGCGGTAGTTCCTGCTCTCCGGGTTTCGGATGCACTCGAAGGCACGGTGTCCATATATCTGACAGTGGCGGCACTGGACTTTCTCTTCTTGGCAGTCCACGCCGGGGTGATCTTTGCCACATTGTCTACAGTTGAAGTGGCAGACAAACTTCTGGCCCATATTGGAGCCCTGTCCAGAACCTGATACAATCGAGGTCAATTACATATTCCAACGGTGTTGAAGTAACCACATATGTTTCAAATTTAACTGTTTGGTTAGAGTGCCTACCCTTAGATGGGTAGGTTTTCTGTGAGTTTGCTGCTCCGTAGGTTCCTGACTGGGGGTTCCCAGTAGTCTGGTTCCCCTTCCCTTGATAGGACCCCTGGCCTTTTTGATAGGGCTTGTTCCTTCTGTTGGAGTTTCCCAGCTTGGCATCCTCACTGCCAGGTCCGTCCTTTCTCTTTTGGGAGCTCAAGGCATCCCTTCTCTTGCATGTAATCTCCACAATGGAGGCAGCATGGTAACATTCCTGAAATCTCAAGGTATCAATCTCCAAATCTCCCATGACAGGGTATAGTAGGTAGTAAAATTTTCAACTGGTTTATGTCTCTCCTGTTTTACCTGTAATTGGTGGGATGATTGGTCCCATCCCAAACTGGAGTCGAGGGCTCAGTCCCCCGTAGAACCGGTCGACCAAAACCTGGTCCGAGTAACCTAATCCGGGCAGTAGTCGGAGTAGTGAAGTAAACTTCGCATAGTATTCATCTACAGTCATCTTTCCTGTCTGCTCGAGTGCATCAAACTCCCTCGTCTTCACCATCCTGGTGTGGGCCAGGTAGTATTTGCCCCTCAGTAGTGCAGTGTAGTGTCCCCAAGTGAAAGCTGGGTCATCCAGGTGGTCGGCCTTCACCATATTCCACCAATCTCTTGCTGCATCTTTCAGATAGAAGGCAGGAAGTCTCACTTTTTCCCTAGCTGGGACTGCCAGTGTCTCGAACGCTGTTTCCATCTCCATAATGTAAGTCTCCAAGTGTGCAGGGTCAGTCTGCCCCTTGAATGCAGTTGGCCTCAGATCAGCCAAACTCTTCACCCAATCTCTCTCTCTGGGTGGTGGTGGTGGAGATAGCTACTGCTGCTGTGCAACCCCCGCCTGTGCAAATGCTTGAGCTATTAAAGTAGCAATGTCTGCCAGCCAGATGGTTGGATCCTCTCTCGGCCTATCCACGGCGTCCTCCTCTTCCTGACATCTGCAGGATGTTGAGGTATATTAGATACTGTGGTCACAATCTTGGTCTTGGATAGTAGTCTAAGTAACAACTAACTTAAACTCCTTGCTAAACTATCTCTCAGCCCAGCCTAATTAGCTCACATGTGTGATATTGTCCGCTTTGGCACGCATGCCGCACGGATTTGTTCCCAGGGTTTCCTAGCCCCAAAACGCGTCACACAAGGAAGAGGTATCCATGCACCTAAAAGGCACTCTTCGTTCTCCCCTCCAATCGATGTGGGAGGTAAACCTCAAGGGTATTACACTCCACGCCCCTTGGGAGCCCAGCGCCCTCGCGCGCCACACTGGCACACCGACCTGGGTCTGGCTCTGATACCACTTTTTGTAACACCCCAACCCGAAATCCAATAACCTGAACGGCGATCACTCCCAAATAAAATACAACTGCAGCGGAAATAAATACAACAACCGGGCGGTATTACAATGCCGTTGGCCACCCTTGTGACCAACAAGGCTAACTCCAAATACAATCTCCTAAAGTCACGGTCTGAATACGAATACAATCCGAGATACTAGGAATCAAACTCAAATGTAAAATACTTAAGTAAAAACAAATATCTAGAAGGAGACTCCCATAGCTTGAATCTACCCCACCTACACTCGGTGTGGTAATCTTCTCAACTTCAGGTACCTGAAAAATGGGGGTGCCCCCAAAGGGGCTCAGCAAATAATGCTGGTATGGAAAACGTGCAGCCCATCGTCTACCGGGCCACACCAACTACTTTGTCGAATACATGCAGTTCATTTTTATAAAGCTGTAAACACACATAGTAGGATAATAACAAGTATCCATACAAGGACAATAATGTCACATAGAACAAGACTTCAGAAGGTCAAGTTAGCTGAACAGAAATCTTTAATGATAGTCGGGTCCACACAATGGGACTGACAGGTATAACTGAATATCTCAAATAGTGAAGGTATAGTGACCTCGTTAAGATTGAAAGGTTGGGAACTAGTCCCTCAGAAGAAACGTAGTTAACTCATGTACTGAGAAATGTGGGAATCGTACCCTCGAGAGGAATGAGTCTCCCTCTCCACTGAACTGTTGGGAATTGAACCCTCGAGAGGAATAAAGTCTTCCTCTCCAGTGAAATGTTCCGTCGCGACGTATAACTGAATAGGAGACGACCTGAGACAGGTACAACTCCTGTAGCATGCATGGCCAGATCCAACTGGGCTCCTCGTTCTCGTAGTATAGAATTGTTAAGTGTCATATAAAGACGTTAAACAAGAACACAATGTGTATTGTCATTGTCATATCACGGCTAGGATAATGACGTTTGTTATAAAGTGAAGTCAGTGAGAGGCTTGAGTAAAAGTCCTCGGTATACTGAAGCGCAGGTATTTAATCCACTGGTATAGTAGTGTTTGTATGCGTGGGACATACACGTTGTAGTCAGCATCATTCACGCACATAAAATGATACGAGAGTAAACAACATTTTACATTAATTATCTTGGTCATTAATTCAAACAACAGATAGCACACAAGCCGGTGTAATCCGGTAGAAAACAGGTTGCAAGAATCCCATACCGTTCACCGTAGACTGTACTTGTTTTAATTCCCGGTCAACGTCTGGTCAAACAAGGTCCTAGAATAGGATTAACTGAGAGGGTTAATTTATGTTACCCTTATATAATAATTCTATTGGATCTTTTAATAAATCTCGTATTCTGTTATTTCATGTGAGGTTTATTTCTTTTAATTACCTCATGATTTCATGTATAACTTATTTGTTATTCCTTTGATTTATTTATAAATCCTTTAATGTACATGTAAGTATTTATTTATTCATGTACTATGTTTTGTTGTTTATTTTGATTGTCTAGGTGACATAACAACTCATAATTCCTTAACTATATTTATATGTCATACATGGACATAATATTCTTATAGTTTTTATTATTCCTCCTTCAATCATAAATTATAATTATTGATTACCTTTAATTTCCTTATAACTATATAAGTCATAGTTTTATCTTCATAATTCCTTTAATCAAAGTTCTTTCTTCTAATTCCTCCAAATATCCATGTAGGACCTATATTTATTTAAATCTAAATTATTACCCTTATATTTCGGTTATTTACAAAACAACCTCATTAATTCATAAACTTTACATTTAATTCTAATCTCTTTATATATCATAGTTTTAATTCCTTATTAAATTAAATCACAAATCTACCATTAATATTTTGGTATATACTTTTAAATATTGTAACTTTTGAAAATTACAACTTAACCCCCCTCCAAGTCTCGGCCTATATATTATATTTCTTATAATTGCAATTTAGCCACAAAATCTTATAATCTTTACATAATGCCTTATAAACTATAGTTTTAATTTTAATTCTCCATAAATGCCGAATATATATATATATATATAATTCTTAAAATACCAAACTAACCCCAAAGTAATTCGGCTTTGTCATTTATTTTTCCTTAATTACATTTTCACCCCAAAATTTTATAATAGTTACTTAATAACTTATAAACTATAGTTTAAATATTTAATTCCTCAAAATTTCGAAAGTGGACTTAATAATTCCCTTAATTATAAATTCGCCCAATAATAAGTTCTAAACTTTCATAACAACTTTTGTAAATTACATAATAGCCCAAAACTTTATAAAAAGTTATTTTAAAGCTTGTTTAATTATCTAAAATTCTTAAACTTAATTCTTAACCTTATATTATATCATAATTACACCAAACACACCCTTTAACTCTCGGCTTTCACAATAAATGCACCAAATTTTGTAAAAATTACATTTTAGCCACATAACTTAATTAATTAGCCATTTAAGCACTAATAAAATATTTTTAACTCACCAAACTTTGTAGCATAAGTTTATATACATAAGTAGCTCATAAAAATCTATTTTTCACTTAGACAATTCGGCCATAATTAAATAGCCACCATATAGTATATAAAAGTGGATTTATATGTCATAATAAATATACATAAATTCATATGAGTCATATAACTCATGTAAAAAATTATTGTAATGTCTTATATTGATTCTTAGCTCAAAATAAAGTATTTTTGCCCTTGACATTTCGGCTTGAATTTATATGTAACATAAATAAATTTTGTGACACAAAAATGTGTCTTAAGGTAAATATTTTCCATATATGTTATGGATTATATTTTGGCATATAATACCATATAGTTTTGGTTTTAATTAACCTAGGAGATGTACATAATTTTTGTATAATTTTTAGAAGCTTAACAAAGCTTATAACATAAGGATTTACTTAGTAAACTTACTTCTTAACAAAGGTGGTTAAGTGCTTGAACTCTTCTTGAATCTCCAAGCTTTCTCCAATGAAACTTTGATGCTCCACTTCGGTTATATGCAAGTGGTGAAGGAGTTTAAGAGTTAGATCTTCAATAAAGATCTTAAGTAGATTTGTAAGTAGTTTTACAAGAATTTACCTTAAGCTTTTTCTCCTTATAATTTCGGCTCACCAAGGTAGATGAAGAACAAACTTTCCTTCATGAAAATGAAGAAGAAAAGAACCTTAGAAGAAGTAGAAATCGGTTGCACAATAAAATGTGCTTTAAGGATTTTCAAGCTTGAAAACTACCTTAAGATAACCTTGAGATGCTCCTTGGATTAATGTTGGTTTAGACAACCACCTTGGAACACTAGTTGATGTCGAATGCTTATTGATGTGCTAGGAAGAGTTTTGCTTCAAGGCTTGACAAGAAATGCTAGGAATTACCTTAAAGATGAAGATAGAAGTTAAAACTCCATTAATGGACTTAAGAGCTTCAAAGGAAGAAGATGAAGCAAGAAGAGAGAGGAGGGAGCCTTACCAATTCGGTGGTGAAGTGTGCAAGAGGAGAAATGAGACTAAGCTCACGTAAGAAGCAAGAATGCACTTGGAATTTGATTTTTGTTTTGTTAATTTTTAATGTCAAATGACTAATCTTTTCTTTAGTTTATTACATGAGTTATTGGCTCAATAAATTACCTTCTTTCCAGCATATAATCGGCCATGTGGTGTGACAAGGCAAGAGTTGGAAAAAATAATTGTGAGCTAGAAGACAAGGTAAGAAAAGTAAGTTTATTCTTTTGTTTTTCTAAATTTGTGCTTGTCTTCTTCCTCTCTTGTAGGTGGCCGAACTCCAAGCTCTAATGGAGGGTCTCAATCGGTAGAGAAGAGCCAAGGAAGAAGCATGGAATGTCTCTTGAAGTTTAAGAAATGAAAAAGGTGGAATCTAGATCCACTTTTGCCTTTTTACATTTTGTCTTCTTCCTAGCTCACATGGCCTTATTCCAATGCATAATTTCGACAGCTTGATGGTCAAATAAGACCTACATACTTTGACATTAAGTAATATAACACATGGGAAGGTGAGTCACCATGTTTTAAGCCTTTTATAATTTTTAATGTAAGTTTTATACTAGTTTTTGAGCATAAAATCGGCCCCTATAGAGCACCTGGTTTGACACTGCCTCCAACTGATTTAGAAGGTCATTTTAACCCTATTTAAGATTCTTAATTCGTGGCATGTCAAAAACTACAAGGCAATTGCGTAAAACGCGTTTTCGTGACACCCGAAGGTGTGTGTTTTGTGCTCTAAGGAAATCTTGGGAAAAATTTTTTTTTATGAGTTCCAAGTGTTTATAAACACTTATTATAGTAATTAATGATATATTAAGACATTACATTAAGTTATATGGGGTTACATCAACCCACGACATAATTTACGGGCCATCGGGACACTCCCGGGCAAAAAGGAGCGCTAAGAAATACTGCTGAGGTGTTTTGTTGAATTTTGATAAACCACTTCGTGGGTTCTCTTTAGAATGGTTAATAATGATTTTAGGAACTCTAAGAATTAATTTTATAGGAGTTCGTGCCACCTCGGCACTCCTCCAGGCTTTTCATGCTTTAAGGGGCGTGCGTGAGCACTCCCGAGCATTTTGCGTTGGATAATATAGCCTAGGGAATATGTTTATATATTTCTTATAATAATTGTATGACCATTTGGTTTGAATATTAGAGGGTCATACAAGGTCATTTTGACCATATGCTTCTAAGGCGTTTTAACGTTTATGGAGAAACGACTATTTTTACGTACGTTCTCATGCATGGGTGTGCATGCGTACGTGAAATTATTTATATTTGGATTATTTTCCATTAAAAAATGGTTTTATAATGTTAATTAGATTTGGGGTATTTCAAAGGTTCAAGGATGATATAAAGGGGATTACGTGGGCGTAATCCATTCTTAAGGGGGGTAGGCGCGTTGCGTTTTTACTTATTGTTACACGTTTGTGGTGTTGATTTGGGTGCTATGTGTGAACTGTGTGTGGATTGGGTTGAATGCATGTAGTCTTAAATGAATGACTTGTTCATCTGGTTGCTATGAGTGCAGTACATAAATATTATTGGTACATTGCAGTATTATTGAGCCACAGATGTGGCGTGGTGCTTATAAGCACAAATGGTGAAATAGAACTGTGGAACTTGCGGGACATGATCCCTTGGTTAGAGAGAACGTATCCTACAGCCACGCGTTGGTTATGTGTATGAGATTGTTATGTGTGTGTATGTACGCTCGGTTAGGAATGAATGTGTGTATTGTGGCTTACACCTCAGATTGTTATTTGTACATTGCTAATACCTTAGACTACTATGAAAACTTGTGAGAAGCCATTATTGTTGCATAGTGCTTATGAACACACTCGGGTAGTGAGAATTATGAAATATGGACTTGATCCCTAAGATTAACAAGAATGGAAAACATCACTTAAGGAAGTAACAACTTCGGGACGAAGTTCCTAAAGGGGGTAGGCTGAAATACCCCGAATAATTAGCAGTTTAAATTAGTGAAGTTTAAATTAAATCTTGTGCAACGATTACACTAAAGCCTTATGGTATTTAAAATATAGATCCAAACGGGTACTTACACTGCGTATACATATCGGTACGTGATACGCAAATATAAGCTCATATGAATAAAATCATAAACGCGAGGAGATTATCCGAAAATATCACGTTATATAATTCGGACATATAATAATGTACGAACAATTAAATTTGGTATATACATGTCCGGAAACATGACAACGTTACGTATTAATACGGTCACGTACTTATATATGTACGTTTATGAAAATACATATACGTAACGTTACAATTTTACAACGTCGTATATAATAAATAATAACGTCGCATAGTTACATATAACTAAAACGCGACAAAATAAAAGGGGCGTATATATATAGACATGTACGTATAAATAACTAACAACGTAACAAAATGAGGTAGTCGTGTATAAAATTAATAACGCGACATATATTATATGGTCTCACATATATATATATAAATAAGCATGCATATAGCTTAGACAAAAAAAGAGAGGGAAAGGAAAAGGGAGGAAATGCGCTCCCGCTGAGGTTCAAACCCCGTACCTCTCGTATACCCCTTGAACGTCTTAACCGGTTGAGCTATGCTCGTATTCGGTAACTATTATGCAGCACTTAATATTGTTATAAAACAACAAACAAGATCAGACCCCACCCATGCCCCCATGTCCGACAAACCATGCTCTGTAATTCTACTGTCACCAACTACCCACATGCTTCACGGTTTGTACAAGTCGAGGGGAAAAGAAACTCTCAACTTCCCATAAGTGCTTGTCCCTTCATTGTTTTGCCCGATACTCACATGCTATTTTCTAGTTCCTCCTTGGGTGATTTACTCTGCCCCCTCACACCTCCACCATAATTCAAACCTGTAATACTCCTCTTGCTTGTTGGAGACTGGGAATATACCGGTTGAGAGACTAGAATAATGCAAGACCAACTAGCAAGCTCGGAGCAATCGTCAAAAAAAAAAACACAGCAAGGTAAATTGGTGACTAACTCATCTCCTCTTCTTGTCTTCCCGAATCGGCCCCTAGTAATTCCTCGTCTTTTCCCTTGCGATTTATTCCTCCTTTACACCCCTACCGGTGGAGAAATTGAGACAGTACAGGATCAACTATCGCAAGCTGTGCATGCAAGCCTGATAATTGGGTTCTTGAAATTCGGTGAAGAAACCCTCTCCTTGACCTCTCAAAGGTAAGTGCAGAAACCGTAAATCATGGTTGTTTAATCCCTTCCCTAGACTCAGTTTTTGATGTCCGAAAGTTCTATGTTGACCACTTCTCTTTGCTAACTTTCTGCATGCCTGAATTTCTTTGGGAAAGCTCCTCACGGTTGCGCCAAAAGTCATCAAGAAACCCATCTCAAACTGTACTGACTATGGTTCCAAGGTGAGGCCTCTAACCAGCCTGTTTAACATCTACTCATCTCTGTTGTCGACCGTAACCACCCCTAACTCACCTGGCCTTTCTCTTTTCTTCTGTCTGATTCATGCATGGTGTCTTCCATGAAACCCATTCAAGCCGTGAGAAGAAGGAAGAAATTTCCCTCTATTCTGACCAAGGTAAAATGCCAAACTTTAGTCTTTGCTTTATCTATCATTCCTTCATAAATTGGATGAGAATACGAGTTGCTGATCCAACTATTTTTCTTGTCCTGCCGCATGGTCGAATGAAGCCTTGAACCCATCCATCAGTTCACCAAGAAAATTTCAAGGGAAACCTAGGAGAAATCATTCCCTAACTCAAGGTAAGAATTTAACCGAGAGTTCTTGAGTATTACCCACTGCTTTAGTTTGAAACTAAAAGAGAAATTCCGGTACAAAAAAAAACTAACTACCGAGTCCCTTCTTAACTAGGACCGAAAGTTGTTCAAGGGAGACCAAGGAAATCAGCAAAGAAATCCAGCCGAATGTCCTTAAGGTTGTTGGATAAACTCATATCATTATATGATTGAGAATTCTGCCGAAAACTGAGAGAGTAACCCATTGGTTTAAGCTAGTAATTCCCACAAAGAAATCTGGTTATACGTTGGGTTGTTGAGTTAGTAAAGTTGATGTTCTAGGAGCTAATTACTGGGTGATAAGTTGTGTGTTCTGTTTGCCGAGAAGATAAGGTATTGTCCGGGAGAGTTTTTGAGTGAAGATTTATCAAGGAAACAACAACAAAAAAAAACTAACGTATCTAGGTTGAAATTGTGTTTCTTGGTATCTGGCAAACCGGCTGTATTAGTGTTTTGGGAGTTTGGTTATATTGATGAGGGCAAGGACGTGAATCTGAGTAGAGGGGTCTAGGTGATGTGTTAAAAGGAGATAGAAGTGTGGCCTTGGGTACTTAAAGAACTGAGTTCAAAATTCTACAAACTATATCCCTGACAAATCTGTTTCTGTTGGATATATGAAAGTAGTAATAGGAGATTGAGGAACCTAAAGCTTGGCTAACCCACATAACTAAACAACAACCAACCTGGTAGTGTTTGGAGAAAAACAAACAGTCAACACAAATAATAGAAGCTAGAAGTAGAAAAATGCAGAGAAGTAATTCTACTTCAGCAGTTTTTGACTTCTGTTGAAGAGACCGCAGAGCAGTGGTCCTTGTCGCCTTGAGTCTGTTTTGAAATTAGAAGTCTAGGCAAACTACTTAATTAATGGGAAACACTTTGGAGAGAATTGAAGACAAATTGGTAATCTAAATCAAGTGAGGTTAGCAGTCTCATAATTTCAGTTTCAGTTTTCGGTTGTCTGTGTAAGGAGGATTCAGAGGTGTATTCCTTGTTGTTTTAGGTCCGTGTTGAAGATTAAAACAATACCCAGACGTTTAACTAAGTAGCTAGTTAATTGGGAAAAGATTGAAAACTAGGATTTATAAATCAACCGAAAACAGAATTGCAATTATCAGCTCAGGTTTTTGTTTTCTGTTTTCAGCTTTTAGACTTGTCTGAAGAACTCAGTGGGGCTGGTCCTTGTTGCTTTGGGTTGGGTTGAGATTAAGACTATATCAAATACTTACCTAGAAACTAAAACAAATTTGGAGTGCGTGAGATAGATTAACAGACAGATGAATAACAAAGATAAGAGAAACAGAAGTGAAGTTGCATCAGCTTATGAAATCGGACAGAAAATAGATTACAGAACAGGAAGTAAAAATTGAAGTGAGACCACCAGTTGAGTTTTAGTTTTCATTTTCTTTTTTTCAGTTCCGTATAACCTTGTACAGAAAGATTTAGAGCAGTTGTATTGAGTTGCCAATGATTATAAAACACCTCTAACATGCCTTGGTAAGTTTATTAGTGTAGACACCAAAAATTCTCACCCCATAAAGCAAATTCTAGAACACGAAACACAATAAGAGAGGTCGTCGCTTTTCTTTGTCAAAACGTATTGACGTGCGTGCCAAAACAAAACCATCGCTTTATAATCTTTTTCAAAGAATTTCATAAAAACATTCTTTTGCGAAAACGAATTTCCAACAACAATTCATTTTACTAGATTAAATTCTTTTGTCTTACTGAACATTCACATTATAAACGCTTGCATTGTGTAGATCCATTCAGTCCGATTTAAAACTCTAGTAGTTTTTACTCTTTCTTGTATATTGATTTCTGAATTAGCACAACTGGTTAGCAGGCCCGTTGAGAAGTCAATTGGTCTCGGGTTCGAAACTGGAAAAGAGTTCGGTGCGGTTTTATTTTTGCTTCAGCTTGCAAGAGACTTGCTATGTTCATATTTCGCATTATCATACCAAGTTCTGGCATAGTTTAGTTGGTTAGTGTATGGATGAAACCGGCTATGGGTTGCATGTTCGAAACCCAGTTGGAGCATTCTGGTGGTTTTGTTTTCGTTTTCTTTTGTTGTAGTCTGGGCTGGACTAGATGATAAATACAGTTACGAGGTCCATGTTCTTTTACTCATATATCTGAATAGAGCCCATGCCCAGATTAAAAAAGAAAACCCTAAGTTCATGTTTATAAAAAGACAACTAAAAACCCTACTGTAGAAGGAGGAGAACTAGCCAGCCGACAACTCCCATCTTCCTCGTTCTTGATCGGTCTCAAGTCCTCCCTCGATCATCTTTTTTCTCGGTTTTACTCCCGTCTCCACTCTCCTTCATCCCATCTCCATTTTTTCATCTCAGAAAACCCAAACGCTTCTCCAGATCTTCATGAACAATCGCCATAAACAAAAGAACTCAAAACCTTTCCGATTCGATCTCGATGACGTTTTATTTCATTCTCCAGCCACATTCGAATTTTCAAAAGCACCATCGAGACCAAGAACTTCCTCCTCCGTCGAAAACCACCACCTTCTCTTCAAACCTTCACTAGTCTACTGCCTAGTTTGAAATCGTCTCCATTGATCGACTCATCTCCAAGCCAGAAAAGCGTAAGGCTAGTTTCACCTCCGGCGGTTCTGGTTCTACTCTTTCCCACTCGTTTCTGTCCCTCTTCTCATTTCATGTTGATTTCTTCGCCAAATGAGCCAAACTGGCGATGGCTAAAGATGTGAGCGTATGAGATGTGGTTTTACCGGAAATGTATTTCCGATGTTCATGCCGACCCATTCGTCTCGACCCTTTTTTCGATACCCTCATTTCCTCTGCTTGCATGGCTATTTCACTATATTTTCCTGTTATATTTTTGCCAGTCGTTACATATGAGCATCGTTGGAAGCTAGACCCGCGTTGGTTTGATTTGTTTGGGAAATCTGGACTGCTTCATGCGAAAAGGAGACACCCTGTCCATGATGGATTTTGGGTTCCACCTTTTTATGCCACTCAGTTTTTTTCATCCGTGTTGTTTTTCCATATCGGTAGTCTCTGATTCTTTTTTTTCTTGCCAACATACTACCCATCCATTCTGTCATTGCGTGCGGACGAGTTCCATGTTGATGGAATAGATGATTATGAAGTTTGTACCCATTCGGTATCTGTCTTGTGACTCAGAAAAGAGATATACAGTGACAATTTTGTATAACCCCGCTATTGTTGCTGATTGTTCGACGATGGATAGAGTGAACTTATGTTCATGCCTTCATCTTTGTTTAGCTCTATTTGGTCTGTTACAGATTCGAAGAAACTGAGGACTACAACAGTTTCTCTCATGTTTCAGTTCATTTTCTGCCTAGAGGGTTTTATCCCTCTCGTTTTCCTTCTGCACTGTTCGTTCATTCAACTCCAGTTTGAATATGACTTCATCACTGACAATTCCTTTTTGTGCACATCTTGCAACTTAGGCAGGTCTGAACAGAGGATGATAGTTGCCTCATGAGCTTCTGGTTTTGTTTTCCTCTCTACATTCTTCTTCCTGTACATTTGCTTGCGTTTACTTCCTAATTCGTTTATGCCCTTTGCGCCTGTTTAGGCTCTTGCAGGATGTCTCTGGCTGCAATACAATTTGGACTCAGATTCTGAGACTCACTCATCTTCGTTTTGGTACATAAGCTCAACTGATTAATCTTTGATATCTCTGGATCTAGGTGTTGTGCTTCAGTGTATCTGTATAATATTTATCTTGTATGCACTCGATAATCTGTTAATAGGGCCGTGAGTACCCTTCACATGCTATGACTTTTTATATTCATGCAACGCGTTTGAATAGGTTGTGATGAGTATGTCTGTTTAGTTGACTAACAGAGGATTTGACTTAGAACCTTTGCTTGATCATTAACGTGATAACCAATAGAAGACCTCTCATAACTTACCAATAATGCAATGCCATTCCGCGCTGCTTGCCAATTTGATTTTGCTGTTCATTCTGATTTTTGTTTCATTCTCTCAACCTGTAAATATTGTCTTAATATTGTCTTACATCTGTTTCTTTGTAATTAATCATTTAAACTCTTGTAGTATTTCTAACTAAGCCCTAGTTATTAGACCTTAGGGCCAAGACTTAGGATAGAGGGTGAACCCTAAGATTTAGGTGAGCCATGGTCCCACCTAATAAACTGGGTAATCCCTAGACCCAAACCACATCTTATTATAATAACATGTATTAATAAAAGCACTTTCTCAAAATTCATCCCAATTTAATTAATCATTTCTTCCCAAATTTCCAAAGCCCATTAAACCCATTTCAGCCCAATTACAAAGGCCCAACAAGCCCACAATCGACCCAAAACCAACTCGGCCCACAACCGATCTCGGCCCACAACCGATCTCGGCCCACAACCAATCTCGGCCCACAACCAATCTCGGCCCAAGTCCAACTCGGCCCAAGCCCACACAACACAAGTCAAACCAAGTCCACGAAAGTCAAAACCTTGACCAAAAAGCGTTGACCTTGACCAAATTTTGACCTTGACCCAACTTTGACCCAACCCGAACTTCAATCCAATTCAAACTCGAACCTCAATCCAATTCAAACTCGAACCTCAATCCAACTCGACCTAACTTGAACCTCAATCCAACTCGACGTCAATCCAATTCAAACTCGACCTCAACCCATACCCAACTCGACCTCGATCCAAATCGAACTCCAATTCAATTCAAACCTAAATACATTTCGTCCAATCCACACTCCATTTGAAAACTTCATTCCAAACCATCATTTTATTCAAAAAGAAACCATTTTATGGAATTTTAAAGGAAAAACTCTTCTCACATCACAGAAAACTCTTCTCAAAATGCAGAAAGTTCTTCTCACATATATAGAAAGTTTTCTCCTTAAAAACATTTCCCAAAATCAGTGTTTCTTCATCGAGAATTCCGAACAACTTCAAAGATTTTTTAACTCAGTTTTCAAACTCAAAACTAAACCGTTTTCAGGGAACATGGGATGTCTAACACCTTCAAAGAATGTTTTCTTCCTAGTTAGACATCACTTGTCTCCCTTTCCACAATAAAAATCCGAGGCGGGGCACTGGGGTCGTAATCTCCCTTGTCGCAGTCTTGATCTCTTTAGGCGGGGCATTAGGGTGACAAATCCTCTATCGCAGCCTAGATTTTTACAAGGCGGGGTGCTAGGGAAGTAACGACCTTCCTAGTTGCAGCCGGGATTTTAGAATCGTCTAACTCCCTTCCACTCGATTTCAGTATTTTTGGCTTTTAATGTTTTAAACCCGGGAGTGAGTAGAGACGTTATTAGGGTTTGACCGAGAACATCTCATTCATGGTGTTTCTCTCTGAGTCCTATTTTTTTGACATAAATTCATTGCCCCATCTTTCGAGCCTCGGCACTTACCATTAATTAAGTGTCGTGTTCGAGGGGGTGGTATAGGGTAATCCCTCGGGATTATCCGCCCTTTTACAACAAAAAAATGATTTTTCAGTTTTAAGAGAGACAATTCAGAATAAACCAATCCAACCCTTCCCATAGGACCTCCGATTCTTGAACTCCCAATTAAATCTTAGTCATTTGAAACCCGAAACATCTTCGAAACCCGAATACCTGCAAACCCGATATCCTCTTCCATACTCAATCATCCTTAAAACCCGAACTGCTCTTCAACACATTCAACTTCCCAAAACACCTCAAGAACCCGACCATTTCAAAATCCGAACTTCTCAAACACAAAAAAAACTCCTCAAATCAGCCAAATGATCCAAATACCCCTTGACTCCACCAAAAATGACCGAAATGTCCATTTACTCCCCAAAACTCCCATCATCCTCTTAAATTCCGTGAAGGCCCAAAACAACCTCAAATCTCTCAGAGCAATTAAAACCTCTCAAGCACTTCAACCAAACCAACTCCAAGACCAGTCTACTCTTCAACTCTTCGAAATCATCCTCACTCCTCATTCGATCCTATCCTTTGGCTTTAACTGAATCTCTCTAAAAAGGTTTTGAAAGAAGGCAATCCCGACAATTGGAGACCGAGATTTCCTCGGGCACCAATCTGAAGTCGTGGTCGTTGCCACTTCTATGGGGTGTAACCCAGTGTGAACCCACCATAGAATCTCTGACTTGATCAGATAAGCCCTATACATAAGCAACAATCAGAGTCAACCAACGGTTCTTAGAACCCTCCTTCCCTTCCTTCCTAGTATCGTAGGTCAAACTAGGTGGCGACTCTAATCAATTTCCACTGTTAGGGCATAAGTCCGCGTGGAGCCCATTAAGAGCGGGGTAGTGCTCACTAGCATTCCCCTTATGCTTTCTGGGAAAGACGGACGATTTAGTAGGAATTTGAGGGCTGCCAGATTAACGGGTTTTCACCCTCCACAGAATGGCATTTTCTAGGGTCTTGGCTTCTCAGTCAGACCATATTTAGATAGAACCCCCCCCCCCCTCATACCGAAAAATCACCCTCCACAATTAGTGCATTGGGTAAATTAGAAACTAGATTGAAGGGCAGAAACGTGAGCAAACAGTAAGCAAATCAGTAGGAGGTATTTCAGTCTTCAGGTTTCAATTGCTCACTTCGGTCAGCTCAGTATAACTTGGTTGGGGGTTGTTGAGAGTTAAATTTGTGCTAGAATACTTAACTAAATAGGTGGGTACTGTAGGATAGGCTAGAAGATAGATTAAGTACTAACAGAAAGACAACAACAAGGAAAGGACTGCATCAGTTCGTGATTTTAATCTTCAGTAACCCCTGTTCAGTTTATGCAATACAGAGGTGGATTTAGCAGAGTTACTTTAGGTTGTTTTGGGTTGGAAATATGGTTAGAACACCTAGTGTGAGCCTCGATTTTAAACCCTATCCTATGTGGATTAACTTGATTGGGATCTAAACGGGTTTAGGTCCACTTATAGCCTAAGATTAATAACTATGTCATATAAGAATAATTATTAAAACCTAAGCTAGCTCACTGGAACCTATTATGAGTCGCCACCTAATTTTAACCTAGATTAAATTAGGAAAGGAGAGTTCGGGTTCGGGGGCTTGATATTCGACTTAATTAGGGTTCAATTACTTTCATTACCCCTCCTAGGTCGTTTTTCCTCTACTTAGTTTATTTACGGCTTATTACGAGTCGTTTTAACCTAAGTGCGCGAGCTTCTGTTTTTTTGTGTTTTTAACATTTTTTTGACAGAAAATTAAAGTGGAAATTAAAATTACCTAAACTAGGGTTTGGAGGCAGAATTAGGTCAAATTTTGTTTCCGTCCGTAGCCACGGACCTAATGTCCGAAACCACGGACCCTAGCTAACCTATATGAAGATAAAAGTCGAATTAAACAAAAAACAGAAAATTGTAAAGTCCGGGGCCACGGACAGGCTGTCCGTGGGCCCCGACATTATTAAAAAAAACCTAATTTAAAAAAATTAAAAATCCCGCCGCCGTCCGTGGTGTCCGAGCTTACGGACAGGGAGTCCGGGACCCCGGACATGACGTCCGTGGGTGCGGACCACCCTCAGACGGCGGCGTGAGGCTGTTCCCGAAGGTGTTTTTGGCTCAAATTTATGGGTGTGTAGCCTGAAAGATGTACAAGACGTTAGTGATTTAAAGTTTTCAATTTGAATTCGAATTAAGCACGAAACTTGGTAAACAAGGTATTGGACAGAAGATTAAACAAACATCAATACGAAGTGTAGAGGGGGTTAGTTTGAGCCCAAATTTTGAGGCAAGATAGATAATACCGTAGAGAATTAGGGAAGTGGAGTTTCTACCTGTTTTACCTTCGGATTCACAACGTTTCTTCACACCGGGATTCGTCGAGCGCTTTGTTGATGGCAGACCCAAAAGGATTTCGAACCGGCTTCTGGTGGTTGGTTGTTCTTGCTGTTCTTCACGCTTTGGTGGTGTTTTTGTGGGGTTTTGATGATTATTGGTGCTTCGGGAATTGGAAAACGTGTTTAAATGGTGATTTCGGGTGATTTTCGGTATGATTTGGGTGGGCGGGTGTTGGAAAACGTGAGAGAGAGAGAGGAGGCTGCCTTTTCTGACTCTCTAGGGTTCTTGAGCATGTGAGGTCCTTCCTTTATCCAAAAACCTATCCCCTTATATAGACTTTCTTAAAGATAAAAAAATCTAGTAAAAGTAAGATTTTTTTGATATTTTAGTTAAGTGCCTTCCCAAAGGAATTTTGTTATGAAATTTTAACCACGTGTCAAGGATGGAAATTATGAATTTTCTGAAGTGGAATCAGATTTTTTAAATGTTGGAATATTTTTAAATTGAATTTCTCATCAGATTCAGTCAGAAATTGCTAGAAAATTATTGGAAATTCGAAAAATCAAAATTCCAACGCCATTATGCTTAGAATGTCATCCTCTATCATGGGTTAAAATATCAAAACATTTCGAGCTGATTTGGGCATCCTTTGGAGGAGAGAGAAAGCTTATAGGAGGTCTTAGGAGCCTTAAAAAATTACGAAAACGCCCCTGAAAATGACGAAGCTGCCCTTAATGCCACGGGATGCGCCGTTCGAGCCGGAATCCCTCACTACTTGATTAAAATGCCCCTCACGACACCAGGACCTCGTAGACCCCAACCAGGGGGGTCAAAATTTTGGGTATAACAGATTGCCCCCCGTCAACTAGACTTTGTAATGGATGTGAAAAGTCTGGTTGATGCTTGAGTGATGCCCTAAAATTTCAAATGTTTCCAAGACCCTGCATGTTATTGAAAACCGATAAATTGTGTCGAGCTATTCTAAGGCGCTGACTACCTATAAGTAAAATGAAGTAATGTCAAGCAATTCTAATGCGTTGACAACCTAAGATGTGGATATGAGATAATGTCAAGCGATTCTAAGGCGTTGACAACCTAAAATGTGGAAATGAGATAATGTCAAGCGATTCTAAGGCGTTGACAACCTAAAATGTGGAAATGAGATAATGTCAAGCGATTCTAAGGCGTTGACAGCCTAAAATGTGGAAATGAGATAATGTCAAGCGATTCTAAGGCGTTGACAACCTAAATGTGATAACCGGGTGGTATGCAAATGCAAGAATGCTGAAATATTGATGATGCTAATGATGCTGATGATGTTGATGATGCTGATGATAATGCTGATGATGCTGATGATGCTGATGATAATGCTGATGATGCTGATGATAATGCTGATGATGCTGATGATAATGCTGATGATGCTGATGATGCTCGGATGCTTCTGGGGACCGAAACCCGTGCCAATGCTCCTGGCTGGACCCAATGTGGACTTATTGCCATCGCCCCCAAGCCGGTGTGTAGGGATAACTCCTGGTAAAAACCTTGGGGACTTATTGCCTTCGCCCACCATTCGTTGATCCCGAAAATAAGTTGACATCGCAAAAGGAGGATTTATTGCCATCACCTCGCCAACTTTTCTGTCGCCAGGTCTTGTGACGCGCCTGGATAATGCAACTAGGTCTTATGACAAGCCTATATGAATGAGATGAATGCAATGTGTTTGATAAGAGCGGGTAAGCTAAAGGGTAACGCTAGGTCTTACTACGAGCCTAAAGGAATGCAACTAGGTCTTACGACTAGCCTAAAGAAAGGATCTAGGTCTTATGGCGAGCCTAAAAATGGTTCTAGGTCTTATGGCGAGCCTAAAGGACGGATCTAGGTCTTATGACGAGCCTAAAGGATGGATCTAGGTCTTATGACAAGCCTAAGGGTTGGATCTAGGTCTTATGACGAGCCTAAGGGTATGCAACTAGGTCTTGCTACGAGCCTAAGGGAATGCGACTAGGTCTTACTACGAGCCTAAAGGATGGATCTAAGTGAAAGTGAGTAAAATGTATGATGGGTCTAAATGGATGTAGAAGGATTAGGGTTTATGTTAAATCTGGAGACAGTAGGGCTCAAGATGGGCCTACGGATGTTTGAGCATGAAGGTAAGGCTTAGGACGGGCCAGTGGATATTTGAATGTGGAGGAAGGGCTCAGGACAGGCCTGTGGGAGTTTGATGTGAAGGAAGGGCTTAGGACGGGCCTGTGGGAGTTTGATGTGGAGGAGGGGCTTAGAACGGGCCTGTGGGAGTTTGATGTGGAGGAGGAGGGTCTTAGGACGTGCCTGTGGGAGTTTGATGTGGAGGAAGGGCTTAGAACGGGCCTGTGGGAGTTTGATGTGGAGGAAGGGCTTAGGACGGGCCTCTGAATGTTCGGATGGTTTGAACCTTCGGGTTTTGGACTTTTAGGCCTCAACCGGTGTTGTTGTTGCAATTGTTGGAACCAACAATTGCCCCCAGTATTTTTCCTTAAGGCAATCTGAGTTTTTTAGGGTTTCATGGCAATCGATCGGACGATTGCCCCTAGTATTTTCTTTGATAAATTGCGCAAAAAAAAGCCTCACTCTCACAAGGTCAGGGTTTATCTTGATGTGGTGCTTTCTATCCTACACTCAAAGTGTTTGATGCTTGCACTCGTACTCTCCTTTTAGGTCACGACGTCTCAACCATTGAATTTGATATTTGTTAGATTTACGTGTTCAACCTGTTACTTTCACTTGATTGGATACACAACTACTAAGTCGGAAGTCTTTTGAGCTTATAACGTGGCCATGGGGTGTGATGAATGACAATAGGATAATGGAGGAATGTTTAGGATATGTGGAGCTTAAGGGTGACCAAAGCTGCAACTTGCACCGGCTCTCGGACTTGTCCTCTTCGCCTTGAAGTCGTTTGGCTACTCCGTGATGACTTCGCTTATGAACTTGGGACGTAGAACTTTTGGACTGTTCCTTGCATTTTCTTTCTTTCTTTTTTCCGATTCTGGGTTTCTTTGAGGCTTTTCAGGTTTGCCTTTCTTTGAATCTCCTTTCCTTCGGGGTTCTTGTGTTTCCCGGTTTTGAACTTTGAGAGCTGTTTTTGATGTTAGCTCATTTGGATCCTGTGCCACCTTGGGACCATTTGCGGATCATTTCGTCATGCTGGTAGCAGTTCTGCTTCTTTGGACTTGTGAAGTTGTTGTTCAAAAGTCGGGCTCCTTGTTCCCTTTGGTCACCGGGTCAGTTATTCATAATTGGCTGGCTTGTTTGTGGAGTTTGTAGTGTTGTAAAAGAGGTCATACATGAAAAGCTCAGCGGGGGTGCCTAGGGTGTAATGTCAGGGTTCAAAAGCTTTTGGTTGTGTGGTGCTGTGCCTAGGTGCTTCGTCATCCCTAATAGTTGTGTATCCGTTCTTTGTTACTTTTCATAGGTTTAAGCGTAAATTTACAAATTATCTCCTTCGGTTGGAGTCATGCCGTTTACCTTACCTTTGAATGTGATCTCTCCGGAGTCGTGTAAAAATGACACGCTCGTTCGCTCTTGGTTTTACCACTCAAGGCACCCTCGCGAAGTGTACACTCAGAGACTTGTTTGCACATTTAAACAAATAATAAACATTATCGTTCCTTAACTTAGATTGCCCCCAGTATTATTGTGGGGTTTTTTTACAAGCCTTTTGAATACCCAGGTTATTTGTGGAAGGTGGTTGTGTGGAATAACGATGGTGAGTGGTGATGGGGTGATTTTGTGGAGTAAATTTTTTGGCTTTATGAATTTGGTGAAATGTTGAGAAAGTGGAGTGGTGAGGCACACGGGGTGTATATGATGAAGGTGGTATTTGTACGAGGAGCTGTAGTGAGTATGGACGGAGCGATGAGGTTGCTCGTTTTTTTCTTTTTTTTTTTTGAAATGAACGGAAAATGATTTGCATGGAAATTGTGAAAATGGAACCATGTATTATTCAATGTAAAAATAACGTTAGAAACTACAAACTCAGGAGAGCTACCAAAAATAGCAAAGGGGACTAACTACTATGAAAGCCAAAAGGTGACTAATAAAAAGAAATCTACCTAATTGAAAAGCAAAATAGTACTTAAAGACTACAAACTCTAATAAGACTCGGGCATGGATGCCCTGCCTACACTCCCATGTCCTTGAAATTGATGCCCTTGATCGATGAGATCCTGGATTGCGTGTCTCAAAGCCTTGCAATCATTGGTATCATGGCCGGGTAATTGGTGGTACCAACAGAACTGACTTAGATTCCTTCCTTTTTGAGGGTCCCCAGGTCGGGGAGTGAGGGGCTGTAGCATGTTTCGTTCCTGGAGCATTGCAAATGTCTGGCTTAATGGTTGGCCAACGTCTGAAAATTCTCTCCGACGGGAGCTCTGTCGGGGTGGTTCTACTGCTCCAATGATCCAACCTGGTTCCCTCTGACCGGCATTCGCCTCATGCTGCCTAGACCTTTTCCGGGTGCAACTTTGGATGCAAGATGTCTCATTGTTCGGTTCTGTCTTCCCAATTGCTGTTCTGAGTTCTGCGGCAATCTCCTCGACATTCCCTTGCAATCCTTGGGCTCCAAAGGAGCCGACTTAATATGGTCGTGAAGAGAGCTAAGAAGCCTACCCATTAGTGCATCCTGAGCTTGACGTCTGGCCTCCAGGTTAAGGCCTTTGCCTTCATTTCTTCGATTGCTGCGACGTAGTTCGACTCCATGGCATCCCTGACAGCACCATGTCCCCGTTCCATAGCAGCCATCATGGCTTCTAGTTCAGCTTGGCCATTCTCTCTTGTATTAGCGGCCCCATGAAAGTCCGCATCCCGAGAGTTGATCCTGTTTCTCAACTCTTCTACGGCTTCCTCCATGGCTTTTAGCCTAAGCTCTATCTCTGCCATTCTACCCTCCATTGTAACTGGCCCTCTTTTTCCCTCCATGCTTGTGATGACAGTTTACCTGTTTTCAAAATACCGTCTGTCAGAAAATAAAAGAGGACCGAACTGAAGTTCTGGGCCGGGAAGGAGTACTTGGTAAGACGGCGTTCTAATTTAAAACTTGCTTGGGTCGAGTAACTCTGATTAGGCCTAAAAGATGACACCTTAATCTAGAATTTTGGGCCAAAGCCCGAGTGAAAGTTTTTTCCTAAACCGGAATGGGCCTTGAAATGAAGTGGCCCAATGGATTTTCACGGATTGCTTTAGGTGGATTTGTTTTTCACGGGCCTAGAACTAAGTTGATAATTTAAATGGGCCGAAAGTGTAATCACCTAAGTCTAGACTTTTGGGCCAAAACCCAAACCACTCACATATTAAACCAGACAGGGCCTCTGGGCCGCAAACAAATAGTGCTGCCGATTCGGGTTGGGCCAGGATGACGTAGGAGAAGTTCCTATCAATCTCTAGGCTAGGTAGTGGGCCAATCATACAAGCAGACAAGGCCCACACAAATTCAACATGCCCTCACCTGACGCTTATCCAATTCGGGTAAGGATCGATCCAGAGAGGTGCTTGGGGCATGGGCCCAGGTCACCACAAAGGAATAGGGCTTGCACGCTATTCTCTTTGGGTTTCCCGACTTTTTTTCACATCACCTGAAGGTGTGCGTCTATGGTCGGGTCTTTGACTGACCAAACAATGGGCTAGGTAAGGACACTGCCAGGAAAACGCTTGGGGCTAAAGCCCAGGTATTAAGGGGATGTGGTTAGACGACATCCTCCTCTTTTCCCCCGCTTATTCACATCACCTAAAAGGTGTGAGTCCCAGACAGGGGACCCCCAAACGGGTCCCGGGGTGAAACCGGTTTGCGTGGACCCTCGCTCTCATATGATGCAAAGGTGCAGGAATTAAAGTGCGCACAAAGATAAACAAACAAAGTAATAAAAGCCATAAATAACATTTTCAAGTTAAGCCCTCTTTCTTAAAATTAAACAAGTTAATATTAAGAAGTTGTCCCCAGCGGAGTCGCCAGTCTGTGAGCCTCGATTTTAAACCCTATCCTATGTGGATTAACTTGATTGGGATGTAAACGGGTTTTAGGTCCACTTATAGCCTAAGATTAATAACTATGTCATATAACAATAATTATTAAAACCTAAGCTAGCTCACTGGAACCTATTATGAGTCGCCACCTAATTTTAACCTAGATTAAATTAGGAAAGGAGAGTTCGGGTTCGGGGGCTTGATATTCGACTTAATTAGGGTTCAATTACTTTCATTACCCTTCCTAGGTCGTTTTTCCTCTACTTAGTTTATTTACGGCTTATTACGAGTCGTTTTAACCTAAGTGCGCGAGCTTCTGTTTTTTTGTGTTTTTTAACATTTTTTGACAGAAAATTAAAGTGGAAATTAAAATTACCTAAACTAGGGTTTCGGAGGCAGAATTAGGTCAAATTTTGTTTCCGTCCGTAGCCACGGACCTAATGTCCGAAACCACGGACCCCAGTTAACCTATATGAAGATAAAAGTCGAATTAAACAGAAAACAGAAAATTGTAAAGTCCGGGGCCACGGACAGGCTGTCCGTGGGCCCGGACATTATTAAAAAAAACCTAATTTTTAAAAATTAAAAATCCCGCCGCCGTCCGTGGGTGTCCGAGCTTACGGACAGGGAGTCCGGGACCCCGGACATGACGTCCGTGGGGGCGGACCACCCTCGGACGGCGGCGTTGAGGCTGTTCCCGAAGGTGTTTTTGGCTCAAATTTTATGGGTGTGTAGCCTGAAAGATGTACAAGACGTTAGTGATTTAAAGTTTTCAATTTGAATTCGAATTAAGCACGAAACTTGGTAAACAAGTTATTGGACAGAAGCTTAAACAAACATCAATACAGAAGTGTAGAGGGGTTAGTTTGAGCCCAAATTTTGAGGCAAGACAGATAATACCGTAGAGAATTAGGGAAGTGGAGTTTCTACCTGTTTTACCTTCGGATTCACAACGTTTCTTCACACCGGGATTCGTCGAGCGCTTCGTTGATGGCAGACCCAAAAGGATTTCGAACCGGGCTTCTGGTGGTTGGTTGTTCTTGCTGTTCTTCACGCTTTGGTGGTGTTTTTGTGGGTTTTGATGATTATTGGTGCTTCGGGAATTGGAAAACGTGTTTAGATGGTGATTTCGGGGGATTTTCGGTATGATTTGGGTGGGCGGGTGTTGGAAAACGTGAGAGAGAGAGAGGAGGCTGCCTTTTCTGACTCTCTAGGGTTCTTGAGCATGTGAGGTCCTTCCTTTATCCAAAAACCTATCCCCTTATATAGACTTTCTTAAAGATAAAGAAAATCTAGTAAAAGTAAGATTTTTTTGATATTTTAGTTAAGTGCCTTCCCAAAGGAATTTTGTTATGAAATTTTAACCACGTGTCAAGGATGGAAATTATGAATTTTCTGAAGTGGAATCGGATTTTTTAAATGTTGGAATATTTTTAAATTGAATTTCTCATCAGATTCAGTCAGAAATTGCTAGAAAATTATTGGAAATTCGAAAAATCAAAATTCCAACGCCATTATGCTTAGAATGTCATCCTCTATCATGGGTTAAAATATCAAAACATTTCGAGCTGATTTGGGCATCCTTTGGAGGAGAGAGAAAGCTTATAGGAGGTCTTAGGAGCCTTAAAAATTACGAAAACGCCCCTGAAAATGACGAAGCTGCCCTTCATGCCACGGGATGCGCCGTTCGAGCCGGAATCCCTCACTACTCTTGATTAAAATGCCCCTCACGACACCAGGACCTCGTAGACCCCAACCAGGGGGGTCAAAATTTTGGGTATAACACCTAGCTACATAGATGGAAACTTGGAACAGATCAAAAAGAGCAGATTAATAACCAACAGAACAACAACAAAAGAAAGATTATTAGTTATGTGGATCCATTTCGGTTTTCTTTCCAGACTGTCATGGTTGGTTGTTCCTGTATGCTTAAGGGTAGAAGGTCTGTGAGTCTTTAAATTTGAGTTTAAAACCTTATTAACACCTATATCTAATTGGGTAACACGGTGGGAAAGAATGAAACAACAACTGAACTAACTGAAAACAAGAATTAAGAAGTTGAACCTAGGAGGTGGTTTCAGAAATTCGGTAAAAAGTGCGTCAGTATGACTGAGTTGCAAGAAGTTTAAGAATGCTGTTTAATCTAGAAATGAACTGAAAACCCTGCTAAACCACCTACCTTAGAGATGTAAACAGCAGGGAAAGATTTGGAAACATTTCAACACACTAAACCACAAGAGTAGGTGTAAGTGTGCACAAGGATGTGTTCAGTTTTTCGATAGGTTGTGATTTCTGTATAACAGTTTTATAGAGGTGCTAGTGGTGTTTCCATGAGCTGATTGTTAGTTTAAACATCGCTAATACACCTAGTGAAGTTATAAACACTTTTGAGAAGATAGGAACCAAAGACATACATCAGATAAGGGGTATAATAAGGGGTTTAAATAATTAAAGTGTTGGTTATTAAAGAAAGGGGGGCTAGGGTGTAACTATGAGGAAAATGTGGGGGAATGGTCAACTTGGATAACTTGTTAAATGTTGGTGCGTAAGATACTCTAAAACATTAGTTAGAGAGGGAACTTAGTTAACGTGCAAAACGTCGATGTAAAAGCCCTAGGGCTAAGCTAAAGTTTAAGGTTAATACTTGGAGAATTATAAGGGCTAATATCATCTGAACATACAACAGAGAATTCACCTAGGGAATGATCCCAATAAAATGAAATAAACTAGGGAAATGTCACAAGGGTCATCACATGAAATTATAACTGACAAATTGTTTTAATCAACGATTGGGCCATAACGAGCGCCAACCGGGACCCCGTGTGTTGATGTTATTTTGATCGGCAAACTCAGTTTCATACTGACAAGGACAAAAAGACCAATACGAGAAGACGCGAGTCAGTCCTAAACCGAGAGAGCAAGAAAGAAGATATTAAGTAAGATTTTATCTATCTGTTAAAGATAAATAAAATCTTTGACTATGACTTGTAATTCGAAACTCGATATCTATATAACAAGTCATAATACTAGGGTTAAAGGTTGAGCTTTTAGAATCATGAAAACCTAGTGAGAAACACGAGAAACAAAAGAGAGAGAGTCGAATGTGAAGCGAATTACAGTATTGTTATATCAAACTGGGTTTCATTATCTGAAGTTATCCACGGGGTAGAACTTCAGGTGTTAGGAGTTAAGGAATAGATTTTTCTTAACGTGAGCTGAGTAATTATACTCGTGAGGATATAGAGAAGTGCAGGTTTTACGAGCTATACTTGTATCAAGTGTGATACGTGATTTATATTAAAGTCAATTAGGTTCTTCTGTTATTCCCGTTCTTTGTTCTTCGTCAGTCTTATACTAAAGCGTATTATATACAAGAGGTAGGATTCTTCAATTGGTTTCAGAGCAAGGTTACCCTCAATTTCGAAGAAACTTCTTCAGGGTAGATCGAGATGAATTCCTACAGCGTTAAACCTCCAAAGTTGACGAAGTTCAACTACACCAGCTGGTGTGAACAGATGGAAGATCAACTGATATCCATCGATCTCCAATTATGGGATGTAGTCACTGATGGCGACCTAAAACCTAAGTTTGAGGAGAACGGAGTTACCAAGGAGAAACCTAAGGCTAGCTGGAGTGAAAACAACAATAAGACGATCAGTAGGAACAGACAAGCACGAAGGATCATTATGTCATCATTGTCAAACTCAGACCAACAAAAGGTGTTGGGATTGCGCACTGCTAAAGAGGTATGGGAATTCCTTAAAACCGCTTATGCTGGAACTGATTCGGTTAAAAAGGCTAAAGGAAAGCAGCTCAAAAGACAGCTTGACAACTTCAAGATGTCGGACGGTGAGACCATAACTGAGACACTAGATAGGTTTGACAAGATTTTATGCGAGCTCAAGGCTGTCGGGGTAGTTCTTGACAATGATGTGGTGAATGAGAGATTTCTAGATAGTCTCGATAAAGACTGGCTGAACTTCGCCACATTGTTGGAGACCACAAACAATTTGTCAAAATTATCCTTTGAGGAGATGGGTTCAGAACTGACCATTTACGAGGGAAAGATGAGAGGGGAACTGGCAATTCCAGGTGTGAACAAGGACCTGGCACTGAAAGGCAAGAAAGTTTCAAGTGAAAAAGAGATGGAAAGTGAGAATACGGATGAGGATGAGGAGATTACCATGATCGCCAACGGAATTAGGAAAATTTTCGGAGGAAAGTGAGGGTCGGGATCTAGGTTTGATAAAACCAAATTCAAGAAAGACTAGATTATATGCTTTAGGTGTAATAAACCAGGACATGTGGTCAAGGATTGCACACTAAAACCGAAGGAAAATTTCCATGACAAAGTCAAGAAATTTACAGAAGCAGCAGCTGCAGCATGGGGGCAAGACGTCTCAGATACAGACTCAGAAACATAAGAAATAACCAAGGTGTGTATGACGGTCGTGGTCGAAGAAGATGAAGACGTAAGCGTAGCATCAGACAAAGACTTTTGCATGATGGCTAGTGAAGACTGGAAGAAGGTTCTTGAGGCAGATGAGGTAAGTCCAGAACTCATCGAAAGTGCTTTCAATTCCTTGTCTAAGAAAGAGATCTTTAACTTGCTAACTACTGCTGTTGTTAAAATTAAACTGCTTGAATCTAAGTTGTCTAAATTAGAGGTGCCTAAGGAACCAATCATGGAAAACCAAGTTAAAAAATTCCTCAAATAAAGTTCGTAAAACCCTTGGTAGAAAGAATTGAGTGTTTTCCTGAATGGGCACAAACTGAGTTTAGGTCTCTTCAGGAAGGTTGTGAAAATTCGAAAAGAGAAAATGAGACTTTGACAAACAAATTGTCAGGAATCTTGAGAGAAAAAGAAATATATTCCCATCGGAATCCAGTCTGGTACACAGGAAAAGCCGATCTAACACAAATGTTGATTGGAAAGAAGAGGATAGGAACATCAGATTCATCAAACATATGCGAAACTCCAAGTCCTCAAAACACTAGGACTAAGTACTTTCTGTCAGTTTTGTCATAAGCATGGACATAGTATAGGCTTCTGTAGAGCTTTAAATTCTAGACGTATCACTCGTACTTCCAGAATCTATTCTCAGTCTAGAACTGACCAAATTAGAGACAATTCCTCGTATCGAAAGAAAACCATAATCAGACAAGTTTGGGTACTGTTATACCCAAAATTTCAACCCCCCGGAAGAGAGTCTCTACTAATAGGCTAGTAGCGAGGGTTCCTAGTTCGACCGGCACATTTCAGAGTACTAGGGACAACTTAGTCATCTCCAGGGGCATTTTCGTAATTTTTCAAGGCTCCTAAGCCCCCTATAGGCTTTCTCTCTCCTCCAAATAAGGGTCAAATCAATTCAAAATGCTTCGAAATTTTAACCCATGATAGAGGATGACATCTGAAGCATAATGGCGTTGGAATTTTGATTTTTTGAATTTCCAATAATTTTCTAGCAATTTCTGATTGAATCTGACGAGAAATTGAATTTAAAAATATTCCAATATCCAAAAAATTCGATTCCACTTTAGAAAAATCAGAAATATCATCCTTTACCCATGTGTGAAATTTCATAATCACATTCCTTTTGGAAGCCCTTGAGCTAAAACGTCGGTAAATCTCGGTTTTTACCGGATTTTTCTATCTTTAAGGAAGCCTATATAAGGAACCTTATCCCATGATCAAATCAGAACCTCAAGAACCCTAGACTCTCAAAGAAGGCAGCCGTCTCTTGCTCTTCACGTTTTGAACCCCAGAGCCACAATCAAACACCGAAATCTCACCAAAATCAACACCAAAACACATTTTTCAACTCCCACAACATCATCCATCATCAAACCTCACCAAAACAGCACCAAAACGTGAAGAACATCAAGAACAACAAGGAGTCAGAAGCTGGGTTCGAAGTTCTTCTGGATCCGCCATCAACGAGGCCTCCGAAGATTCCCGACGTGAAGAAACACCACGAATCTGAAGGTAAAACAGGTTATAACTCTATTTTTCTAACTCCCCACAACCTCATTAACTCTCTGTTAAATTTTGGGCTCAAACCAACCCTTTTTGGCTTCTGTATAGCTAATTACTTTTGCTTCTGCCTTGTTACTTGTTTATCACGTTTCGTACATAATTCCAATTCAAATTGAGAACTTTCAATCACTAATGTCTTGTACATCTTTCAGGCTACACACCCATAAAATTTGAGCCAAAATACATTCGGGAACAGCCTCAACGCCGCCATCCGAGGCGGTCCGCACCCACGGACGTCATGACCGGGGTCCCGGACTCCCTGTCCGTAAGCCCGGACGCCCACGGACGGTGGCGGGATTTTGAAAAATTCAAAATTTAGGTTTTCTAATAATGTCCGGGCCCACGGACAGCCTGTCCGTGGCCCCGGACTTTGCAATTTTTTGTTTTCCTTTAATTTCGACTCTTCTGTATAATTAGGTTAACTGGGGTCCGTGGTCTCGGACATGGGGTCCGCGGCTGCGGATGTAAGCAAAATTCGACCTAATTCTGCCTCCAAAACCCTAGTTTAGGTAGCTTTTAATTTCACTTTAATTTTCTGTCAAAAAATGCTAAAAAACACAAAAAACAGAAGCTCGTGCACTTAGGTTAAAACGACTCGTAATAAGCCGTAATTAAACCAAGTAGAGGAAAAGCGACCTATGAAGGGTAATGAAAGTAATTTGAACCCTAAATAAGTCGAATACCAAGCCCCCGAACCCGAACTCTACCTTTCCTAATTTACCCTAGGTTAAAATTAGGTGGCGACTCATAATAGGTTCCAGTGAGCTAGCTTAGGTTTTAATAATTATTGTTATATGACATAGTTATTAATCTTAGGTTATAAGTGGACCTAAAACCCGGTTAGATCCTAATCAGCTTTAATCAACACAGGATAGAGTTTAAAATCGAGGCTCACAGGTACCTAAGAGTAACAAGTAACTGCTTGCTCATAGGCACTAGCAGCTACACAATACGACAATTGGCGGCTGATGGATAGCGGCTGCTCAAGACACATGAGCGGTGATAGAGGGAAGTTCAACACTCTTGTTGAACAACGAGGAGGAAAAGTAACTTTCGGCAACAACGGGAAAGGTAGAATAATCGGAATTGGCACGATTGGAAAAGAACATTGCATTATGAAACAAAACAGTATATCAATCCTAGTATCCTTCGATCTTCTGTCCTGCATTACCTGGTCTCAGTTACAGAGTCTCACAAGAGTAGGGAGAGAGAAGAGAGTTTCTATTGGAATTGTATGTAAGTTTGACTGCCAAATGTTGCGTATCTTACTTCATGGGGATACACCCTTATTTATAGTGTTTTGGGCCTGGTTTTCATGGTGCCAGCCTGTATTTTACATGTATAAGTACGGTTCTACCCTTTCCTAGTATCTTTGACTGACCACAGACGGTCAATCGTACAATACTTCGCTTTGCCTAAGTCCTATCCTCATCCGGCCGGAGACGGCCGGATGCCCTATGCGCTTCCACTTCCATCCGGCTAAAGCGGCTGGATGCTCTATGTAACCTGTTTTGGCTTGACACCATTTCTTCCCTTCTCATCAGTCCCACAAGTTCTATCTTTCTGAATTTTGGTGAAGGAAATAGAACTTCTGTGTCTTGTATTTTGACGAAAAATTTTGCGACTGCGGCTAATTCCGAGGCTTTCTGGTCCATCCGTGCTTCATCTTTTCCTTATCCAAGTCCCACAAGTTCTTTTTCTTCATACTTGGAGAAAAGGAACTTCTTATCGGTCACGTGCATAGGTCGTGGTTCGAACCTGCTTCGTACCCCCTTTTTGAATTTGCTCCGCCTGTTCTCGGTGTAAAATACGCAGGGTCTTTCTTTCGACTAAAACATCGGAAGCTTCTTTAGGAAGCGTGTGGCTCTTTCTCTTCCCCTGCAAAGAAAGGATACTTTCTGTTCGCACATGTTGGGTAAAAACCTAACGGCAAGTATACCGGTCGATTATAGCAAGTTTTTCCTAGAAGTGTCCCTCCAGGTTATCGAATCCAAGGGAGGCAGCGTTTTAGTTTAATTGATATTTAAGAATAAATTAATAAAATAACTCAAGTAACAGGGGGGTTTTGTTTGTTTGGATTACTAAAGTATGAAACAAGAATGTAAATGATAGCAAAGGTAACAAATGTAAGACAGCGGGCAAAATGATGATATTTTGGTTTAATAAACAAGGGAAATTCCGGTTTACTACTCCTCCAAATTCTTCGGTTCCTTTCTCAGTGTGTTTACCAAAATTCAGACTAAAATCCTAGATCAGAAATATTTCACGTTCGGTCTCCCGCTCGGTGGAATCTAATTAACAGCTAACAAATTTTAACTCTCGTTACAAATTTACTAATTGCTAACAGCTTTAAGAATAATTCAGTTTAATGATCCGTTAATATCCTAGAGGAATTACCATCTCTAAATTAACCGGTATTGTTCCTGTTGTCTATTATGTACCGCAGTTCTCACTTATAAGCAGATAAACTGGTATAATCAAGTAACTGGCCAAATCACAAGATTTATAAAAATAAATAAGGAATAGTACTTTAATCTATTAAAATGGTAAATCACACAGATAATGGAACCTTGAATTTGGATTACATAGCAAACCGAAATTTATAAAAACTACTCAGCCATTGAAATGAAAATACTGAAAAATATGTAAATAACATTAAAGAAGAAAAAGAAGAAGAAACTCTGTTTTAAGGCTCTTTGATGGAGTCTCTGTGCACAACCAGCAGTTCCCTCCGCTCAATCTCCAGATAATGGTGAAGTCCCCAGTTGCTTGTGTATTCCAGATTTCTGTGGATGTATGTGGTGTTTAATGGAAATGGTGATGGGACGTGAGAAATGAGATGGAAATGGATAGAGGGAGTATAATGGATGGGGAATGAAATGGTGTAAGTGAGGGAGGAGATATCCGATGGATATTGTGTGTCTTGAATGAGAGGGAGAGAGTTCTATTTATAGAACTTCTGTATGAGTATGTAGCATGGTGTGGTGGTAAGGGTGGTGGACTTTGTGAGTGGAAAGGTGAGTGTTTAAGTGGTGATGAGCTGAATTTAGGGAAATAATTGGATTAGTGGGAGGATGATTGAAAGTAGCAGCAGTGGTGGGGCGGTCTGGAAAGGAGATCGTAGTGCATGGGCGGCGGTTTAATTATGAAGAATAAATCTCTTCACGTTCGCGGCGCTATATACTTCTGACTCAGCCATTTGGTCCGGGACTTAAGTCCTGTATGAAGTCCCGACCGCACCTTTGAAATGGTCGAGAATGCTCCGCTTGTGTGGTCCGGGACTTAAGATTTGTACAAGGTCCCGGACCATGCTAGAAATCCAGTTGAGAATTATGCTTCATTGTGGTCTGGGACTTAGGCTGCGTATCAAGTCCCGGACCATGCCTGAATTTAATTCGAGATTTGAGTCACATGTTGGTCCGGGACTTAGCTCCAGTATCAAGTCCCGAACCATGCTTGAATTTAATTCGAGAGTTGTTGTCTTTGACTCAAATCAGCTTGTTTGATTTTCCATGTGTTTCAACAATGATGGGAATGTGTTTCCTTGAGATTAAAAACATGAAAAAGCACACAAAAACCATAAAAGAAGATAACTGCAACAAGAAACATAAAAATACTCAAAAGACAGGAATTTAACAGTAAATGATAACAAATGAGGTATCAAAAGACCCTGTAAAAATAGGTAAATTCCAGACTTATCAACATCCCCACACTTAACCTTTGCTTGTCCTCAAGCAATTACTGCAAGCAAAATGTACCAGATTTTCAAAAGCGGGGATTTATCAGGTCAGGAAAATGTACAAGGAAATCTAATGCTGAGAAACAGTCATAAGAGACACGACTAGTACTGCAAGTTTTCTTAAACAGTGAAGCTAGAGTGTTTGACAAATGCATGAGACTATCATCATAACTATTTAATCCAAACTGCACTCAGGGCTTTACTTTCCGTTTGCTTTCCACAATTTCATTGGACGACAAGGGGCAAGAAGTAATGTCATATTCCACATTACCTTTCATTGCCACATACTCATAATCAAGGAAGAATTTGTAATAAACTGTTTAGCATGAAAGAACTTTCCTTCCAATTTTTCTGAGTAAGCATTATTCATTTCATCCCCTCAGACTTTTCTCCCCATCCTTGTAGCGGTGTTGGGCCTTCTATCCCAGATCAGATGATCTTAGGTAGATGAGTGATGAGGCACTCCATGGGCTTAATTACCGAATGGGAGAGGCCTGTTCCGGTTCAGAGTAGATTAGAGGAGTACCTTGCCTTTGTCCTTTCTTCCATTCATTCCAAAACTTTCCCAAAGCCCCAGTTAGTTCAAACAAAATAGTCACAAAGTGTCTCACCTTTTTATTGAAGGAGAATAGAAAAATTTTAACCAAAAACTGACAATGCAAGCAGTCTAACCAAAGTTCTTGCGACTGAAGTTTCAGATTAAATTTCAGATATATTTGCTACTTGTACGTTATTCCCGACTGATGCATCTGACCACAAATGAAAACCAAGTATGATTTTTTTTTGGAGGGCATCAAAGGTTATAATGAGAGAATTAGTAGTTTCAGGGAACACGGAAAATAAGCAATAACCGCATAGCCCCCCCTTTCTACTAACCTCCGCACACTTAGAAAATAGCAATGCCCTCATTGCTGCAAGAAATATGATTATAGTGCAAAAGAAAGAATAGAACTCCCCTGAAAAATGGGTGAGGATGACGTCCCCACACTTATGAAAAGGAATGGGAGACTCAAGGAGTGTTGGAAAAATTTCGGCAGAGTCTCCTTTGTATTCTTTCGATATCGCACACAAAAGATGGCAATCCTGTTGGAAATAATCAGCAGCAGACAATATATTGCAAGGAAAGCAGTGAACATAACCACTAAGTGTGAGTAGCAGGAGTACCAAAGCAACAACACTCCAAAAAAAAGAAAGAAAATGAAAATACCGTTAGATGCAACCTAACAAGCTAAAAGACATTAAAACAGCCAGAGTGAGGAAATAAAAGAATCCGAAACAGCAATAACAAAATAAAGAGTTTGAAACGAAAAGATCATAAACCAGCATGAGATCTACTGAGGTGGTGGGTGATCCCGAGGCAGACGCCAGGACTCCAGCTGAGCGAAGCGGGCATCATAATCAGTGAATCGTGCCTCATAGCGAGCTGCATACTCCACAAACCGGGCGTCCTGTCCAGCTGTATACTCCAAATACCGTGCCTCCTGTCCAGCTGTAAACTCCACGTACTGTGCGTCCTGCGCGGCCTCATACTCCCGCTGTCGAATGTCCATCTGAGTCACGTGAGCAGCAAGACCATCGACCCGTGCAGTCATCATCCCCTGCCAATCAGAAAACTGGCGAAACATCTCGTCATAACCCAGTGTAGGGGCAGTGGGCATCAGAACGTCTGGAATGTCACCACCAGCGGCAACAGCAGGGGGCTCATCCTCAGCAGCCGCACCAGGTCCGGGAGCTCGTGCACCTGGCTGTGCACGCCGGCACTTGACCCACTGATCATCTATCTTCTCCCATTGATTAAAGCGCATCATCGTCATGTCTATGGGAGAGCGGGGGTACTGGGGCTGCTCATCTGAACAATCCACTCCAGCGGCATCAAAGAAGGTGTAACACCCATCCAACATTAACACACTTACAATAAACTGCAGCGGAAAAACAACTTCATCACATTACTTATCTCGTTGGTGTTACACGCCGTTAGCCACCCACGTGGCTAACAAGGCTAATACACATACATTGTACCGGTCTGATGGGCTAAATTCCCGAGCGACTACACATTACTATCCCTTTCCATTAACAACAACAACAACGTACACCTTCCAACTATACCGAGTACTTATAACTAATGCCGATAACAATTCCGGTCTTACTACACCTACTGTATATATATACAACATAAACGATTACCCATGTACAACGACTACCCGTCCTACTCTCGAACGGCTTCCAGCACTTCGTACCTGAAATAGGAAAAGAAGAGAAAGGGTGGCCCCCAAGGGGCTCAGCACCTTTGCTGGTATGGTAATCCCGCAGCCCACATGCTACCGGGCCACGCACAACTAATTTTCGTCTTAGCATGCGGTTGATTATTTTTAAATCATACATGCAACTGTAAACACACAACACATAATCATTCGCCTCTACGGGCTCAACAAACGGATAATATATCCTTACTAAATAAGTCACTCATGGTATTCATCATCCCTAGAGTATTCCTCCTCTAATGGAGCTACTTCCTTAATAGACGGCACATACCCTTAAATTGGGTTATCCTTAAATGCCTCTTATCACAAACTGGGAATCATATCCATGATCCACACACTCCACATTATACAACCTACAACATACACTACATACACACTTAACAACACTTTGCACGTTTCCACGTGCACAACATAATACCGCAATAGATATTGCATCACAACAAAAATACATAACATAACGGGAGTGGTTCTCTTAGGAACCGACCCAAATTGTTTATACACTGGTGAGCCTAGAGAATGTTGCCAGTCTCATGATAAGCTCGTTATACAATACAACAACAACACTCATTACCGTCCTAATAGTTGGACGAGTAACTTAAGTTAAGGCGGTTCGGGTTTGGAGGCCCGAACACACCACACAAACACATGTTCCCCCTAAACCGATCATAAGTCAGAATAGCTAAGCTTTGGAATAAGCTAGTGGGAGATCATAACCCGTGAGGGAAACAACCATAACAAAGAGAAGGGTAAGGCTAGGAAGGATACCCTCTCCCAAACAACGCGCGACCGGCCTAACCGGATTCCTCACTACTGTTAGTACATACTTACTTTAGATATTAGTTAGAACCCCACTATGGAGTCTATCACATCTACACATCATACAGTATTAAACTGTGTTAGACACACAAGGGAGATCCCTACATTCACATACACATATCACACATTTAACACACGCATAGCCGTGGTTAGTACGTCCCATGGTTCGGGTCGTTTACTCCGAATACCGAACTCTCATGTGATCCTAGACTCAGTTAACTAAGGTTAACACTGCCGAGGTTAAATGGTATCGGAGTTGAACACGCCACATATATGAATTACTGTAAACTCATTACATGTTTTATCTTACAATGTGGCAAACATACAGAAAAACACATTGGCATACAAGCCGGTGTAATCCGGTAGGACACAGGTTGCAAGAAAACCATACACACGTCCGAACTTGTGTCCGGACTTCCCAAGTTCGACACAGTTCGAGAGTAAATCCCAGATAGAAACAGTCACGTCCGAACTTGTGTCCGGACTTCCCAAGTTCGGACACAGTTCGAGAATGAGAAAATCCTTTACCCAACAGAGCCTGTCCGAACTTCCATGTCCGGACGGAAGTTCGGACACGGCAAAACATTCAATTTCCAAGTCTTTAAACACTTAACCAATTTCACCAAACTTCTCCTAAAGCCTCATAATGTTTCCCAACATCATTTGGCACATCAACACACCTTTAGCCATGTGCTAAACTCTTTAAATCACTCACCAAAACCATCTTATCATTCACAAATTTCTTACAAAATTCCTAGCACTTAGGATGTTTTCTCCTTAAGATTTCTAAGTGGTAGTTCACCAATAATGACCACTACACCAAGGTGTTTCCTCTACACCTTAACATCATCTCTCAACTTCTTTTCTTACTAACTAAATCTCCTTTTTCACATCTTACCTAATCATCACTTATTCCTTGGACATCAACATTACCTAAACCCTAAACAAACTCATCCAAGACTTAAATACATCCTCAAAACACACATTGAATTCCTAGAACTTCCAAGATAACACCTAAATCCTTGCATCACTCTAAATCACCTTAACACATGTTTTCTTCTCAAGTAAACATTTGTTCACCTTTAACACTTCCTAGTTCACCAAAACTCACTTAAAACACTTAGAACTTCTCACACATTTTCCCAAATTTGGCCATAGCTTCTCTTGTATATACTCACATCCAACCACTTAGGTTTTTACCTTATTTCATTCAAAACACCTAAAATCCATCAAACACATTTTATTTACAAACTTCACACATTTAGCACTACATCACAATATAGTGCATAACTTAAATTGCTTGGCACTTAGGCCCTTAAATAACATGGCTCTTAGGCCCTTAAATTGCATAAGCCATAAACACTGAATTTCCCACATAAATAATGCCTTTGACCTGCAAATACATACACCAATACATATGTTCTTTTACTAGTCTCCTTGAGAACACTTTACTAGGTCATTCACCATTTGCTCTTTAGGTAGTTTTAACAAGCATCATAAGCTTATTTCTCCTAAGGCATTAAACCACATTGAGATAGCATATTTACCTCTTTTCCTCACAAACTTCTTTCTTGTTTCCTTGTAAACCGGTGGGATGTTTGGTTGTTTGTCAACTTCTAAACAATGTACACATAATAGAATGAGTATTCAAGCATCATGCTTCATCTCATTGTAAACCCTAGTTACATATATTGTTTTAAGGTATTAAATGATTGTTTCACCTTGGAATGGAAAGAGAGCTTGAATGAGTATCAAGAGAGGACTCCACCTAGTCCATGAAAGCTTGGAATGAAGCTAGAACAAGCCAATATAAGAGCACCATTAATGGTGAATTTTCGGACAACAACAAAACATGGAGGAAATGTCATTTTTCTTTGAGTTTCCTCACCTTGAAGCCAAGGAGAATGACAAGGCATGAAAATATGAGCTCAAGCTCCTTCAATGGTGAATCTTCATGGCACCAAAATGGAGTTCTTGAAGATTTGAAAAGATAGAAGTGTAGAGCTTGGTCTAACTAAGACAAATATAGTCTTAGAATTGATTTGGAGCATGAAGTTGGATTTGGCAAAGAAATGAAGATGGAGAAGAGAGGTTGCCATAGCAAATCGTAAAAGAGAGAAAGAAGAAAGGTAGAAGACGGTGGGAAGTGAAGGAAATGAGAGGATGAAGTTTGGAGTCTACTTTTTGAAGATATTTATGTACTAAAGTAACTTTCTTCTTTTTACTTTCTTTTCTTCCTTCCTTTAATTGATTTTTACATGGTGGTGACTCACTTTACTAAAAACCGGCCCCCATCATATACTTAGGGGTAGTTTGGTCTTTGTTGACTCATTTAATACTTAACACAACATATGTTACAAACTAGCTTATAAAAAAAACCACTATTCACCTAAACAAGGCACTTAGAAGTGAAATTTTTGATTTCCCATTAATATAGCCACCCAAATGTGATACTATATAGTACACATGTATATTTAAGAGTAATGATGGACATTTAGCCACTCAAAACTCATTTACAAGACAATTTTTCAAAAACGTGCTTTAAGACTCCTTAAAGCACATTTTGTGTTTTAACTTGTTTTCAAGCTTGGTTTTCTTTGGTAATTGATTTAATATGTTCATTAACATATTTATAAGGTATAGGTATGACCATTAGGTCTTATACACATTTATCCCAAGCTTAGAGCACATTTTTGCTCATATTGACTTTAAGGTATTTTCTTGTGTTTTATTTGGTTTAACTGTCCACCAAGGTTTCCTAAGGACTTATTTAGCCTTATTAAATCATAATTGAATATTATTAAGTCTTGGTAGGCTCTTCGGGTCCTAGCCAAGTTCACTCATAGCTTAGAGCATGTTTTTGCTCAAACTGTGTCTTAATGCTTCATTGCATTTACTATGGTCTAAATTGTTCACTGATGTTACTAAGGCACTTTTTAGCCTTTACATACCATAGTTTGATATTTAAACCACATATCAAGGTTTGGGGTATTTCAATCTACCCCCTTAAAAGAACTTCGTCCTCGAAGTTTACACTTCCCTCACATCTTGGATTAGAATACGGGGATTACTTATAGAAATAAAACTTCCATAACCAAATACACTTTACATCACAACCTCGGACTTAATGGTCCGGGCATCACATTCACATCCACACATAACATAACATATCCACATGATAACCTCGGACTCTTTGGTCCGGGTATCTTAATCAACACTTACACATACATAACAACCCCTTGGACTCACTGGTCTCGGGTAACTTCACAACATTTGGACACATAGGTCCCCACAACATAACAGTCTTCAGACACTTAGGTCTATGTAACACAACACATTTAGACTCATAGGCCTTGATAGTATACACTTTAGGAAATCAAAGTCAAAACAACATTCATTACACATACCACACAACATGTCAGAGCATGTATAGCAATCAAAATATCCTTGATATACACTGTGATCCCGCAGAACCCGGTCGCGATGGACACCTTCCGTCCCCGTGCCTTTGGGAGGTCAAAACAATCACTTAAATTTAAAATTTCCTTGTGAGGTTAAGTAAGAGAACTTTAATTATATAGAGTATCTATCAACGTTTTATAAATACCAATTGAAAATCCTTTTGAAAACACACACAACTCCAAGTCCAACTTAAGCTCTTTGCTTCTTTTCTTAGCGTGGTTGTTTGTGACCACTTATAGGGAGCTTCAAGAATCATCCAACCCTGATGTGATCAGCATCAGTGTTGAACTATCCTTCTACTCCAATTGTGTTCGGCTTCCCTTGATCACATGCAAATCAAGTTCCACCTCCCACTTCATTTTCAAGCATCAAATAAATCACTCATTTCCAATTTTCTATCTTTTTAATCATTCTAATCATGATCATACATCTCCAAAGATAGAACTTCGTCTATCAGTTATTCCCATACACTTTAATCCTGTTGCCTATGGAATCTTATTCTCACTAGGTTCTATGTCGGTTTCATACCCTTTCATGCATCAGTTATTCCCACACTTGTACTATCACACACAACTGTTAACAAACACACACTTATCACAATGGTATTCGCATCTTTTGTGCGCAATTACCACAATTAAACCATGAATGAATGCGTATGTTTACATAACACACACACCAATCATCAAAACAAATTATTTTGTGCTATGCACAACATAAATCACGTACACTTGTACGGTAATACACACTAAGTAGTTTTGCGCTCTACCCCCCTTAAAAGGGATTACGCCCACGTAATCAATCACTAAACATTGGCTTAAAATGTTCTGCCGTCGTGAAGTGTTTTAACTTCCACGCGGTCTATTACACAATGGATTCTGATTAGAGGATCTTAACCATATTGGCGGTTTAGTTCCTAAACCAAGAATTCTCATTGGAGTTTGTTTAAACTCTTAGTTGGTTTCGATTCTGGCCTGTTAGGCTTCTAGGCGTTAATAATTAGCCATTCACTTTTGTTCACCATGTACATTCAACACTTGAATCACTGGCTCACTAGTTTCTACTATGAAACTTTAATAACTGTAGAGCTTAATTGCTCCTTTTTGTTATTCTTACTGTACTGTACATCCCCAATTGTCACCTTCATCTTGGTAACAATGGTTTCTCAACCGACGCGTGGTATCTCTTACCGTTAGCGAATTCGGTGAGTTATAAACTTTCTATCCACCTCCATACTATGTATTTCACAATGATTGACTTGTTTCCTTCCGACTTACTGTCGTTTGAGTTTGAGCTACTACCTAGTGTGTAGTGCTCTTTCAGCTATTTACAACCTTAGTGGTATATTCCATACCACTATTTAACAGTTAGTGCTACTGTAGTCACTTACTGTTAATCATGCCTCCACATTTGGTCTTGTACAAGTACTTTCTATAGGTGCGGCCTTGCATTTCCTATGCATCGCCCATTATAACATCATTCGTCCACAATTAACATGTTTCCAATTCCTAGCTATCCCACTCGGTTATTACTGCGCAAGTGCAATACCAAAACACTCAGTCATACAGAGTGCAGAGGCGTAAACTCTTGACAGTAAATCCCTTATGCGATTCGCCATGGAATTCACACTGAGTTTCCTTATCACATAGTACCGACCATTGGCTTATTGCTCAGTTTGTTTAACATCACTTATCTTGCATCTCCACTGAGTTTAACTCATAACTGGTCTTATCTGTTACATTATCGTTTAACAACATTTATACAACGGTCGCTTGTTGCGCACCGTGCTCCTACTCCCTGTATAACATCAGCTTATATCGTATCTACTGTCACCTCAACTTCCACACATAAACTTACATTATTCACATTATGGTTCATCACTCATTTGGATGACTACTGAATGCTCCTTGAGCATTAATCATTCGAGTCACAAGCTGGCATTATTCAGCTCGGTGCTTCACTTTATACACGCATGCTACTAAACTAACTGCTCTCTTTCAATAACAATATCGTCCATCCTTAACATATTTCTTGAGCTTGGTTCACATAACTACCGCTCCAGCGGTGTCACAATATCGAGAGGTATCCCCACTCTTAATGCAGTGGTTCGTTTACCACTCTATTCACTTATACAACATAAACTTCTACCATCAATCGAATTTATATAACATATCTTGCTTATGGCTTATAAGCCTTATTTGCCTTGAGCTGGGCTCATTGTAGGCTGTCCACATTCATTTATTTCTCTGTACAACATTATATGGTTTGGATATTATACTGAGCTCCATGACAAGGTCGTTGCATTCCGTTTCCTTTCATGGGATGCCCCTTAGGATTGTCAGTCCGTCTCCTGACAACTTATGTCTAAACTGGGTGTTAGTTTCAACCCTTGTGTTTCTGTCATGCATTTCGTGCAACACTTGTTGATGCGAACACCCTTCAAGGATTGCTCCTGGGTGTTGCTAAGTTATGCTTTTACATTTAGTTCACACTTATTGATATATTGAGTTAGCCACGCTGTTCGCGTACTTAATTGGCTTATTATCTTCTTCTGTGAAGATCAACATTTCTTAGTAGTGTAGTACTCATTCTGGGAGTTTTCATCCCGTTCATTGCACATTAATGTGTCCACATTAGTCATCTACTTGCCATGTACAGGCTAGGTCACCGTTCTAGCTATCATGTTTATCCTTGAGGATCCTTAAGACGTATAAGATGTCTTTATATTGCAGTTAGTGCACTTCGCACCTCCTGACTCTTAAACATTTCCTTGAAAGGAATTCACTAATTCCTTGGTCTCGTTTAACTTAACTGAGTTCCTTAGCTTCAACTATTCCTTGTAATCCTTAGCTCTTGTTTGATTTATACTGCTGACCGTAGACGGAGTCGACTACTTCCCGTGTTTCGGACTCCACTCGTATACATGGTGGGGTACCATACTGATACATTGCTACTTACCCAACTAACCCATAAGTAGGTCTGTCAGGCCCACAAGCTCCTATCGGAGTGTGGTCGTCCCACACACAGTTGGTACACTCGTAGTGTTCGTCACACGCCTAGGTGAAGTATTCTGTTGCCAACTCCCTTATATGTCTCGTGACAATATTCATTCCTGCTTCCCGAACTTAATCGAGGGAAAGTTTATCCATTGTTGTATCCTTGTCAACTGTCCTTGGTTTTACTGGTTTGGTTTAAAAGAAGGTTGGAAAGAAGTGTGGTTTGAAAGAAAATCTGGTTTTGAAAAGAAAAGGGTTTGAATAAATGTGGGTTTAAAGAAAAATTTTCATGGTTTCACAACATCTTCTTACCTTAACCAAGTCTAGCTTCTTGCTGACTGGTGTACTTCCAATTACAAAGGTCAGGCTATTAAGCCCTCCCATGGTCATAATGTTCACACTTAACTTCGTGGTACTTTACTAAGTACTTATAGTGGTTATAAATTTCCTGAACAGCCCTGTTATAGCAGCACTTGCTATGGCAAGTGCGCCATGCTAACTGGCTATCGGTTTAACACATACTGGTTATGGTATTGTTTTTACCCATACTGTCATCAGTGGCCTTGTTGGCCCTTACTGATCTCACTGCCTTGATAATAACCCTCTGGGTAACTCCTCACTGTCTTCACATGATAATCATCAACTAGGGTGTTTCCCATTCTGGGAGACCCTTTTTCTTAGTATTGTATCCTCCATATAGCCCGTTCCACGCACTTGTCGTGGTTACTGAGACTTGTCTCTTGTTTGGGCACTACGTTGTAGTTCCTTTGTCGGTTGGTACACTGTTGGTGTATTGTTTATCAACTGTGGTCCCGTAGACACTCGTCTCGGGTTTCACTAATCCACTTCTTGCCTGTTGCACGGTCGGTGCGTTGCAAGCTGGTTACTCTCGACTGCTTTGCATGTCGACCCAGGTTGTCGGAAATTCTATTCCTCTATACACAAGATCCTTCATTCATCGCTATGGAATGCGGTTAACATTGTTTAGATGGAGACCGTCTCCGGGATTCCCAGTTCTCGGGATCTACCGTGTGACAGGTTCTCCGTACCCTAAAGGTATATAATAACAGCCAGATCGGGATTTCCGAGTATGAGAGGACTTTCATCTCTCTGGCGTTGTTTCCCAAGTTTATAACAGGGATCGTGGAGGGTGGGATGGATATTGTAGGTTTTCCAGTAGTCACTGGTAGTTCCTATCTAGCGTATCTCTCACGCTATCACTCAACCCCTAACCCAAAGTACTTAAATCCTAACTCGGTACTTCCTAAGCTCGGTAATTCAGTCATCAGAGCGATACTTCGCTCTGATACCACTTTTTGTAACACCCCATCCAACATTAACACACTTACAATAAACTGCAGCGGAAAAACAACTTCATCACATACTTATCTCGTTGGTGTTACACGCCGTTAGCCACCCACGTGGCTAACAAGGCTAATACACATACATTGTTTACCGGTTCTGATATGGCTAAATTCCCGAGCGACTACACATTACTATCCCTTTCCATTAACAACAACAACAACGTACACCTTCCAACTATACCGAGTACTTATAAACTAATGCCGATAACAATTCCGGTCTTACTACACCTACTGTATATATATACAACATAAACGATTACCCATGTACAACGACTACCCGTCTACTCTCGAACGGCTCCAGCACTTCGTACCTGAAATAGGAAAAGAAGAAAGGGTGGCCCCCAAGGGGCTCAGCACCTTTGCTGGTATGGTAATCCCGCAGCCCACATGCTACCGGGCCACGCACAACTAATTTTCGTCTTAGCATGCGGTTGATTATTTTTAAATCATACATGCAACTGTAAACACACAACACATAATCATTCGCCTCTACGGGCTCAACAAACAGATAATATATCCTTACTAAATAAGTCACTCATGGTATTCATCATCCCTAGAGTATTCCTCTCTAATGGAGCTACTTCCTTAATAGACGGACATACCCTTAAATCGGGTTATCCTTAAATGCCTCTTATCACAAACTGGGAATCATATCCATGATCCACACACTCCACATTATACAACCTACACATACACTACATACAACACTTAACAACACTTTGCACGTTTCCACGTGCACAACATAATACCGCAATAGATATTGCATCACAACAAAAATACATAACATAACGGGAGTGGTTCTCTTAGGAACCGACCCAAACATTGTTTATACACTGGTGAGCCTAGAGAATGTTGCCAGTCTCATGATAAGCTCGTTATACAATAACAAAACACTCATTACCGTCCTAATAGTTGGACGAGTAACTTAAGTTAAGGCGGTTCGGGTTTGGAGGCCCGAACACACCACACAAACACATGTTCCCCCTAAACCGATCATAAGTCAGAATAGCTAAGCTTTGGAATAAGCTAGTGGGAGATCATAACCCGTGAGGGAAACAACCATAACAAAGAGAAGGGTAAGGCTAGGAAGGATACCCTCTCCCAAACAACGCGCGACCGGCCTAACCGGATTCCTCACTACTGTTAGTACATACTTACTTTAGATATTAGTTAGAACCCCACTATGGAGTCTATCACATCTACACATCATACAGTATTACAACTGTGTTAGACACACAAGGGAGATCCCTACATTCACATACACATATCACACATTTAACACACGCATAGCCGTGGTTAGTACGTCCCATGGTTCGGGTCGTTTACTCCGAATACCGAACTCTCATGTGATCCTAGACTCAGTTAACTAAGGTTAACACTGCCGAGGTTAAATGGTATCGGAGTTGAACACGCCACATATATGAATTACTGTAAACTCATTACATGTTTTATCTTACAATGTGGCAAACATACAGAAAAACACATTGGCATACAAGCCGGTGTAATCCGGTAGGACACAGGTTGCAAGAAAACCATACACACGTCCGAACTTGTGTCCGGACTTCCCAAGTTCGGACACAGTTCGAGAGTAAATCCCAGATAGAAACAGTCACGTCCGAACTTGTGTCCGGACTTCCCAAGTTCGGACACAGTTCGAGAATGAGAAAATCCTTTACCCAACAGAGCCTGTCCAAACTTCCATGTCGGACGGAAGTTCGGACACGGCAAAACATTCAATTTCCAAGTCTTTAAACACTTAACCAATTTCACCAAACTTCTCCTAAAGCCTCATAATGTTTCCCAACATCATTTGGCACATCAACACACCTTTAGCCATGTGCTAAACTCTTTAAATCACTCACCAAAACCATCTTATCATTCACAAATTTCTTACAAAATTCCTAGCACTTAGGATGTTTTCTCCTTAAGATTTCTAAGTGGTAGTTCCCAATAATGACCACTACACCAAGGTGTTTCCTCTACACCTTAACATCATCTCTCAACTTCTTTTCTTACTAACTAAATCTCCTTTTCACATCTTACCTAATCATCACTTATTCCTTGACATCAACATTACCTAAACCCTAAACAAACTCATCCAAGACTTAAATACATCCTCAAAACACACATTGAATTCCTAGAACTTCCAAGATAACACCTAAATCCTTGCATCACTCTAAATCACCTTACACATGTTTTCTTCTCAAGTAAACATTGTTTTCACCTTTAACACTTCCTAGTTCACAAAAACTCACTTAAACACTTAGAACTTCTCACACATTTTCCCAAATTTGGCCATAGCTTCTCTTGTATATACTCACATCCACCACTTAGGTTTTTACCTTATTTCATTCAAAACACCTAAAATCCATCAAACACATTTTATTTACAAACTTCACACATTTAGCACTACATCACAATATAGTGCATAACTTAAATTGCTTGGCACTTAGGCCCTTAAATAACATGGCTCTTAGGCCCTTAAATTGCATAAGCCATAAACACTGAATTTCCCACATAAATAATGCCTTTGACCTGCAAATACACACCAATACATATGTTCTTTTACTAGTCTCCTTGAGACACTTTACTAGGTCATTCACCATTTGCTCTTTAGTAGTTTTAACAAGCATCATAAGCTTATTTCTCCTAAGGCATTAAACCACATTGAGATAGCATATTTACCTCTTTTCCTCACAAACTTCTTTCTTGTTTCCTTGTAAAACCGGTGGGATGTTTGGTTGTTTGTCAACTTCTAAACAATGTACACATAATAGAATGAGTATTCAAGCATCATGCTTCATCTCATTGTAACCCTAGTTACATATATTGTTTTAAGGTATTAAAATGATTGTTTCACCTTGGAATGGAAAGAGAGCTTGAATGAGTATCAAGAGAGGACTCCACCTAGTCCATGAAAGCTTGGAATGAAGCTAGAACAAGCCAATATAAGAGCACCATTAATGGTGAATTTTCGGACAACAACAAAACATGGAGGAAATGTCATTTTTCTTTGAGTTTCCTCACCTTGAAGCCAAGAGAATGACAAGGCATGAAAATATGAGCTCAAGCTCCTTCATGGTGAATCTTCATGGCACCAAAATGGAGTTCTTGAAGATTTGAAAAGATAGAAGTGTAGAGCTTGGTCTAACTAAGACAAATATAGTCTTAGAATTTGATTTGGAGCATGAAGTTGGATTTGGCAAAGAAATGAAGATGGAGAAGAGAGGTTGCCATAGCAAATCGTAAAAGAGAGAAGAAGAAAGGTAGAAGACGGTGGGAAGTGAAGGAAATGAGAGGATGAAGTTTGGAGTCTACTTTTTGAAGATATTTATGTACTAAAGTAACTTTCTTCTTTTTACTTTCTTTTCCTTCCTTCCTTTAATTGATTTTTACATGGTGGTGACTCACCTTACTAAAACCGGCCCCCATCATATACTTAGGGGTAGTTTGGTCTTTGTTGACTCATTTAATACTTAACACAACATATGTTACAAACTAGCTTATAAAAAAAAACCACTATTCACCTAAACAAGGCACTTAGAAGTGAAATTTTTGATTTCCCATTAATATAGCCACCCAAATGTGATACTATATAGTACACATGTATATTTAAGAGTAATGATGGACATTTAGCCACTCAAAACTCATTTACAAGACAATTTTTCAAAACGTGCTTTAAGACTCCTTAAAGCACATTTTGTGTTTTAACTTGTTTTCAAGCTTGGTTTTCTTTGGTAATTGATTTAATATGTTCATTAACATATTTATAAGGTATAGGTATGACCATTAGGTCTTATACACATTTATCCAAGCTTAGAGCACATTTTGCTCATATTGACTTTAAGGTATTTTCTTGTGTTTTTTTTGGTTTAACTGTCCACCAAGGTTTCCTAAGGACTTATTTAGCCTTATTAAATCATAATTGAATATTATTAAGTCTTGGTAGGCTCTTCGGGTCCTAGCCAAGTTCACTCATAGCTTAGAGCATGTTTTTGCTCAAACTGTGTCTTAATGCTTCATTGCATTTACTATGGTCTAAATTGTTCACTGATGTTACTAAGGCACTTTTTAGCCTTTACATACCATAGTTTGATATTTAAACCACATATCAAGGTTTGGGGTATTTCAGAAGGACTGCAGTAGGTGTGGGAAAGGAAGAGAGGGGCTACTGTCGACGTCAATCACCCGAAGCATCGACTGAAAAAGTAATCCATGCAGGGCAATGGGGAACGCTGTCCGTGCAAGCTCATCATCCAGAAGGAAGCGCAAACATAGCAGTCAATTGCATTCAGGTCCGCACACTCCCGAGGTCGGACATTATACATAATAATCCCCAAGATCAGACGCTCAAGCGTGTGGGAAGCTTATCACCCGTAACCACCTGCTTATCCCCGTGATTGCGCCTCTAGCGGTTCTGAACAGTAGGATCATTCACGATCAAATTTATATAATGCTCCCTAGCTTGTCTCTCCCGGAGTTCATGATTCTCCCGGTCCGCCTCAGTCGGGACCCTAGCTCGATTAGGGATATTCAGTGCACGTCTAATACGGGCGGGATCGATGGTAATATCCTTCCCCTTAACCCGTGACCTTATTTCCTTACCATCAACACGCACCGCAGCATTAGCATAAAATAGTTTCACCAGTCGCGGATAAAATGTACCACCGCGGTTCAGCAGACATACCCAACCTCTATCGCTAAATATCCTATCTAAATCAAATTCAGATATCAATGAAGAGGCAGACTGACCTTTCAGGAATTATTTTGCGTTCCTTAGCCTGGAACCAGTCCCAAGCAGCGTCTGTGAGAAATTCCGAACTGTCCGTTTCGCGAACCCGAAGTGGGGGAGCTACTAACGATGACGAAGCTCCGGCGGTGGTGGTTTGTCGAGCACGTTTAGGGGCCATCGGGTGTTTGGGTTTAAGGTGAGTTTGTGAGCGCGTGTTTATCGGGATAGAGGGGTGGTGTTTGGTTTCGTCTAAAGTGTGGGAATGTTGATGTGAGCGGGCGACAGAGGGAATGAGTCGGGTGGAGAGCGTGGTGTTTGGTGCGGCGAAATTGGTGGGTTGGGCGAGTGAGAAAGTGGGTTTTGGTATAGACAGGTGACGGCTCGTTTTTGAAGCGATAGAGGAGGGGAATGGATGCGGTGGTGGTTTTTTTTATGGTGAAAGGCGAGAGTTTGGAGCGGTGGTTTGTGGTGCGTGGTGGTGTTGGTAATTGTGGTCGCAGACGCTTCGATAGAGAGGGAATGGTGGTGCGTGGTAGGTGAGACGACAAGAAGGGGGTGAGTGAAGGCGAATTCAAGAGCGAGAGAGAGAGTTAGGGTTTCAGAGTGTTGAATCGGGGAAGACAGAGGTTGAAGAGAGGGAGATGGCGATAGAGGACTGGGTGAAGGAGGTGGTGCTTGGGTGTCGTGGTGTTGATGTGGAGTTGGCAATGTGGTGAGTTTTGGGTTGGTGAGGGCGATGTCGGAAGCAGTGGTGGTTGCGAGAATGAAGACGACGGGATTCTGGAAGTGAAAATGGGGCTGAAGAATGAAGACAACGGGTTCTGTGGTTTCTCTTTTTTTTTTTTTAACAGTGATAGATGGTCCAGGTCCTAGGGTGTGGTTAATGTCCCGGTCCATGTATTAAATGGGTCGAGAGTTTTCATCGATAATGGTCCGGGACTTAGGGTAGTGGTAAGGTCCTGGACCACTCGTACCTTTTTTTTTCGAGATTTTGCTTCGTATGCGGTCAGGGACTTAAGGTCTGTCTGAGGTCCCGGACCACCCTTTTTTTTTGTTTCGAGAGTGCCTCTTGCTTTGGTCCGGGACTTAGGATGTGGTTGAGGTCCCGGACCACTCTTTTTTATTCCACCGAAGGAGTGCCTCTTAGTACTCTGTTTCTCTGCCTTCATCAAACCTACACTTTAACAAACCACAACCAAAGTAGAATGGCTAACAAAGGAATTAGAACAAGTAAAAACATTAATTAGAACAAAGAACAAGAGGATAATGAAAGAAGATTGGGTTGCCTCCCAATGAGCTGCCCGTCTTTTCGGTCTTTGGCTAGACCATGTTTTGTTCTCTCAGAATTCCAGAAGATTGAGTGTTTTGCACCTTGACATCTCTGAGAAGTTCCATTGCCTGATAGAAGCTCATTTCCAATTCTTTGCAACATTATTGGTGAGAAGATTCGAACGTGTTCCAAAAGTTTAAAGTGCTACGACCATTGAAAGCTTCCAACTGTGCTTTCACATAAAGTGATACGCTACTTATACAATGGATCACCAGCTTCGATTCGCGTCGGCTGTTGCTAGGAAGGGTCTTCCAAGGATAACAGGGACCGTTGGATCTGTACCCATGTCGAGTACGACAAAGTCGCAGGGGAAATACAGATGCTTCACCTTACCATCACATCCTTTTCAATTCCACAAGGGTAGACCATTGAGCGATCTGCTAGCTGAAGCGTCATCGTGTAGGCTGTAGGTCTCCAATTCCAAGCTTTTCAAATAAAGCGTATGGCATGAGACTAATCGACGCTCCTAAATCAGCAAGACAGTGGTCGAAGTCAATGTCTCCTATTCTGCATGGAATTGTGAAGCTTCCAGGATCTTTGCATTTCTCTGGTAAGCGCTTCTGTATGATCGCTGAACAAGTCTCTGTGAGCTGAATCGTTCCTGTCTCAACTAACTTTGCCTTATTGGATAAAAGCTTCCTAATACTTGGCATAGTTAGGTACCTTCGCAACTAAATCAACAAAGGGATATCCACAGATAGTTGACGAAGTAAAGTAAGAAACTTATCGAACTCGAACTCACTATCCTCCTTGGAATGCTTGGTTCTGTTTGGAAATGGAATTGGAGGAGCAACTTCAACCGCCGGTGGTGTAGGTGAAGGAGATTTGGTAACTTCACAATTCCGCTCATTCTCCAAGCACCAGTTGCTCTATGCTCACCCTCCTCAGGTTCATTAGCTTTATCTTACCACTTCTAGTGGTTACCTTCTTCGCTGTTTCCTTTTCCTGCAAAGGGCATTTGTTAGCCAAGATATCATCCACCAGTGTAGCATAATTTGGCATTAACTGAAGCATATCAGAAAAAGGAATATCTTTAGTTAATTTCTTAAAAATATTAAGAAATTTTCCAAGCTGTTGATCAAGGTCCCTTTTCTTTAACCTGTCAGGAAAAGGAATGGGTTCTTCAAATTTATGATTGGAAACAGAAGAGTAGGAAGGTTGAGTTTCAGGAGACTCTTCTCCTTGGGTTTTTCAGAAACTTTACTGGAGTCCTTAACCTTTGTGAACAGGTAAATTGCAGCGACAAGTGAGTATCTTCTTCCACAACAAAAACAGCTTTAGCATACTCGCGAGGATTCTTCTCTGGCTGGCTAGGTAGAGCCCCTGCAGGTCTATCAGAAAGTTTTTCACTTAGTTGGGTAATTTGAGTCTCAATATGTTTGTTGAAAGCTCTCTGCTCCAAGATGAAGGTCTTGTTCTCATGGTTGGTGCTCTCTTGCTGTTCGAGTTTCCTATTGGTCGACAGGATAAACTCTCGCATCATATCTTCCAAACCTGAACTCGCACCAGCTGGCTGTTTCAGTGCCTGCTGGTTCTGCATTTGCTGATTTTGGTGAGGTCCCTGAAAATGCTGAGTGTTCTGCTGTGGAGGCCTCGGACTGTAGTTATTCCCTGGAACCTCTGCTGCTGATATCCTTGGTTGTTTTGATTGTTGTAGAAATTCCCTTGCTGTTCCCCAGATAGTTTACCCTCTTCATTTTGCTGAGACGTACACTGGCACATGTTGGAACTTCTACCACAATACTCGCACTCCGGGAAGGAGTCGGTCACAACAGCGACGCTTGACTGAGGGTTCATCATTGCACACATCTTCTCAAATTGTTAGACATTGCTTCCATCTTGGCAGCCAGAAAAGTATTCGAATCTACTTCATAGACTCCAGCAGTTTTCTTTGGTGCAGCTTCTCCGGTTCTCGCACCTCCTCATTGATTGGATGCATTGGTAATGGTCTCCAATAATTCCTTGATTCTAGCTATTGGTAGCTCCATGAGGCTTCCTCCTACACAAGTGTCTACCAACAAATGACTTGAATGATCCAAATCTTTGTAAAAGGACTGTAAAATTACCTCCTCTCCTAGGCCATGGTGTGGTACTCTGCGCACGATCCCTTTGAAACGCTCCCAAGCCTCAGACAATGTCTCACCAGTGAACTGCTTAAAGTTGGCAATCTCTCCTCTCATAATCAGCATCCGAGAAGGAGGGAAATATTTTGCCAAAAATGCATCTGCTAACTCCGTCCAGGTAGTGATACTGTTGGGCGTCAATGAGTTTAACCATTCTGCAGCTCTGTCTCTTAGGGAGAATGGGAGAGAGTCAATCTAGCAACTTCTTGTGAAGCTGATGTAGTACAAGCTCCTACCAATCTCAGGAAAGTGGTAAGATGGACATTGGGATCTTCGGTGATTGTTCCACTGAATTGAGGTGCGTTCATGTCCATAGTAACATAGTGTGTTTTGAACTGCCAATGCTCTCCTGCTGGTAACGCAGGGATTACTATTGGTGAGATGAGCCCCTCAACGCTTGGGCGGGTGTAATCCCTCATGTGCCTCTCCGGATTGATATCTCCATATTAGTTCCTGGGGGGTTGTTTAGAATCTCTTCTTCAACAATTCCTTCTGTCAGTGAATCTTTTGGAGGCACCTCTGGATTAAATGGAGGATCCAGCTCTAATATTTTTCGAATCTTTCTTGTTACTCTGTCTATTTCTGGTTCAATTTCGAATTCAGGTTTTCCTTAGAGCGAGTTTAAACCATAAACCAAAAATCAAAACTGACAGTAATGTAGTTGTAAAAGGCAAGTTGGAACAAAATAAAATGAGACAAAACTAAAAGGAACAAAAACAAAAACAAAATTAAATAAGATCAAAAATAAAAATCAAACTAAGCAACCGTGCCTCCCCGGCAACGGCGCCATTAACTTGTTGGGTAAAAACCTAACGGCAAGTATACCGGTCGATTATAGCAAGTTTTTCCTAGAAGTGTCCCTCCAGGTTATCGAATCCAAGGGAGGCAGCGTTTTAGTTTAATTGATATTTAAGAATAAATTAATAAAATAACTCAAGTAACAGGGGGGTTTTGTTTGTTTGGATTACTAAAGTATGAAACAAGAATGTAAATGAGAGCAAAGGTAACAAATGTAAGACAGCGGGCAAAATGATGATATTTTTGGTTTAATAAACAAGGAAATTCCGGTTTACTACTCCTCCTCCAAATTCTTCGGTTCCTTTCTCAGTGTGTTTACCAAAATTCAGACTAAAATCCTAGATCAGAAATATTTCACGTTCGGTCTCCCGCTCGGTGGAATCTAATTAACAGCTAATAAATTTTAACTCTCGTTACAAATTTGCTAATTGCTAACAACTTTAAGAATAATCCAGTTTAATGATCAGTTAATATCCTAGAGGAATTACCATCTCTAAATTAACCGGTACTGTTCCTGTTGTCTATTATCTACCGCAGTTCTCACTTATAAGCAGATAAACTGGTAAAATCAAGTAACTGGCCAAATCACAAGATTTATAAAAATAAATAAGGAATAGTACTTTAATCTATTAAAATGGTAAATCACACAGATAATGGAACCTTGAATTTGGATTACATAGCAAACCGAAATTTATAAAACTACTCAGCCATTGAAATGAAAATACTGTAAAAATATGTAAATAACATTAAAGAAGAAAGAAGAAGAAACTCTGTTTTAAGGCTCCGCTCAATCTCCAGATAATGGTGAAGTCCCCAGCTGCTTGTGTATTCCAGATTTCTGTGGATGTATGTGGTGTTTAATGGAAATTGTGATGGGACGTGAGAAATGAGATGGAAATGGATAGAGGGAGTATAATGGATGGGGAATGAAATGGTGTAAGTGAGGAGGAGATATCCGATGGATATTGTGTGTCTTGAATGAGAGGGAAAGAGTTCTATTTATAGAACTTCTGTATGAGTACGTAGCATGGTGTGTGGTAAGGGTGCTGGACTTTGTGAGTGGAAAGGTGAGTGTTTAAGTGGGTGATGAGCTGAATTTAGGGAAATAATTGGATTAGTGGGAGGATGATTGAAAGTAGCAGCAGTGGTGGGGCGGTCTGGAAAGGAGATCGTAGTGCATGGGCAGCGGTTTAATTATGAAGAGAATAAATCTCTTCACGTTCGCGGCGCTATAGACTTCTGACTCAACCATTTGGTCCGGGACTTAAGTCCTGTATGAAGTCCCGGACCGCACCTTTGAAATGGTCAAGAATTGCTCCGCTTGTGTGGTCCGGGACTTAAGATTTGTACAATGTCCCGGACCATGCTAGAAATCCAGTCGAGAATTATGCTTCATTGTGGTCCGGGAATTAGGCTGCGTATCAAGTCCCGGACCATGCCTGAATTTAATTCGAGATTTGAGTCACAATGTGGTCCGGGACTTAGCTCCAGTATCATGTCCCGGACCATGCTTGAATTTAATTCGAGAGTTGTTGTCTTTGACTCAAATCAGCTTGTTTGATTTTCCATGTGTTTCAACAATGATGGGAATGTGTTTCCTTGAGATTAAAAACCTGAAAAAGCACACAAAAACCATAAAAGAAGATAATTGCAACAAGAAACATAAAAATACTCAAAAGACAGGAATTTAACAGTAAATGATAACAAATGAGGTATCAAAAGACCCTGTAAAAATAGGTAAATTCCTGACTTATCACACACATATATATATATATTATTTATTTGAGCGGGAAAAAACTTTCCTTAAAGCCCAATTTTTGAGCTTCCTCTTCTTTCTTCTACTGCCCCTTTGCTTCGACTATTCTTCTTCTCTCTCGCCTCCATGTCGTCGTGTGCTACCTCGTCTTTCATTGCCGTTGCCGCCCTCTGATCCTTCGCCAAGCTCGACAATGTCTTCTTCCTCCGCAAAACAGAGTAAACTTGCTGCCAAATTTCTGCCCGCCATCGAGGCAATTCAGGGCTCTCGCTCTTCTAACGGCTTTCGCCCCTCGTATCTGAAGTCCACAAGAACTTTCCTATCTGGGCGTCAACCTTCTCCTTCCTCTCTCAATTACTCCTCCCTTTGCGATTGTCTCAGGGATGTCGAAGCCCCGCTTGGCACGCAGATTTTCCTGCCATCCTCCGACTCTCACCCTAACGACGACTTTGGCCCTGGGTACGTAGTTTTTGCTGATTTCTTCCGCTCCGGTCTGACCATTCCCCCGCACCCTTTTGTGCTGGGCTTCCTCCTTCGCCGCTGCTGCACTCTCGCTCACCTTCACCCAATGGCCATTTCGCACCTCCACGCCTTTGTTTCTCTTTGCGAGGGAAGCAAGATCCGGCCGTAGGGTACTGATTTCGTCAGATTCTTCACAGTTAGGGTTGACCCGGATAGCTTAACCCTCATCGCGAAGGCCGGATACACCCTCTTCGACTACAAGAAGGCTCACGAGTGGGGGTCACGGTGTTCGTCATTGTTCCTCCATCCGGCCGAGTATTGGGCGTCCTATACTGTGCTGAGGTTATCAAGGGTCAGCTAATCAGCCCCCAAACCCCTCCGGCTGAGCTGCCCATTTTGAAGATTCTAAGGGCATTTAGCAAGGAACCGCCGACTGTCGAGGCGTTTTTTACAAAGGCACGTTTGTCTTCTCTGAAGACATATCATAGTAAGCGTCTTCAACCCTTAGTACAAATTCTGTCATTCCTATCGATTTTCTTATTGTTTGACATGTTGTATGTAGATTTCTTCCAGAAGGGGGACAAGATTGGCCCCTTTCATAGCTGGAACTTCGTCACCTTCAAGAGTGGGGACGGAAAAATCAATTACTACGCCACACTGGATGCGGCTACTGATGCGGCCGAGCAGCTTTTGGAGAGTGCTACTCCGGCAAAGCGCTCCAGGCAAGAAGTCGGAGATGACCAAGCCGGTCTCTCAAAGAAAAAGAAGAGGCTAGAATCTCCTGAACGTGCTGACGCTAGGCTGTCAGGTACATGGCATGTGAGCCCCAAGTCTGGGCGCCGTGTCTTCCTTCCCCTCACCCCTGGTTCGGGTTTAGATCTTGGTTCTCGCCTGGGGCGGGAGTCCGGTCATCCAACTCCTATTTGCGAGCAATTTCCTGATTTGACAAGTTACTTTTCCTCAGATCCCGCTCAGGAAAATACCCTGGAGGCCACAGGCTTCCGCGCTGGTCCTTCGGCTGAAGAAGGTTTTGGTTGCTCCGTCACTTTTCTTGTTCTTTACCTCTCCTCCCTTTTTTAGTATCCTTCCATTTCCAGTTTCATCCTTCTGGTCCTAACTGTTTTTTTATTATTGCGGTAGTCCCTGCTCCTGCCAAGAAAGACTAAAAAAGAAAACCACATCAAAGCCGAAGGCCATAGAGCCAGAGGTATCAGGACAAACCTCTGGTGATCCCGAAGTTTCAGGATCATTCTTCATTGATCTTGCTGCGGCCACGGACGCGGCAAGGGATAGAGCAATGGAGTATCGTCAGGTGCCGGAGGATCCTGAGCTCCGGAGTAAGCAGAGGGAGGACTACATAGCTTCTTCTCTCTTCCTCCCCTCCTCCTCCTGCTCAGGAGTCCTATACTGGACCCTCCCAAAAGGAAGGGTGGTTTTACCATTGCGGGCACCCTCTTCCTTTAATATCCTGCGACGCTGCCAAGTACTCCTCCGTCTGGAAGGAGGCAATAAAGAGATCTGGTTATCCAGACGGGATCTTTGCTCCTCCGGCCACCTTTACTGCTACCAAAAAAAGGCTGTAGCTCGGAGATGGGGGTGCAGATGCTATCATGCGGCATTCCCTCCTAGCAAACGAAGTGTTTGACATGATGTGGGGGGGAATTTTTCAGGTTGGCATGCGTATTTCTTTTGTGTTTCTCTTTTGTTTTGGCTTGGCTTTTTTCTTGATTTTATGAATTGTGTTGTTTTTTAGGTGATGTCCATGGCCCAAAGTGCTGAGGTTCACTTTGGCAACCTCCAATCCAGGCTTCACTATGAGGAAAGCCGAGCCAATAATGTTGAAGAGGAACTGAAGCTGTCCCGCTCTTCTCATGACGCTTACATTGACCAGGTCGAGTATGAGATCGACCGTAAGGCAAAGGAGAGAACTGAGGCAATAAACAAAGACCTGCAGTTGTCCCGGCGGGAATGCGAGCGTCAGCGTGATGAGTATGAGCTGCAGCTGAAGAAACTCCGGAAGAGAACTTTTCTCTAAGAGGCCGGATCAAGGAAGCTGACAATACTTTGATAGAGGTATAAAACCATCTCTTTTTCCCTTGTTAAAGATAAGCTGGTTTGGTCCTTCTTTGATCTAGATATTATGCTGGATCAGGTGCGCTCCATGCACCGGACCGAAGTGAACAATCTCTTCAGGCTAAGAAGACCTTCTTCTATCAGGAGAGGAACTCTTTCAAGCAGGAGGCTGAAACGCTCGAGCTAGAGAAGCAAACTCTTCAATGGGAGAATGAGGCCCTTGTGAAGGAAAAAGAAAAGCTTATGCAGGAGCTTGATCGCTTGTCGGAAGAAAAGGCCGTGCTGGAAGAGCAGTCGAGGTCCTCCTTTGATCAAGAGAAGCAGTCTCTGCTCCGAGATTGCTCTTTTTTGGAAGAGGAGAAGAAAACCCTTGCTGCGGACAAAGCTGCCCTGATAGAAGAGAAGACCAGGCAGGAGGAGAAAGTAAAAGAGCTGGAGGAAGCCAAGTCTCGCTCTCAAGCCGAGAATACTGAGCCATCGGGCCATGGTAAACTTTCAGGCCTTCAACTTTTGTCTCTCCTTTTGCCCTTTCTTTTTCTTATTCTTTTTTTGTTCCGGCTAGGCTTGAGTTCTGCCAACTTACTGAAGCACGTCACTCAGTTGAGTGGTCGGATAGCCCGTGCTAAGGAGGAGCTGTCATCTGCCAACTCTGAACGTGACAAGTATCAAGCCCAAGTCCTGACCCTTGAATCTCAAGTGGCCAGGCTCAAGTCATTCTCCCGACAATCCCAGGAGGAGATACAGAAGCAAGGCACCATCAACGCCCATCTAAAGGAGTCCTTTGCTTCTCAGTGTCGCCGGATAGTTGATATTTGCCAGCAGATTGTCTCGGATCACTCTCTCGAAAAATGAGAGTTACTGGACGATGACCTGTACAACAAGCTGGAATTCAAGGCTATTGCCCAGAAATCCAACTTCTTCTTGGAGCTTGAGAGGTTCTGCCTACCGTAGTCCTGGAGAGACATGTTTTGGCGCCGGCGAAGCCTCATTCCTTCCAGCTGGAAGCAACATTCTACCGTCTGCCGGAGGGATGCAGCGTCTTTCCAAGAGGTCCAAGTCTTTTGAGAGTGTGGCTGGCAGCGGCGATAGATTATTAACTGCCGAAAAAGAAGCCGTAGAGAAAGAAGCTGCAAAGAAAGTAGAATATAAGTTTTTTTTTATCTTTAGAGGAATTTTTGTTTCGGCCTGTACTTTTTGTGTCTGCCGAATAATCATATTTTGTAACTGTTGTTACTCCACACCTTGGGAGAAATATAAGCTATATTTTTCATCATCTTTAGTTTTTTATTGCCGTGATATTTCTCTCTTTTTTTTAATGGTGCACATGGTCATCTTATGCGAGTTATGCCAGTATAGTATTCATTTTTTTATACACAAGGGGCTTGCAGTTTTGGACTTTTGTTCCGGCCGGACCTTTTTCCTTTTAAAGTATGGTCATCTATGGCTTTTAGCCGGATTTTTTTAGGATATGGAGTGTAGGAACCTGCGGCCTGTTGGCCGACGCCTATTTTCAAGGCAAGATAGCCTGCGGCTCATTGGCCGGATGTTTCTTTCAAGACGTGATAGCCTGCGGCTCGTTGGCCAGATGTTTCTTTCAAGGCATGATAGCCTGCGGCTCGTTGGCCGGACTGCGTTGGTTTTTCTTTCAAGGCATGATAGCCTGCGGCTCTTTGGCCGGTGCTTTCTTTTTCTTTCAAGGCATGATAGCCTGCGGCTCGTTGGTCGGTGCTTTCTTTTTTTTCAAGCATGATAGCCTGGGCTCGTTGGCCGGTGCTTTCTTTTTCTTTCAAGGCATGATAGCCTGCGGCTCGTTGGCCGGTTGCTTTCTTTTCTTTCAAGGCATGATAGCCTGCGGCTCGTTGGCCGGTGCTTTCTTTTTCTTTCAAGGCATGATAGCCTGCGGCTCGTTGGCCGGTGCTTACTTTTTCGTTCAAGGCATGATAGCCTGCGGCTCGTTGGCCGGTGCTTTCTTTTCTTTCAAGGCATGATAGTCTGCGGCTCGTTGGCCGGTGCTTACTTTCAAGGCATGATAGCCTGCGGCTCGTTGGCCGGTGCTTACTTTCAAGGCATGATAGCCTGCGGCTCGTTGGCCGTGCTTACTTTCAAGGCATGATAGCCTGCGGCTCGTTGGCCGGTGCTTACTTTCAAGGCATGATAGCCTGCGGCTCGTTGGCCGGTGCTTACTTTCAAGGCATGATAGCCTATGGCTCGTTGGCCGGTGCTTACTTTCAAGGCATGATAGCCTGCGGCTCGTTGGCCGATGCTTACTTTTTCTTTCACTTTTCCAAAAATAATACCTTTTATTGAAGAGTTATAAATTTTACACATAGAACTTTTTCAGACATTCTCCATGCCAAGAGTGCGGCAATTCGTACCCTTCACTATTTTTCAAGCGGTATGAAGCTCATCCCGTCTTCTGGTGTACGATGTATGGTCCTTCCCATTGGGGTTCCAGCTTCTTGGGTTGCTTAACCTCTCGGAGGACTAATTCTCCTGGGGCAAAACTTCGTTCTTTTATCCTTCTGTTGAAATATCTTTCTACCTTGGAATTCTTTCGCCATCCTTACTGCGGCGGCCATCCTGGTTTCTTCAAGGAGGTCTAGGTGATCCTGTACTCCCTGATTGTTGACCTCTTCGTCATATGATTCCCATCTTATGGATGGCACCATAAATTTCCGCCGGAATGACGGCTTCCAAACCATATGTCATTCTGTAAGGCGTTTCTCCCGTCGGTCCCCTTTATGTCGTTCTGTACGACCAAAGGACTTGGGGTAACAATTCTGCCCACTTTCCTTTTTTCTCATCGAGTTTCCTCTTTATCGCCCTTACTATTTGCCCATTCGCATTCTCAACCTGCCCATTCGCCTGAGGGTGGGCTACTGATGCCAATCTTATGTCGATCTTCCATTCTACACAGAATTCTCGGAAGCTTTCGCAATTGAACTGTGTTCCATTATCAGTTATTATTGCTTTTGGTATGCCAAACCTGCATACCACATATTTCCAAATGAATTCTTGTGACTTCCTAGCCGTGATGGAGATAGTAGGCATTGCTTCGACCCACTTTGTGAAGTAGTCGATGGCAACATACATGAATTTGAACCTCCCTGGTGAAGCTTCCGGGAATGGGCCCACAATGTACAACCCCCACATAGCAAAGGGAATTGGGCAGAGAACAAACTTTTTTTTTCCGTCGGAGGAGTATGTATCTTGTTTCCATGCTCTCGACACTTGCGACATTTTTGTATATACTCCTTGCAATGCTCCATCATTTTCGGCCAAAAATATCAGAGTCTCAAGATTTTGTGGGTGGTGGTCCTTTCTCCCTGGTGATTTCCACAGAGCCCATCATGTATCTCTCTTATTAATTCTGCTTTTTCATCAGCTATGGCAACACACTTTAGTGCTGGTCTTGCAAAAGATCCCTTATATAGCTGGTTATCCTCAATAAAAAATGATGCGGCCCGCCTTTTTATTATCCTGCCCTTTTTCTCCTTCCGGCAGCTTTCCTTGCCGTATGTAATCTATGATTGGAGTCATCCAGGATTCTTCTTGTCACCTGTCTCCACCGCAAACACCTAAGTTCCTTCTATACTGGGGAAGTTCTGATTTCTACCGGCCATATCTCATTGGGTACCTTTTCGGCCATACTTGCCAATTTGGCTAAGGCGTCAGCTTCGACATTCTCTTCGCGGAGAAGGAGTTTAGCTCGCATCTTTGGAAATTTGCTTTTAGCTCCTGGACCTTGAGCAAGTACCTCCATAGTTTTTCCTCTTTGACTTCATAGATGTTGTCGTTTTGTCTCGCCACCAACATAGAGTCCGAATACACCTCTAATTCTGTTAAAAATAGGTTATATTCTCATAAGTCTTACTTCAGACAAGATTTTATAAGAACGAAAAAACAGAGAAGGCATCTTTTCTATGGAACCTGTCGCCCCAAGGGCTGTAGCTACTTCCAGACCCTGGATAAGGGCTTCGTATTCGGCTTCATTATTAGTAACATCAAAGTCCAGTCGGAAGGCATAATTCAAGCTTTGCCCATCCGGCGCCTGTACCACTATCCCAGCACCTGCCCCACTTTTGCATCGAGCTCCATCAACCAAGATGATATATGGACTCTGAGTCTGCTTCTTTTCTTTTGCAAAGCTTATTTCCGTTATGAAGTCTGCTAAGGCCTGAGCTTTAATCGCCGTTCTGGGCAAGAAGTGAATTTCATATTGTGTCAGTCTTCTGTCCAGCTTACCATTCGGCCAGAGGCATTCGGATTGATTGCAATTTGTTTGAGCGGCCAATTGGTCCTGACAAAGATTCGATGTGACTGGAAGTAGGGTCGTAGTTTTCTTGACGCCACCACCAGTGCAATCAAGATTTTCTCTATGTTAGTGTACCGTCCTTCTGTCGGGCTTAAGATTTTGCCCGTATAGTAAACTGGTATCTCCCTTTCTCTTCCATGATTAAGACGGCTGCAACCGCCCAATCCGTTGCGGACAAGTAAAGATATAGATCCTGTCCCGGGGCAGGTACACCCAATTTAGGTAGATCCCGAAGCATCTCCTTGATCTTTTCAAATGCGTCTACGCACTCTTGTCCCCACTGGAACTTGCTGTTCTTCCTCAGAATATTGAAGAACGGGATTGACTTTTCTTGAAGCTTAGAACAAAACCTACTTAATGTTGTGAGTCTTCCGTTCAAAGCTTGGACATCTTTGATATTTCTTGGAGGAGAAAGGTCGAGGATGGCCTGACTTTTTTCCGGATCGACCTCAATACCTCGTTGCCCAACAATGAAACCAAGAAACCTCCCTTTGGTTACACCAAACACACACTTCTCTGGATTTAGTTTGATTTGGTATTTATCCAGAGTGTCGAATGTTTCTTCTAAATCCTTCATGTGTTGTTCCTTTGATGGACTTTTTACAACTATATCATCAACGTAAGCCTCCATATTTCGAGCAATTTGCTGACAAAATACTTTGTCAATCATTCGTTGAAAAGTGGCCCCTGCATTCTTTAGGCCGAAGGGCATTACCTTGTAACAGAATGTTCCGGCTAAAGTAATAAAGGATGTCTTTTCCGAATCGTCTTCTTTCATTTTTATTTGATTATACAGGAGAAAGCATCCAGAAAACTTAACACAGAACTCTAGGCAGTTGAAACCACCAATCTATCTATTGATGGTAGGGGATAGAAATCTTTAGGACATGCCTTATTTAAGTCTGTGAAATCCACGCACATTCTCCATTTTCCATTTGCTTTTTTACCATGACAACATTAGCCAACCATCGCGGGTACGCAACCTCCCTGATGAATCCGGCCTTGAGGAGTTTTTGGACCTCGGTTCTTGCGGCTAAATCTCTTTCTTCCCCTATTACCTTTCCTTTGCCTGACCGCCGGATGTTTAGGGTCTACCCTGAGCTCATGCCGGATAACGCTTGGGTCTATACCAGGCATCTCGTCCGTGCTCCAAGCGAATGTTGCCCTTCTTTTTTCCAGGAACCTCATTAAGTGAGTTTGCTCTCCACTGTCAAACGCAGTTCCTATTTTAAAAAATTTAGAAGGGTCAGATTTTAAATGTACCTCTCTGGGGGGATCCTGGGCTGCTTGACATCCTTCCTTTTCTTGACTCGGCCTTGGGGAAGAAGGCAATTTTCCCTTGAACTCCTTGTCCGATCCCACAGTTTTGACCACCTCCTCACTAGGAAGGTTGTCCATAATGCGGACTTCACACATTCGGGCCATCTTTTGGCTTCCTCTTATTGTTACCACCTTCCCGTGTGAGGTTAAATATTTATTTTAAGTGATGAGTGCAGTGGATGGCTTTGAAAGCATTGATTCCGGCCTTCCAAGGTACATGTTATATCCAGAAAGACCTGGCACAATAAAAGCCGTGAGTCTCTCTGTCCTTCTTTCGTCTCCTTGGCCCAGGGTCATTGTGAAATCTATACTGCCGGAAGACGTGGTAGAGACGCCTCCTACAAATCCTCCCAGAACCGCCGAATAGGGCTTGATCCGGTCCTCAGGCACCTCCAACTTCCTAACCGTGGTAGATATAACATTTGCTCCGACCCCACTATCGATTAAAATTCTCTCCATCATTCGATCGTTTACCTGTGCACGAATGACAAGTGGATCGTTGTGTGGGTATAGCACTCCATCTCCATCCTCGTCAGAGAAGAAAATTGGAGGAAAACTTTCTTTTTTGGCGATTTTCTTCTCCGGGAGTTCTTGATGTACTTGATGAATGTGCCTTTTTCTTTCATTAGGGGTTAGTGGTCCTACCTCTGAAAAAAGTCCTGTGAGTTTCCTTAGAGAAAGTTTTGTTAGCCTTCCCTTCGGGAAAAGAAGGGGGTTGCTAAATGTAAAAATGCAAAAAGAATGGGAATTTTATTTCTTCCTTTGGTAACATGATTTTTGACAATCTACGTGATGTAAAATTTCATCTTAAAGCAGGCTACAAATTGTAACTCCGAATGTTATCCTGAATGAAAGGAGAAAAAACTTTACTTTCCTTCTTCACAAACCTGTTATCATTCCCACTGATTTGCTGGGATCAAGCCTGGGATGAACCTCCTCCTCTTGTCGCCCTCGAGGTGCATTCTGGGTACTACCCTGTTGGCCGCCGTACTGCCTTTGTGCTCCGGCTGCCTGCTTTCCATTCTTCTTATTTTCCTCGATGATTCGAAGTTCTTTGGCCAAGGTAGCACAGTTTACAGTCCGGTGGCTGCGGTTCCCGTGGTACTCGCAGAATGCAACCGGAATTTCCCCCTGCGGTGGCTTCTCGGCTGAGGGAGGTATCCTTCTCTTACTGCAGGAGCATATTTTCCTGGGTCAATGTAGACAACGGTTCTTGCCCCCTGGTGCTGCGCCCCCTGAGAGGAAGATCCAGCGGTTGTCCTGCCATAATATGGCTTGTACCTTGACCCTCCCCTTCCGGAATTTCCTCCATGCCCCTCCTTCTTTTCCGGCACCCTGCGGTTTTGAAGCTGTCCGCTAGCTCTTTAGCCTTGTTTTCCGCTATCTCAGATTTCAAAAAATCATGGATCATTTCAGCTAATTCTCCATGAGTTTTCGGCACCTTCGTTGCGATCTTTCCAGCAAGTCGAGGCTGAGCTAGGCCGTTACCAAAGGCCTTAATCAAGATTTTCTCGTCGACATCATCAATCTCCGCGACCTTCTTATGGAAGTGCTCGCTGTACTCCTTCATAGTCTCTCCTTTTCGCTGCTTAACGTCCATCAATTCTATTGTTTCTTTTTTAACCCTCTTACTCGCAGCAAAGTATTGCTGGAAATCCTCGGTCAGCTGCTTGAAGCTAGTGATGGACCGTGGCGGTCTCGTGGAGATCCATCCCAATGCTTTCTTCGAAAGCGTTCCGGGGACAAATTGTAGAGGGCGAGGGAGCTGATCCCCTGAGTGTTCATGGCAAATATGAACTTCTTAATATGTTGGGTGGGATCTCCAGTCCCATCATATTTCTCAATCGCCGGGGCGACGAAGTGCGGCGGGAGTTTTGCTTTTCTTATCCGCTCGAGAAGGGGTACAAGCTCATGTCTATCTGGTTGTCTTCTTCCATCTCTTCTTCCCTAACGATTGAATTGCGCTTCCTATCCTTGCTTTCCTCACCATTACTGCCTTTGGAATCTCTGTTTCTCAGCTGTTCAATGGCCTCAGTCATTTCGTCCCATTTTCTCTGATACTTCTCGTCCCTTTGCATCAGTTCCTGTTGCAAAGTCTCATTTCCATCTACAATTTTTCGTCGATGGATCTGACTAGCCCCTTAGCATGTCCTCGAGATCTTTTTTGGAGATGGCCTCTGGCATCCCCGAACTCATTCCTTCTTCGGAGCGATTGTTATCTTCAGTAGCGTTCTTCAGTGTTTTCTTCGATCTTGGAGCCATCTTTCGTGTTCCGATCTGTAAAAAATGTCATTAGTTATTTCAGAACTTTCGCTACAAATCGTCGCAGGTTACTTCCCTGTTTCTAGGTGGTCTCGTGGTTGCTTCTTGCTGTTCGATTCCCACAACGGCGCCAAATGAAACGAAACAGTATATCAATCCTAGTATCCTTCGATCTTCTGTCCTGCATTACCTGGTCTCAGTTACAGAGTCTCACAAGAGTAGGGAGAGAGAAAGAGAGTTCTATTGGAATTGTATGTAAGTTTGACTGCCAAATGTTGCGTATCTTACTTCATGGGGATACACCCTTATTTATAGTGTTTTGGGCCTGGTTTTCATGGTGCCAGCCTGTATTTTACATGTATAAGTACGGTTCTACCCTTTCCTAGTATCTTTGACTGACCACAGACGGTCAATCGTACAATACTTCGCTTTGCCTAAGTCCTATCCTCATCCGGCCGGAGACGGCCGGATGCCCTATGCGCTTCCACTTCCATCTGGCTAAAGCGGCCGGATGCTCTATGTTACCTGTTTTGGCTTGACACCATTTCTTCCCTTCTCACATTGATAAAGTTAGTCTTGTGGAAGGCCTCAGTCATGATCTACTTAGTGTTTCACAAGTTTGTGATAAGGGTCCATCCGAGGTTGTGTTTGATTCCAAAGGTTTCAGATACGTAACAAGGCAGCACAGGAAGTTTTGCTCCAAGGTTGTAGAGTAGGTAATCTCTACATGATAGATGTTAGTGATCGGAGTGATCTATCATGTCTCACGGTCAACGAAGAGGATGTGTTGTTGTGGCATCGGAGGTTGGCATGCACATCATCGGTTAATCAATAAACTCAGGGTGAGAAGTTTAGTAAATGGACTACCAGAGAAGAGACTTGATCATAGCATGATTTGTCAAGATTGCGCTTTGAACAAGCTTACACACGTTTCACACAAATCTAAGGGTGTGGTCAGTAGCACTAAAATCCTAGACCTACTACACATGGATTTAATGGGGCCTATGAGAGTACGAAGCAAGTCTGGAAAGAGATACGTTTTGGTGGTTGTCGATGATTACTCGAGGTATACTTGGACTATTCTGCTTCATCATAAGGATCAGGCTTTAATGAAATCAAAAACCTAATCTTACAACTTCAGACTCAAACTGATAGTAAGGTAAAGTGCATACGCACTGACCAAGGAACGGAATTCCTTAATAAGAGAATGTCTCAGTTCTGTACTGATACTGGAATCACCCACACTCACTCTACAGCCAGAACACCCCAGCAAAATGGTGTTGTAGAACGTATGAATAGGACTCTTCAGGAGATGGCACGTACTATGCTGAACAGCAGTGGGCTTTCATCTAGCTTTTGGGAGAAGCTATCAATACCGCTTGCTATATACTCAACAAAGCTCTTATTCGACCATATTGCTCAAGACTCCTTACGAATTGTTCCAAGGTCGTAAACCTTTTATTACGCACCTTAGAGTGTTTGGTTGCACATGTTATATTCATAATAATGGGAAAAATCAATTGGGAAAGTTTGACAAGAGGAGTGACATTGGAGTTTTCCTTGGTTACGCTATTAAGAGCAAGGAATATCGGGTTTTCAACAAACGAACTCTTGTGGTAGAAGAATCCACAAATGTTAAGTTTGATGAGAACAATTTTGGAGGAAGGTCAAGTCAAGGTGTAATAGAGGATATGTTTCAGGCAAAGGATGGAGTTATATCCCCTGATGATAGTTCGGGAGAGGACTTAGAGGAAGAATTGACTCAAACCGAGACACCACCTCCATCCGTTCAGAACTCAGAACAGCTCCCGACGGTTCCAACCGACACTAATGCTTCTCAAAGACGTACAACAGAGGCACCTCATCGCTTGACGGCTAGGAATGCTCCGGGTATAGAAATTACCAATATTTGTCAGACTTGAACACAAGAGTGAGAACTCGATCTACCACGCAAAACTTCTGCTCCTTCTTTGGTTTGTTTCCACAACAGAACCTAAAACTGTGAAAGAAGCATTAGAGGATGAGAGCTGGATTAATGCCATACATGAGGAGCTGAATGAGTTTGTGTACGAAATGATGTGTGGGAACTTGTCGTTAAAACAAAAGATCAAAACATTATTGGAACCAAGCGGGTCTATAGGAATAAGCTTGATTCAGAAGGACATATTTCCAGGAACAAAGCACGACTAGTAGCAAAAGGTTACAATCAACAAGAAGGTTTGGATTTTGATGAGACCTATGCTCCAGTTGCTTATCTTGAGGCTATCCGACTTCTCATTGCCTTTGCTACATTACATAAATTCACTCTTTATCAAATGGATGTGAAGTGTGCGTTCTTAAATGGAAATCTCAAAGAATATATGTTTCTCAGCCTCCCGGTTTTGTTGATCTAGAGAAACCTGATTATGTGTTTCGATTGAAGAAAGCCCTGTATGGTCTTAAGCAAGCACCAAGGGCCTAGTATGAGCGGCTAACATCCTTTCTTCTACAACAAAATTTTATATGGGGAAAGGTGGATCGCATGTTGTTCATCAAAGAAAACGGGGCAGACAAGCTGTTAGTACAGATCTATGTAGATGATATTGTGTTTGGCTCTACCAGTTCCAGTCTAACACAAGGTTTTGCTTCTATGATGACCAAAGAATTTCAAATGAGTAACATGGGTGAGATCACCTTCTTTCTAGGACTCCAAATTAGGCAGACAATAGATGGAACGTTCATTAGTCAGACAAAATACACACTTGAGCTTTCAACCAAATATAAATTCCATGAGAGCAAGCCGATGCTTACGCCAATGTCTACCACTCTCAGACTAGGTCTGGAGCCTGATGCAGAGTCCACGGATCCCACGGTTTATAGAGGAATGATTGGTTCACTGCTCTATCTTACAGCTAGTAGACCAGATATAATGCAAAGTGTCTATTTCTGTGCAAGGTTTCTGGCTCATCCAAAAGTACCACAAGTCAAGGCCGGTGAAACACATCTTTCTTTATCTTCAAGGGACATCATCACTTGGCTTATTATACACTGCAAAATCCCTGCCCACTCTTGCTGCATACACGGATGCTGACTTTGGAGGCTCTCTTACTGATAGAAAGAGCACCACGGGTACTGCGCAGTTCTTTGGATCAAATCTGATAGCATGGTCGTCAAGGAAACAAGCGTCTGTTGCTCTGTCCACAACTAAGGTTGAATATGTAGCTGCTGCTGCGTGTTGCGCATAAATCTTGTGGCTATATAGACAACTTGAAGACTACGGCTTATCCTTTATACCCGTCCCAATCTATTGTGACAACACGAGTACGATTGACCTTACAAAGAATCCTCTTCATCACTCACGGTCTAAACATATAGATATTCGTCATCATTTTATTCGAGATCATGTTGAAACACGTACCGTCATTCTACTTCACGTTCAACAGAAAAGCAGTTAGCTGACATTTTACCAAGCCTTTACCAAGAGAAATCTTCGAGAAACTTAGATTTGAGATTGGCATGGTTGACACTAAGTGAGAGTTTTTGTTTTTTTCCTTCTTAGCTTAGTTTCAACAGTTTGACAATTTCAGTTTTAAACTATGGTTGTTTCATCTCTTTGTATTTAGTGTTGGGAATGGTTACATCTGTTACATAAATTTGTTATCACAGTTCTCAATGAGCCTTTACATAATCAATTACCATATTATATGTTAATTAGTTTTGTGCTTGTCCAAGTAGCTATTCATTTTATGAGGGAGGTATCCTTCTCTTACTGCAGGAGCATATTTTCTGGGTCAATGTAGACAACGGTTCTTGCCCCCTGGTGCTGCGCCCCCTGAGAGGAAGATCCAGCGGTTGTCCTGCCATAATATGGCTTGTACCTTGACCCTCCCCTTCCGGAATTTCCTCCATGCCCCTCCTTCTTTTCCGGCACCCTGCGGTTTTGAAGCTGTCCGCTAGCTCTTTAGCCTTGTTTTCCGCTATCTCAGATTTCAAAAAATCGTGGATCATTTCAGCTAATTCTCCATGAGTTTCGGCACCTTCGTTGCGATCTTTCCAGCAAGTCGAGGCTGAGCTAGGCCGTTACCAAAGGCCTTAATCAAGATTTTCTCGTCGACATCATCAATCTCCGTGACCTTCTTATGGAAGTGCTCGCTGTACTCCTTCATAGTCTCTCCTTTTTCGCTGCTTAACGTCCATCAATTCTATTGTTTCTTTTTCAACCCTCTTACTCACAGCAAAGTATTGCTGGAAATCCTCGGTCAGCTGCTTGAAGCTAGTGATGGACCGTGGCGGTCTCGTGGAGATCCATCCCAATGCTTTCTTCGAAAGCGTTCGGGGAACAAATTGTAGAGGACGAGGGAGCTGATCCCCTGAGTGTTCATGGCAAATATGAACTTCTTAATATGTTGGGTGGGATCTCCAGTCCCATCATATTTCTCAATCGCCGGGGCGACGAAGTGCGGCGGGAGTTTTGCTTTTCTTATCCGCTCCGAGAAGGGGTACAAGCTCATGTCTATCTGGTCGTCTTCCCATCTCTTCTTCCCTAACGATTGAATTGCGCTTCCTATCCTTGCTTTCCTCACCATTACTGCCTTGGAATCTCTGTTTCTCAGCTGTTCAATGGCCTCAGTCATTTCGTCCCATTTCTCTGATACTTCTCGTCCCTTTGCATCAGTTCCTGTTGCAAAGTCTCATTTCCATCTACAATTTTTTCGTCGATGGATCTGACTAGCCCCTTTAGCATGTCCTCGAGATCTTTTTTGGAGATGGCCTCTGGCATCCCCGAACTCATTCCTTCTTCGGAGCGATTGTTATCTTCAGTAGCGTTCTTCAGTGTTTTCTTCGATCTTGGAGCCATCTTTCGTGTTCCGATCCTGTAAAAAATGTCATTAGTTATTTCAGAACTTTCGCTAAAATCGTCGCAGGTTACTTCCCTGTTTCTAGGTGGTCTCGTGGTTGCTTCTTGCTGTTCGATTCCCACAGACGGCGCCAAAATGAAACGAAACAGTATATCAATCCTGTATCCTTCGATCTTTCTGTCCTGCATTACCGGTCTCAGTTACAGAGTCTCACAAGAGTAGAGAGAGAGAGAAAGAGAGTTTCTATTGAAATTGTATGTAAGTTTGACTGCCAAATGTTGCGTATCTTACTTCATGGGGATACACCCTTATTTATAGTGTTTTGGGCCTGGTTTTCATGGTGCCAGCCTGTATTTTACATGTATAAGTACGGTTCTACCCTTTCTAGTATCTTGACTGACCACAGACGGTCAATCGTACAATACTTCGCTTTGCCTAAGTCTTATCCTCATCCGGCCGGAGACGGCCGGATGCCCTATGCGCTTCCACTTCCATCTGGCTAAAGCGGCCGGATGCTCTATGTTACCTGTTTTGGCTTGACACCATTTCTTCCCTTCTCACATTGATAAAGTTAGTCTTGTGGAAGGCCTCAGTCATGATCTACTTAGTGTTTCACAAGTTTGTGATAAGGGTCCATCCGAGGTTGTGTTTGATTCCAAAGGTTTCAGATACGTAACAAGCAGCACAGGAAGTTTTGCTCCAAGGTTGTAGAGTAGGTAATATCTACATGATAGATGTAGTGATCGGAGTGATGATCTATCATGTCTCACGGTCAACGAAGAGGATGTGTTGTTGTGGCATCGGAGGCTGGGGCATGCACATCATCGGTTAATCAATAAACTCAGGGTGAGAAGTTTAGTAAATGGACTACCAGAGAAGAGACTTGATCATAGCATGATTTGTCAAGATTGCGCTTTGAACAAGCTTACACACGTTTCACACAAATCTAAGGGTGTGGTCAGTAGCACTAAAATCCTAGACCTACTACACATGGATTTAATGGGGCCTATGAGAGTACGAAGCAAGTCTGGAAAGAGATACGTTTTGGTGGTTGTCGATGATTACTCGAGGTATACTTGGACTATTCTGCTTCATCATAAGGATCAGGCTTTAATGAAATCAAAAACCTAATCTTACAACTTCAGACTCAAACTGATAGTAAGGTAAAGTGCATACGCACTGACCAAGGAACGGAATTCCTTAATAAGAGAATGTCTCAGTTCTGTACTGATACTGGAATCACCCACACTCACTCTACAGCCAGAACACCCAGCAAAATGGTGTTGTAGAACGTATGAATAGGACTCTTCAGGAGATGGCACGTACTATGCTGAACAGCAGTGGGCTTTCATCTAGCTTTTGGGGAGAAGCTATCAATACCGCTTGCTATATACTCAACAAAGCTCTTATTCGACCCATATTGCTCAAGACTCCTTACGAATTGTTCCAAGGTCGTAAACCTTTTATTACGCACCTTAGAGTGTTTGGTTGCACATGTTATATTCATAATAATGGGAAAAATCAATTGGGAAAGTTTGACAAGAGGAGTGACATTGGAGTTTTCCTTGGTTACGCTATTAAGAGCAAGGCATATCGGGTTTTCAACAAACGAACTCTTGTGGTAGAAGAATCCACAAATGTTAAGTTTGATGAGAACAATTTTGGAGGAAGGTCAAGTCAAGGTGTAATAGAGGATATGTTTCAGGCAAAGGATGGAGTTATATCCCCTGATGATAGTTCGGGAGAGGACTTAGAGGAAGAATTGACTCAAACCGAGACACCACCTCCATCAGTTCAGAACTCAGAACAGCTCCCGACGGTTCCAACCGACACTAATGCTTCTCAAAGACGTACAACAGAGGCACCTCATCGCTTGACGGCTAGGAATGCTCCGGGTATAGAAATTACCAATATTTTGTCAGACTTGAACACAAGAGTGAGAACTCGATCTACCACGCAAAACTTCTGCTCCTTCTTTGGTTTTGTTTCCACAACAGAACCTAAAACTGTGAAAGAAGCATTAGAGGATGAGAGCTGGATTAATGCCATACATGAGGAGCTGAATGAGTTTGTACGAAATGATGTGTGGGAACTTGTCGTTAAAACAAAAGATCAAAACATTATTGGAACCAAGCGGGTCTATAGGAATAAGCTTGATTCAGAAGGACATATTTCCAGGAACAAAGCACGACTGGTAGCAAAAGGTTACAATCAACAAGAAGGTTTGGATTTTGATGAGACCTATGCTCCAGTTGCTTATCTTGAGGCTATCCGACTTCTCATTGCCTTTGCTACATTACATAAATTCTCTTTATCAAATGGATGTGAAGTGTGCGTTCTTAAATGGAAATCTCAAAGAATATACGTTTCTCAGCCTCCCGGTTTTGTTGATCTAGAGAAACCTGATTATGTGTTTCGATTGAAGAAAGCCCTGTATGGTCTTAAGCAAGCACCAAGGGCCTAGTATGAGCGGCTAACATCCTTTCTTCTACAACAAAATTTTATATGGGGAAAGGTGGATCGCATGTTGTTCATCAAAGAAAACGGGGCAGACAAGCTGTTAGTACAGATCTATGTAGATGATATTGTGTTTGGCTCTACCAGTTCCAGTCTAACACAAGGTTTTGCTTCTATGATGACCAAAGAATTTCAAATGAGTAACATGGGTGAGATCACCTTCTTTCTAGGACTCCAAATTAGGCAGACAATAGATGGAACGTTCATTAGTCAGACAAAATACACACTTGAGCTTTCAACCAAATATAAATTCCATGAGAGCAAGCCGATGCTTACGCCAATGTCTACCACTCTCAGACTAGGTCTGGAGCCTGATGCAGAGTCCACGGATCCCACGGTTTATAGAGGAATGATTGGTTCACTGCTCTATCTTACAGCTAGTAGACCAGATATAATGCAAAGTGTCTATTTCTGTGCAAGGTTTCTGGCTCATCCAAAAGTACCACAAGTCAAGGCCGTGAAACACATCTTTCTTTATCTTCAAGGGACATCATCACTTGGCTTATTATACACTGCAAAATCCCTGCCCACTCTTGCTGCATACACGGATGCTGACTTTGGAGGCTCTCTTACTGATAGAAAGAGCACCACGGGTACTGCGCAGTTTTTGGATCAAATCTGATAGCATGGTCGTCAAGGAAACAAGCGTCTGTTGCTCTGTCCACAACTAAGGTTGAATATGTAGCTGGTGCTGCGTGTTGCGCATAAATCTTGTGGCTATATAGACAACTTGAAGACTACGGCTTATCCTTTATACCCGTCCCAATCTATTGTGACAACACGAGTACGATTGACCTACAAAGAATCCTCTTCATCACTCACGGTCTAAACATATAGATATTCGTCATCATTTTATTCGAGATCATGTTGAACACGGTACCGTCATTCTACTTCACGTTCAACAGAAAAGCAGTTAGCTGACATTTTTACCAAGCCTTTACCAAGAGAAATCTTCGAGAAACTTAGATTTGAGATTGGCATGGTTGACACTAAGTGAGAGTTTTTGTTTTTTTTTCCTTCTTAGCTTAGTTTCAACAGTTTGACAATTTCAGTTTTAAACTATGGTTGTTTCATCTCTTTGTTTTTAGTGTTGGGAATGGTTACATCTGTTACATAAATTTTTATCACAGTTCTCAATGAGTTACATAATCAATTACCATATTATATGTTAATTAGTTTGTGCTTGTCCAAGTAGCTATTCATTTTATGAGGGAGGTATCCTTCTCTTACTGCAGGAGCATATTTTCCTGGGTCAATGTAGACAACGGTTCTTGCCCCCTGGTGCTGCGCCCCCTGAGAGGAAGATCCAGCGGTTGTCCTGCCATAATATGGCTTGTACCTTGACCCTCCCCTTCCGGAATTTCCTCCATGCCCCTCCTTCTTTTCCGGCACCCTGCGGTTTTGAAGCTGTCCGCTAGCTCTTTAGCCTTGTTTTCCGCTATCTCAGATTTCAAAAAATCATGGATCATTTCAGCTAATTCTCCATGAGTTTTCGGCACCTTCGTTGCGATCTTTCCAGCAAGTCGAGGCTGAGCTAGGCCGTTACCAAAGGCCTTAATCAAGATTTTCTCGTCGACATCATCAATCTCCGCGACCTTCTTATGGAAGTGCTCGCTGTACTCCTTCATAGTCTCTCCTTTTCGCTGCTTAACGTCCATCAATTCTATTGTTTCTTTTTAACCCTCTTACTCGCAGCAAAGTATTGCTGGAAATCCTCGGTCAGCTGCTTGAAGCTAGTGATGGACCGTGGCGGTCTCGTGGAGATCCATCCCAATGCTTTCTTCGAAAGCGTTCCGGGGAACAAATTGTAGAGGGCGAGGGAGCTGATCCCTGAGTGTTCATGGCAAATATGAACTTCTTAACATGTTGGGTGGGATCTCCAGTCCCATCATATTTCTCAATCGCCGGGGCGACGAAGTGCGGCGGGAGTTTTGCTTTTCTTATCCGCTCCGAGAAGGGGTACAAGCTCATGTCTATCTGGTCGTCTTCTTCCATCTCTTCTTCCCTAACGATTGAATTGTGCTTCCTATCCTTGCTTTCCTCACCATTACTGCCTTTGGAATCTCTGTTTCTCAGCTGTTCAATGGCCTCAGTCATTTCGTCCCATTTTCTCTGATACTTCTCGTCCTTTGCATCAGTTCCTGTTGCAAAGTCTCATTTCCATCTACAATTTTTTCGTCGATGGATCTGACTAGCCCCTTTAGCATGTCCTCGAGATCTTTTTTGGAGATGGCCTCTGGCATCCCCGAACTCATTCCTTCTTCGGAGCGATTGTTATCTTCAGTAGCGTTCTTCAGTGTTTCTTCGATCTTGGAGCCATCTTTCGTGTTCCGATCCTGTAAAAAATGTCATTAGTTATTTCAGAACTTTCGCTACAAATCGTCGCAGGTTACTTCCCTGTTTCTAGGTGGTCTCGTGGTTGCTTCTTGCTGTTCGATTCCCACAGACGGCGCCAAATGAAACGAAACAGTATATCAATCCTAGTATCCTTCGATCTTCTGTCCTGCATTACCTGGTCTCAGTTACAGAGTCTCACAAGAGTAGGGAGAGAGAAAGAGAGTTTCTATTGGAATTGTATGTAAGTTTGACTGCCAAATGTTGCGTATCTTACTTCATGGGGATACACCTTATTTATAGTGTTTTGGGCCTGGTTTTCATGGTGCCAGCCTGTATTTTACATGTATAAGTACGGTTCTACCCTTTCCTAGTATCTTTGACTGACCACAGACGGTCAATCGTACAATACTTCGCTTTGCCTAAGTCCTATCCTCATCCGGCCGGAGACGGCCGGATGCCCTATGCGCTTCCACTTCCATCTGGCTAAAGCGGCCGGATGCTCTATGTTACCTGTTTTGGCTTGACACCATTTCTTCCCTTCTCACATTGATAAAGTTAGTGTTGTGGAAGGCCTCAGTCATGATCTACTTAGTGTTTCACAAGTTTGTGATAAGGGTCCATCCGAGGTTGTGTTTGATTCCAAAGGTTTCAGATACGTAACAAGGCAGCACAGGAAGTTTTGCTCCAAGGTTGTAGAGTAGGTAATCTCTACATGATAGATGTTAGTGATCGGAGTGATCTATCATGTCTCACGGTCAACGAAGAGGATGTGTTGTTGTGGCATCGGAGGCTGGGGCATGCACATCATCGGTTAATCAATAAACTCAGGGTGAGAAGTTTAGTAAATGGACTACCAGAGAAGAGACTTGATCATAGCATGATTTGTCAAGATTGCGCTTTGAACAAGCTTACACACGTTTCACACAAATCTAAGGGTGTGGTCAGTAGCACTAAAATCCTAGACCTACTACACATGGATTTAATGGGGCCTATGAGAGTACGAAGCAAGTCTGGAAAGAGATACGTTTTGGTGGTTGTCGATGATTACTCGAGGTATACTTGGACTATTCTGCTTCATCATAACGATCAGGCTTTTAATGAAATCAAAAACCTAATCTTACAACTTCAGACTCAACTGATAGTAAGGTAAAGTGCATACGCACTGACCAAGGAACGGAATTCCTTAATAAGAGAATGTCTCAGTTCTGTACTGATACTGGAATCACCCACACTCACTCTACAGCCAGAACACCCCAGCAAAATGGTGTTGTAGAACGTATGAATAGGACTCTTCAGGAGATGGCACGTACTATGCTGAACAGCAGTGGGCTTTCATCTAGCTTTTGGGGAGAAGCTATCAATACCGCTTGCTATATACTCAACAAAGCTCTTATTCGACCCATATTGCTCAAGACTCCTTACGAATTGTTCCAAGGTCGTAAACCTTTTATTACGCACCTTAGAGTGTTTGGTTGCACATGTTATATTCATAATAATGGGAAAAATCATTGGGAAAGTTTGACAAGAGGAGTGACATTGGAGTTTTCCTTGGTTACGCTATTAAGAGCAAGGCATATCGGGTTTTCAACAAACGAATCTTGTGGTAGAAGAATCCACAAATGTTAAGTTTGATGAGAACAATTTTGGAGGAAGGTCAAGTCAAGGTGTAATAGAGGATATGTTTCAGGCAAAGGATGGAGTTATATCCCCTGATGATAGTTCGGGAGAGGACTTAGAGGAAGAATTGACTCAAACCGAGACACCACCTCCATCAGTTCAGAACTCAGAAACAGCTCCGACGGTTCCAACCGACACTAATGCTTCTCAAAGACGTACAACAGAGGCACCTCATCGCTTGACGGCTAGGAATGCTCCGGGTATAGAAATTACCAATATTTTGTCAGACTTGAACACAAGAGTGAGAACTCGATCTACCACGCAAAACTTCTGCTCCTTCTTTGGTTTTGTTTCCACAACAGAACCTAAAACTGTGAAAGAAGCATTAGAGGATGGGAGCTGGATTAATGCCATACATGAGGAGCTGAATGAGTTTGTACGAAATGATGTGTGGGAACTTGTCGTTAAAACAAAAGATCAAAATTATTGGAACCAAGCGGGTCTATAGGAATAAGCTTGATTCAGAAGGACATAATTCCAGGAACAAAGCACGACTGGTAGCAAAAGGTTACAATCAACAAGAAGGTTTGGATTTTGATGAGACCTATGCTCCAGTTGCTTATCTTGAGGCTATCCGACTTCTCATTGCCTTTGCTACATTACATAAATTCACTCTTTATCAAATGGATGTGAAGTGTGCGTTCTTAAATGGAAATCTCAAAGAATATACGTTTCTCAGCCTCCCGGTTTTGTTGATCTAGAGAAACCTGATTATGTGTTTCGATTGAAGAAAGCCCTGGGTCTTAAGCAAGCACCAAGGGCCTAGTATGAGCGGCTAACATCCTTTCTTCTACAACAAAATTTTATATGGGGAAAGGTGGATCGCATGTTGTTCATCAAAGAAAACGGGGCAGACAAGCGCTGTTAGTACAGATCTATGTAGATGATATGTGTTTGGCTCTACCAGTTCCAGTCTAACACAAGGTTTTGCTTCTATGATGACCAAAGAATTTCAAATGAGTACATGGGTGAGATCACCTTCTTTCTAGGACTCCAAATTAGGCAGACAATAGATGGAACGTTCATTAGTCAGACAAAATACACACTTGAGCTTTCAACCAAATATAAATTCCATGAGAGCAAGCCGATGCTTACGCCAATGTCTACCACTCTCAGACTAGGTCTGGAGCCTGATGCAGAGTCCACGGATCCCACGGTTTATAGAGGAATGATTGGTTCACTGCTCTATCTTACAGCTAGTAGACCAGATAATGCAAAGTGTCTATTCTGTGCAAGGTTCTGGCTCATCCAAAAGTACCACAAGTCAAGGCCGTGAAAACATCTTCTTTATCTTCAAGGGACATCATCACTTGGCTTATTATACACTGCAAAATCCCTGCCCACTCTTGCTGCATACACGGATGCTGACTTTGGAGGCTCTCTTACTGATAGAAAGAGCACCACGGGTACTGCGCAGTTCTTTGGATCAAATCTGATAGCATGGTCGTCAAGGAAACAAGCGTCTGTTGCTCTGTCCACAACTAAGGTTGAATATGTAGCTGCTGCTGCGTGTTGGGCATAAATCTTGTGGCTATATAGACAACTTGAAGACTACGGCTTATCCTTTATACCCGTCCCAATCTATTGTGACAACACGAGTACGATTGACCTTACAAAGAATCCTCTTCATCACTCATGGTTCTAAACGTATAGATATTCGTCATCATTTTATTCGAGATCATGTTGAACACGGTACCGTCATTCTACTTCACGTTCAACAGAAAAAGCAGTTAGCTGACATTTTTACCAAGCCTTTACCAAGAGAAATCTTCGAGAAACTTAGATTTGAGATTGGCATGGTTGACACTAAGTGAGAGTTTTTGTTTTTTTTCCTTCTTAGCTTAGTTTCAACAGTTTGACAATTTCAGTTTTAAACTATGGTTGTTTCATCTCTTGTTTTTAGTGTTGGGAATGGTTACATCTGTTACATAAATTTTATCACAGTTCTCAATGAGCCTTTACATAATCAATTACCATATTATATGTTAATTAGTTTTGTGCTTGTCCAAGTAGCTATTCATTTTATGAGGGAGTATCCTTCTCTTTACTGCAGGAGATTTTTCCGGGTCAATGTAGAAAGGTTCTTGCCCCTGGTGCTGCGCCCCTGAGAGGAAGATCCAGCGGTTGTCCTGCCATAATATGGCTTGTACCTTGACCCTCCCTTCCGGAATTCCTCCATGCCCCTCCGTCTTTTCCGGCACCCTGCGGTTTTGAAGCTGTCCGCTAGCTCTTTAGCCTTGTTTTCCGCTATATCAGATTTCAAAAAATCATGGATCATTTCAGCTAATTCTCCATGAGTTTTCGGCACTTCGTTGCGTCTTTCCAGCAAGTCGAGGCTGAGCTAGGCCGTTACCAAAGGCCTTAATCAAGATTTCTCGTCGACATCATCAATCTCCGCGACCTTCTTATGGAAGTGCTCGCTGTACTCCTTCATAGTCTCTCCTTTTTGCTGCTTAACGTCCATCAATTCTATTGTTCTTTTTTAACCCTTTACTCGCAGCAAAGTATTGCTGGATATCCTCGGTCAGCTGCTTGAAGCTAGTGATGGACCGTGGCGGTCTCGTGGAGATCCATCCCAATGCTTTCTTCGAAAGCGTTCCGGGGAACAAAATGTAGAGGGCGAGGGAGCTGATCCCCTGAGTGTTCATGGCAAATATGAACTTCTTAATATGTTGGGTGGGATCTCCAGTCCCATCATATTTCTCAATCGGCGGGGCGACGAAGTGCGGCGGGAGTTTGCTTTTCTTATCCGCTCCGAGAAGGGGTACAAGCTCATGTCTATCTGGTCGTCTTCTTCCATCTCTTCTTCCCTAACGATTGAATTGTGCTTCCTATCCTTGCTTTCCTCACCATTACTGCCTTTGGAATCTCTGTTTCTCAGCTGTTCAATGGCCTCAGTCATTTCGTCCCATTTTCTCTGATACTTCTCGTCCCTTTGCATCAGTTCCTGTTGCAAAGTCTCATTTCCATCTACAATTTTTTCGTCGATGGATCTGACTAGCCCCTTTAGCATGTCCTCGAGATCTTTTTGGAGATGGCCTCTGGCATCCCCGAACTCATTCCTTCTTCGGAGTGATTGTTATCTTCAGTAGCGTTCTTCAGTGTTTTCTTCAATCTTGGAGCCATCTTTCGTGTTCCGATCCTGTAAAAAATGTCAGTAGTTATTTAGAACTTTCGCTACAAAATCGTGCGCAGGTTACTTCCCTGTTTCTAGGTGGGTCTCGTGGTCCAGGCTTCTTGCTGTTCTTTTCTCACACAGACGGCGCCAAATGAAACGAAACAGTATATCACCCTAGTATCCTTCGATTCTTCTGTCCTGCATACCTGGTATCCGTTACAGAGTCTCACAAGAGTAGGGAGAGAGAAAAGAGAGTTTCTATTGAATTGTATGTAAGTTGACTGCCCAATGTTGCGTATCTTACTTCAATGGGGATACACCCTTATGATAGTGTTTGGGCCTGCTTTTTCATGGTGCCAGCCTGTAATTTACATGTATAATGTACGGTTCTACCCTTTCCTAGTATCTTTGACTGACCACAGACGGTCAATCGTACAATACTTCGCTTTGCCTAAGTCCTATCCTCATCCGGCCGGAGACGGCCGGATGCCCTATGCGCTTCCACTTCCATCTGGCTAAAGCGGCCGGATGCTCTATGTTACCTGTTTTGGCTTGACACCATTTCTTCCCTTCTCACATTGATAAAGTTAGTCTTGTGGAAGGCCTCAGTCATGATCTACTTAGTGTTTCACAAGTTTGTGATAAGGGTCCATCCGAGGTTGTGTTTGATTCCAAAGGTTTCAGATACGTAACAAGGCAGCACAGGAAGTTTTGCTCCAAGGTTGTAGAGTAGGTAATCTCTACATGATAGATGTTAGTGATCGGAGTGATCTATCATGTCTCACGGTCAACGAAGAGGATGTGTTGTTGTGGCATCGGAGGCTGGGGCATGCACATCATCGGTTAATCAATAAACTCAGGGTGAGAAGTTTAGTAAATGGACTACCAGAGAAGAGACTTGATCATAGCATGATTTGTCAAGATTGCGCTTTGAACAAGCTTACACACGTTTCACACAAATCTAAGGGTGTGGTCAGTAGCACTAAAATCCTAGACCTACTACACATGGATTTAATGGGGCCTATGAGAGTACGAAGCAAGTCTGGAAAGAGATACGTTTTGGTGGTTGTCGATGATTACTCGAGGTATACTTGGACTATTCTGCTTCATCATAAGGATCAGGCTTTTAATGAAATCAAAAACCTAATCTTACAACTTCAGACTCAAACTGATAGTAAGGTAAAGTGCATACGCACTGACCAAGGAACGGAATTCCTTAATAAGAGAATGTCTCAGTTCTGTACTGATACTGGAATCACCCACACTCACTCTACAGCCAGAACACCCCAGCAAAATGGTGTTGTAGAACGTATGAATAGGACTCTTCAGGAGATGGCACGTACTATGCTGAACAGCAGTGGGCTTTCATCTAGCTTTTGGGGAGAAGCTATCAATACCGCTTGCTATATACTCAACAAAGCTCTTATTCGACCCATATTGCTCAAGACTCCTTACGAATTGTTCCAAGGTCGTAAACCTTTTATTACGCACCTTAGAGTGTTTGGTTGCACATGTTATATTCATAATAATGGGAAAAATCATTGGGAAAGTTTGACAAGAGGAGTGACATTGGAGTTTCCTTGGTTACGCTATTAAGAGCAAGGCATATCGGGTTTTCAACAAACGAACTCTTGTGGTAGAAGAATCCACAAATGTTAAGTTTGATGAGAACAATTTTGGAGGAAGGTCAAGTCAAGGTGTAATAGAGGATATGTTTCAGGCAAAGGATGGAGTTATATCCCCTGATGATAGTTCGGGAGAGGACTTAGAGGAAGAATTGACTCAAACCGAGACACCACCTCCATCAGTTCAGAACTCAGAACAGCTCCCGACGGTTCCAACCGACACTAATGCTTCTCAAAGACGTACAACAGAGGCACCTCATCGCTTGACGGCTAGGAATGCTCCGGGTATAGAAATTACCAATATTTTGTCAGACTTGAACACAAGAGTGAGAACTCGATCTACCACGCAAAACTTCTGCTCCTTCTTTGGTTTTGTTTCCACAACAGAACCTAAAACTGTGAAAGAAGCATTAGAGGATGGAGCTGGATTAATGCCATACATGAGGAGCTGAATGAGTTTGTACGAAATGATGTGTGGGAACTTGTCGTTAAAACAAAAGATCAAAACATTATTGGAACCAAGCGGGTCTATAGGAATAAGCTTGATTCAGAAGGACATATTTCCAGGAACAAAGCACGACTGGTAGCAAAAGGTTACAATCAACAAGAAGGTTTGGATTTTGATGAGACCTATGCTCCAGTTGCTTATCTTGAGGCTATCCGACTTCTCATTGCCTTTGCTACATTACATAAATTCACTCTTTATCAAATGGATGTGAAGTGTGCGTTCTTAAATGGAAATCTCAAAGAATATACGTTTCTCAGCCTCCCGGTTTTGTTGATCTAGAGAAACCTGATTATGTGTTTCGATTGAAGAAAGCCCTGTATGGTCTTAAGCAAGCACCAAGGGCCTAGTATGAGCGGCTAACATCCTTTCTTCTACACACAAAATTTTATATGGGGAAAGGTGGATCGCATGTTGTTCATCAAAGAAAACGGGGCAGACAAGCTGTTAGTACAGATCTATGTAGATGATATTGTGTTTGGCTCTACCAGTTCCAGTCTAACACAAGGTTTTGCTTCTATGATGACCAAAGAATTTCAAATGAGTAACATGGGTGAGATCACCTTCTTTCTAGGACTCCAAATTAGGCAGACAATAGATGGAACGTTCATTAGTCAGACAAAATACACACTTGAGCTTTCAACCAAATATAAATTCCATGAGAGCAAGCCGATGCTTACGCCAATGTCTACCACTCTCAGACTAGGTCTGGAGCCTGATGCAGAGTCCACGGATCCCACGGTTTATAGAGGAATGATTGGTTCACTGCTCTATCTTACAGCTAGTAGACCAGATATAATGCAAAGTGTCTATTTCTGTGCAAGGTTTCTGGCTCATCCAAAAGTACCACAAGTCAAGGCCGTGAAACACATCTTTCTTTATCTTCAAGGGACATCATCACTTGGCTTATTATACACTGCAAAATCCCTGCCCACTCTTGCTGCATACACGGATGCTGACTTTGGAGGCTCTCTTACTGATAGAAAGAGCACCACGGGTACTGCGCAGTTCTTTGGATCAAATCTGATAGCATGGTCGTCAAGGAAACAAGCGTCTGTTGCTCTGTCCACAACTAAGGTTGAATATGTAGCTGCTGCTGCGTGTTGCGCATAAATCTTGTGGCTATATAGACAACTTGAAGACTACGGCTTATCCTTTATACCCGTCCCAATCTATTGTGACAACACGAGTACGATTGACCTTACAAAGAATCCTCTTCATCACTCACGGTCTAAACATATAGATATTCGTCATCATTTTATTCGAGATCATGTTGAACACGGTACCGTCATTCTACTTCACGTTCAACAGAAAAGCAGTTAGCTGACATTTTTACCAAGCCTTTACCAAGAGAAATCTTCGAGAAACTTAGATTTGAGATTGGCATGGTTGACACTAAGTGAGAGTTTTTGTTTTTTTCCTTCTTAGCTTAGTTTCAACAGTTTGACAATTTCAGTTTTAAACTATGGTTGTTTCATCTCTTTGTTTTTAGTGTTGGGAATGGTTACATCTGTTACATAAATTTGTTATCACAGTTCTCAATGAGCCTTTACATAATCAATTACCATATTATATGTTAATTAGTTTTGTGCTTGTCCAAGTAGCTATTCATTTTATGAGATCACAACTGAAATACACCTGAATACTTTGGGAATTCAATTTACGCTCCGATGTTTAACATGGATCATACGTATACATACATTGTCACACTTGTATTCAAGAAATGCACTTGGTTTGAAGGATAGATGGTGGTATGAACAAGCAAGAGATTCCGCTACTCACAGTTTGATACTCAATGCTTTAATTAAAACAAAATAAAAAAAGGGAAACAGAATTGGCCTCTCTTATCTGGCCATTAAGTCTTTAAGGGTGCCTTATCACCTAACTTCCTAAGGGCAACTGCTCTGGGCAAGTTGACCCAACGCTGTTACAAAGATAAGGAGTAAAAGTCAAGTCCCTGCTTGCAACATGTAATAATCCTAAAGGGGAAAGCTTTACAGAACCAGATTGTGAGTATGAATCTGTGGCGATGAAAGGTTCAGTGGAATCAGATTGTACTTCTCGCCCCTTGTCGATTCAATGGGAAGTGAAAGAAAGGAGGAAATCTTTCTGTCATACAAGCGTGCCACGGTATATGTGCATATATCCCTGAATCACGGAGAGTAAACTATCTCGATTTAGTCAGATGTACTATTTGATCTCCTTGGATACCACACTCAACTTCTTAACTTATAGTGGTACGTTGTATTGTGTGAAACCCAGTCTGGAACTGAGGTAGTATGTTTAGTAACGGTCTCCTACATTCACCTCACTCCATTTGTTTTAAAAAAAGAGAGGAAGAAATGATATCATCTCTCACTGTTGCTAAAAACGCTTGATATACTTCTTCATTTTCTCTCACTTACTACTCTCTCTGATTTTCAAACGCAATTCTCACTACTATCAACTTTCACTGTCTCGAACCAAACTGGATTCTCGTATCTTCTGGCCATGGATTCTTTGAACATCTGATTGTTGATGAAAATGTTCGCCCACTCGCTATGGAGAAGCCAACCGATCAAGAAGTTTTGCAGCCTATTCCAGATTCTACCTCAAAACCCTCTCCCGATGAAGACTCCCCAAACCCTAATGCTGAAGCAACGATACTGAGTGACAGTGCATCCTCGGAAACCCCTACAGAAGAGGACCTACAAACTCCACCTACGACTACTACCAGACGAGGCCTACGAGATCGTTCCAAGAAAGCGCCGTCTGCAACTGAGCATACCAATGCGCCTTCTTCAAAGCGCAAGGTCGCTGATTCTCCTGCTCACCAGTCTCGTTCTTCGAAGCGCAAGAAGAGCATGGGTAAATCTCTGTCTAGAGCTAAGGCATAAGATTACAAACTTGAACGATCACAAAATCCAAGTCGCGCTTACCCTCAGAAGCCTATCTTCGGTCGTGCCCTACTCGAATCGGACATTGTTCCTGGTAAGCTGATAGACTTTGAATGGCTGGAGAATAACTCTTTAGGGTCTTTAGGAGATGTCTTGCGCTTTCAAGGTTGGGATAAATTGTTTAATTCTGAGACTGTGTATTACCCGAATTTCTGTTTCCGTTCATTCAAACATGGAATTTGTATCTCCCTTTGAATTCAAGACTGAAGTTGCTGGCAAGAAAATGATTATCTCACCTGCATGGCTTGCTATGATATTAGAAGTTCCCCTAGATGGACTGGCTGAATTCAATCCACAAAAATTGATGTAGCGCCCCATAATGAGGTAGTCGATCATTTTGCCTTGTCTCGTGTGAGTTATAGACTCAAGCACTATCAATAGAGGGATTTAGCAATCTTGCCCCGTCTGTTACATATGATACCTATCAATGTCTTCTTCCACGGTCTGACATGAGGGACAAAGTTACACCAGTAGATCTTGCAGTTATGTGGTGCCTTGATAGGAAGATACAACTGTCTCTGCCTAGGATAATCATTCCCCATCTGAGAACTGTCATTAATAGCTCCAAGCCATCAATTCCTTACCCGTTTTGGCTGACGAAGGTGCTCAAGCATCATGAGATTTCTCTGGTGGATGCTTACTCTATCCCAGCTCAACCAACGAGCTATCTCGCTTTGGCTACTCTTTCCAAGATGACGATGGAACTCTCTGGGTCTGGATGGCAACTCAAACAGATGGGTCCACACACCACCAAGACTGAGAAGTAGGTTATTCAAGATCCAACGCTGCAACTTCTGATTCAGTCAGTTCTAGACTCAGTCCAGGCTTTGGAGAAGTGGGTAATGGCACACTTGGAGACACTGGAAGATAAGCTAGATACTCTTATGCCGGTTCCAGATTCAGAATCTTCTGAGAAACTGTAATGGTTGTTTGTGACTGTAATTGATATTTCATTTCCCATCTGAGATGTGAAAACAATTGTTTCTTGAATTCTGTTTTTCTTGGTATTGCTCTTTTGATGAGGTAATAGTGGTGGATGGCCGAACTTCAAACTCTATGGTGATTAGCATGTACTATAATTGTGATACTAGCTACATTTGGATTTGCTAATGCTACAGTCTTATTTTCCGTTCAACGATATTCTTGAATATTGCTTCTACGAAGTCTCTCCACTAATGCTTACTAATTTCTCTTCCGTTATTACTACAATTATTGTCATGAACTACTTTATGCTTGAAAGGTTGTGAGTGTTATACTGAGTACAGGATTAACTGAAAGTCACACGAAATTGAGGGGGAACGGTTTCATGCGAAGCTATCAGAGTACAAGACTCAGGGGGAATCAATTCAAGTTGTTCAAGACTTCAATGGTTTGCCGCAGCAAAAAGGGGGAAACTATTGATGTCATTTTGATCGGCAAACTCAGTTTCACACTGACAAGGACAAAAAGACCAATACCAGAAGACGCGAGTCAATCCTTGAAACTTGTAAGCTATATCTCAAACATAACTCGGTTGGTTTACTATCCTATGTTACCTTGTCTTGATTACAGAGTCTCGTTGGAAGAGAGGGAGAGAAAGCCTTTTGCTGGAATCAAGTGTAAGTTTGATTGTCAAATGTTCCGTGTCCTATTCCATGGGGGTACACCCCTATTTATAGAGTTTTGGGCCTGGTATTATGCTTATTAGTCTATACTTTACATGTATAAGTACCATTTTGCCCTCCCCTATCATCTTTGGCCGATCACAGACGATCGGTCATGCCATGTTTTGTATTGCCTAAGTTCTACTTTCGTCCGGCCAGAGACAGCTTGGTGCCTTTGCGCGCTCTTATTTCCATCCGGCGAGAAGAGGTCGGATGCTCCATATGTCCTGTCTGACCTGGTACCATTTCTTCCCTTCTCATCAGTCCCACAAGTTCTATCTTTCTGAATTTTTTGGTGAAGAAAATAGAAGTTCTGTGTCTTGTGTTCCGGCGAAAATTTTCGCGACTGTGGCCAACCCTAAGGTTCTTTGGTTTGCCTATGCCCTATCTTCTCCTTATCTCAGTCCAACAAGTTCTTTTTCTTCACTCGTGTAGAGAAAGAACTTTTCATCAGCCATGTGCGAAGGCCGTGACCTGAGACCTCTCTTTTACTGCTTCTCTTTTTTTGAATTTTCCACCTGTCTTCAGTGTGGAATTCGCAGGGTCATTCTTTCGACTAAACGTTGGAACAGTCTTTAGGAAGCGTGTGGCCCTTTCTTTTTTTCCTGCAAAAAGGTGTTTTTTGTTTGCACATGCGTATATATATATTATTTATTTGAGCGGGAGAAAACTTTCCTCAAAGCCTGAGTTTTTGAAGCTTCTCTCTCTTTCTTCTCTACTATCTCGTTTCGACTGCTCTTTTTCCTCTCACCACTCTGCTTATCGTGTTCTGCCCTGCCCTTTTGCTGTCGTTGTCCTTCGATTCCTTGTTAAGCTTCATCAATGTCTATCTCCGCTGCAAAACAGAGTAAGCTGGCTGCTAATTTTCCGCCTGCTATTGAGGCGATTCAGGGCTCTCGCTCCTCCGACGGCTTTCGCCGTACGTATCTGCTATCCATTAAGCCCTTTTTGTCCGGACGTGAGCCTTCTCCTTCCTCCCTTGATTACTCCTCCCTCTACGATTGTCTCAGGGGCATCGAAGCCCCACGTGGTACCCATATTTACCTACCGTCCCCCGATTCTCACCCCAACGATGATTTTGGCCGTGGGTACGTGGTGTATGCTGATTTTTTCCGCTCCGGCCTGACCATTCCCCCACACCCTTTTGTCCTGGGCTTCCTTCTTCGCCGCTGCTATTCTCTTGCCCATCTTCATCCAAAGGCCATTTCCCATCTTCACGCCTTCGTCTCTCTCTGTGAAGAAAGCAAGATTCGGCCGAAGGTACTGACTTTGTCCGATTCTTCACGGTTAGGGTTGATCCCAATAGTCTAACCCTAATTGCGAAAGCCGGATACTCCCTTTTTACTATAAGAAGGCTCATGGGTGGAGTCCACGGTGGTTCGTTATTGTTCCCCCATCCGGCCGAGTCTTGGGCGTCCCCTACTGTGCTGAAGTTGGCAAAGGCCAATTGATCTGTCCTCCAACCCCTCCGGCCGAGCTGCCCAATTCAAAGATTCTGAGGGCAGTAAACAAAAAGCCACCGACTGTCGAGGCGTTTTTCACAAAAGCACGTTTATCTTCTTCGAAGACCTATCTTAGTAAGTGATTTTCATTTTTAGTAAAAGTTTTGCCGTCTCCGTTGTTTTCTTATTGCTTTGGTGCGTCGTACATAGATTTCTTCCAGAAGGGGGAGAAGATCGGTCCATTTCATAGCTGGAATTTCGTCACCTTCAAGATTGGGGACGAGAAGATCAACTACTACGATACTCTGGATGCGGCTACTGATGCGGCCGAGCAGCTTCTGTGGGATGCTCCCCCTTCTACAAAGCGTCCTAGGCAAGAAGCCAGGGATGACCAAGCTGGTCATTCGAAAAAAAGAAGAGGGTGGAATCCCCTAAACATGCCACCGCCGGATTGTCAGGTACTTGGCACGTGATCCCTGAGTCTGGGCACCGTGTTTTTCTTCCCCTCACCCCTGGTTCGGGTCTGGATCTTGGTTCTCGCCTAGGGCGGGAGTCTGGTCATCCGACCCCGATTTGCGAGCAGTTTCCTGATTTATCAGGCTACTTTTCTTCAGATCGGCTCAAGAAAATACTTTGGAGGCTACAGGACTTCACACCAGTCTTCCGGCCGAACAAGGTTTTGATCGACTCCCGTCCTCCCTTGCTCTCTTGCCTTTTATAGTACCTTTCAGTTTCCAGTTTTGCAAGCGCTTGGTCTTTCTGGTGATGATATGATGTCCGTTTTTATTGCTGCGGCAGTCTCTGTTCCTACGAAACAAAAACTTAAAAAGAAAACCGCATCAAAGCCGAAGGCCCCGCAGCCAGGGACATCGGGAGAAGGTCAAACCTCTGACGACCCTGAGGCTTCATTTTCCATTGATGTTGTTGCGGCCAAGGATGCAGCTTGGGAAAAAGCGATGGAGTATCGGCAGGTGCCTGAAGACCCCGAGCTCCAGAGTAAGCAAAAGAGAGGACATCACAGCCTCTTCTTCCTCGCCTCCTCCTCCTGCCCAGGAATCCTTCACCGGTCCCTCTCAAAAAGAAGGATGGTTCTACCACCGCGGGCATCCTCTTCCCTGATCTCCTACGAAAACCGCCAAGTATTCCACCGCTTGGAAGGAGGCCATAAAGAGATCTGACCATCCGGACGGAATCTTTGCTCCTCCGGCAACTGTTACTGCCACTAAGAAAATGTTGCGGATGGGAGGTGGGGGGCAGATGCCATCATGCGGCACTCCCTCCCAATAAAAGATGTGTTCGACTTCATGTGGGAGGGTATTTTCCGGGTATGAATACACCCTTTTTAAGTTCCCTTCCTTATGTTCCCTTCTTGGTTTGTTTTACTTCCTTCTGAACTCTGTGAATTGCGCCGCTTACTCTAGGTGATGTCCATGGCTCAAAGTGCCAAGGTTCACTTCGGCAACCTCCAGTCCAGGCTTTGTTATGAGGAGAGCCGAGCCAATAATGCCCAGGATGAGCTGAAGTAGAGCCGCTCTTCCCATGATGCATACATTGATCAGATTCATTACGAGATCGATCTCAAGGTAAAGGAGAGGACTGAGGCAATAAACAAGGATCTGCAGTTTCTCGGCAAGAATGCGTCCGCCAGCGTGACACATATGAGTCACAATTGAAGAAACTTCGTGAAGATAATTTTCTTTAAAAAGCCGGATCCTAGAAGCTGACAACACTTTGATAGAGGTACAAAACCATCTTGCTGCTGGGAAAGATAAGTTGGCTCGGACCCTTTCTGATTTAGATGTTTTGCTGGATCAGGTGCGCACTACTCCCGGAATGAGGTGAACTCCCTCCAGGCCGACAAGGCCTTTTTCTATCAGGAAAGTAACTCTTTCAAGCAGGAGGTTGAAACGCTTGGTCTGGATAAGCAAGATCTTCAACGGGAGAATGAGGCCCTGGTAGAGGAAAAGGGAAAGCTTATTCAGGAGCTTAACCGTTTGTCAGAGGAAAAGGCCGCACTGGAGGAGCAGTCAAGGTCTTCCTTCGAACAAGAGAAGCAGTCTCTGCTCGGGATTGCTCTTCCCTAGAAGCGGAGAAGAAAACCCTTGCTGCGGATAAAATTGCCTTGACAGAGAGAGGACCAGGCTGGAAGAGAGAGTGAAGAGCTGGAGGAAGCCATGTCATGTTCTCAAGCCGAGAATACTGAGTCGTCGAGCCATGGTAAACCTTCAGATCTTCGACTTTTGTTTCTTCTTCTGTCCCTTCTTCTTCTTACCTTTTTTTGTGTTCCGGCTAGGCTTGAGTTTGCCAACTTACTGAAGCACGTCAAGCAGCTGAATGGTCGGGTAATTAGTGTTAAGGAGGAGCTGTCATTGGCCAACTCTGAACGTGACAAGTATCGAGCCCAAGTCCTGACCCATGAGTGTCAAGTGGCCAGGTTCAAGTCATTTTCCCGGCAATCTCAGGAGGAGATACAGAAGCAAGGCACCATTAATGCTCATCTAAAGGAATCCTTTGCTTCTCAGTGCCGCAGGATAGTCGATATTTGCCAGCAGATTGTCTTGGAGCACTCTCTTGAGAAAGGAGAGTTACTGGACGATGATCTGTACAACAAGCTGGAATTCAAGGCTGTCGCTCAGAAGTCCAACTTCTTTTCGGAGCTTGAGAGGTTCTTCCGCAGTCCCAGAGAGACATGCTTTGACGCCGGCCAAGCCTCATTCCTTCCAGCTGGAAGCAACATCCTGCCGTCCGCCGGAGGGATGCAGCATCTTTCTAGGAGGTCCAAGTCTTCTGAAAGTGTGGCTGGTAGTGGTGATAGACGAGCTGCAGAAAAGAAAAAATAGGAGTTTCTTTATTTTTAGAGGGGCTTTTCTTTTGGCGTGTATCTTTTGTGTTTACCGAATCTTTTATAATGATTACACTTTGCAATGATTTTTACTTCTACCCTTGGGGGGAATGTAAGTTATGCTTTGCACCATCTTTATTAATACATATGGCCGCCTTACGCAAGTAATGTTAGCTAGTGTTCACCCTTTCAATACAAGGGGCTTGTGACTTGTTGACCGAACTTTTGTTTTTGGCGGTCAAATCTTTTTTTCTTCTTTGTATGGCCGTCTGGCCGGATTTTTCTTTCAAGGCATGGCGGCCTGCGGTTCATTGGCCGATGTTTTCTTTTACTTTCAAGGCACGATAGCCTGCGGCTTGCTGGCCGGATTTTTCTTTCAAGGCATGATAGCCTGCGGCTTGTTGGCTGGATTTTTATTTCAAGGCATGATAGCCTGCGGCTCGTTGGCCAGTGCTTTCTTTTTCCTTCAAGGCATGATAGCCTGCGGCTCGTTGGCCGGTGCTTTCTTTTTCTTTCAAGGCATGATAGCCTGCGGCTCGTTGGCCGGATTTTTCTTTCAAGGCATGATAGCCTGCGGCTCGTTGGCCGGTGCTTTCTTTTCTTTCAAGGCATGATAGCCTGCGGCTCGTTGGCCGGTGGTTTTCTTTCTTTCTTTCAAGGATGATAGCCTGTGGCTTGTTGGCCGGTGCTTTCTTTTTCTTTCAAGGCATGATAGTCTGCGGCTCGTTGGCTGGTGCTTTCTTTTCTTCAAGGCATGATAGCCTGCGGCTCGTTGGCCGGTGCTTTCTTTTTCTTTCAAGGCATGATAGCCTGCGGCTCGTTGGCCGGTGCTTTCTTTTTTTTCAAGGCATGATAGCCTGCGGCTCGTTGGCCGGTGCTTACTCTTGCTCTTTTCAAAAAATAATCTTCTTTATTTAAAGAATCTTACATTTTACACATAGAATTTTTTAGACATTCTCCATGCCAAGAATGCGGCAATTCGTATCCTTCACTATTTTTCAGGCGGTATGAAGCTCGTCCTGTCCTTTGGTGTACGATGTATGGTCCTTCCCATTAGGGCTCTAGCTTCATAGGTTGCTTAACTTCTCGGAGAACCAATTCTCCTGGGGCAAAACTTCGCTCCTTTACCCTTTGGTTGAAATATCGTTCTACCTTGGATTTATTTTTTGCCATCCTCTCTGCGGGGGCCACCCTAGTCTCTTCGAGGAGGTCTAGATGATCCTGTATTCCCTGATTGTTGACTTCTTCGTCATATGATTCCATTTTATTGATGGTACCACGATTTCCGCCGGAATGACAGCCTCTAAACCATACGTTAATCTGTAGGGTGTCTCTCCTGTCGGACCCCTTTCTGTTGTTCTGTATGACCAGAGGACCTGGGGTAACAGCTCCGCCCACTTTCCTTTCCTCTCATCGAGTTTTTTCTTATCACCCTTACTATCTGACTATTTACATTCTCGACTTGCCCATTTGCCTGAGGGTGTGCCACTGATGCAAACCTTAAGTCGATCTTCCACTCTTCACAGAATTCCCGGAAGCTCTCGCAATTGAATTGTGTCCCGTTATCGGTTATTATTGCCTTTGGTATGCCGAACCTGCATACTACATACTTCGAGATGAATTCCTGTGACCTTCTAGCTGTGATGGAGACAGTGGGCATTGCCTCGACCCATTTTGTGAAATAGTCGATGGCAACATATATGAACTTGAACCTCCCTGGTGAAGCTTCTGGGATGGTCCCACAATATCCAACCCCCACATTGCAAGGGAATGGGCAAAGGATAGATTTCTATTCAGCCGGAGGACTGTGTATTTTGTTTCCGTGTTCTTGACACTTGAGGCACTTTTGTATATTCCTTGCAATGTTCCATCATCCTTGGCCAAAAGTATCCGAGCCTTAAGATTTTGTGCGTTGTGGTTCTTTCTCCTTGATGGTTTCCACAAAGCCCACCATGCACCTCCTTTATCAGCTCTAACCCTTCGATCATGGTAACACATTTTAGTGCCGGTCACGCAAAGATCACCTATACAGCTGGATATTCTCGATAAAAAATGATGCGGCCCACCTTTTTATTATCTTGGCTTCCTTCTCTTCTTCCGGCAATTTTCCTTGCCGTATGTATTCTATGATTGGAGTCATCCAAGATTCTGCCTCATCAATTGATTCTACCGTAAACATTTGAGCCTCATCTATGCTTGACGAAGTTTTGACTTCTAGCCATATTTCATTGGGCACCCTGTCAGCCATACTAGCCAATTTTGCCAAGGCATCAGCCTCGACATTCTCCTTACGAGGAAGGTGTTTTAGTTCACATCTTTGGAAATTCGCTTTTAGCTCCTAGACTTTGAGCAGTACCTCCATAGTTTTTCCTCTTTGACTTCATAGATGTTATCATTCTGTCTTGCCACCAACATAGAGTCCGAGTACACCTCTAATTCTGTTAAAAGTGGGTTAAATTTGATAAGCTTTATTTGTAATAGGATTTTTAGGAACGAAAGAATAGAGAAGGTATCTTTCTACGGAACCTGTTGCCCCTAAGGCAGTAGCCACCTCCAAACCCTGGATAAGAGCCTCGTACTCAGCTTCATTATTGGTAACATTAAATCTAGCAGGAAGGCGTAGTTCAAGCTTTTCCATCCGGCGCTTGTACTACTATTCCAGCTCCTGCCCACTTTTACACTGGGCTCCGTCGACCAAGACAACATATGGGTTTGGAGATGTTTCTCTTCTCCTGCAAAGTTTATTTCTGTTATGAAGTCTGCCAAGGCCTGAGCTTTAATCGCTGTTCTGGGCAAGAAGTGAATTTCATATTGTGTAGCTCCACTGTCCAGCTCACCATCCGGCCGGAAGCATTTGGATTTGGCTATTTGCTTGAGTGGCCCATTGGTCCTGACAAAGATCCGATGCGACTAAAAATAGGGCCGCAATTTCCTTGATGCCACCACTAATGCAAAAGGATTTTCTCTATGTTAGTGTATCGTCCTTCTGTTGGGCTTAAAATATTGCCGTGTAGTAGACTGGTATCTCCCTTTTCTCTTCCATGATCAAGACGGCTGTAACTGCCAAGTCTATTGCGGACAAGTAAAGGTAGAGGTCTTGGCAGGGGCAGGTACGCCTGTTTAGGCAGGTCCCGGAGCATTTCCTTAATTCTTTCAAACGCATCCACACATTCTTGTCCCCACTGGAATTTACTGTTCTTCCTTAGAATATTGAAGAACGGGATTGATTTTTCCTGAAGTTTGGAACAAAACCTGCTTAGTGATGTGAGTCTCCCGTTCAAGGCTTGAACATCTTTGATATTTCTTGGGGAGAAGGTTGAGGATTGCTTGACTTTTTTCCGGATCGACTTCGATGCCTCGTTGTCCAACAATGAAGCCAAAAAACTTCCCTTGGTTACACCAAATACACACTTCTTCGGGTTTAGCTTGATTTGGTATTTGTCCAGAGTGTCGAGCGTTCCTCTAAATCCTTCATGTGTTGCTCTTTTGATCGAATTTTTACGACTATATCGTCAACATAGGCTGTCCACATTTCGGGCAAGTTTGACAAAACACTTTGTCAATCATTCGCTGAAAAGTAGCCCCTGCATTCTTTAGACCGAAAGGCATTACCCTGAAAGAATAATCCGGCTGAAGTGATAAATGATGTTTTTTCCGAATCTTGTTCTTTCATTTTTATCTGATTATAACTGGAAAATGCATCTAGAAAGCTTAACATAGAGCTCTGAGCAGTTGAAACCACTAATCTATCTATTGATGGTAGGGGATAGAAATCTTTAGGACATGCTTTATTCAAATCTGTGAAATCCACACACATTCTCCTTTTTTTGTTTGCTTTCTTTACCATGATATCATTAGCCAGCCATCGTGGGTATGTTACTTCTCTAATGAATCCCGCCTTGGGGTTTTTGGACCTCGGTTCGTGCGGCCAAAGCGCGTTCGTCTTCTCTCTTCCCCTATTACCCTTTCCTTTGCCTAACCGCCGGATGCTTAGGGTCTACCCTGAGCTCATGCCGGATAACGCTTGGGTCTATACTAGCCATCTCGTCCGTGCTCCAAGCGAATGTTGCCCTTCTTTTTTCCAAGAACCTCATTAAGTGAGTTTGTTCTCCACTGTCAAACGCAGTTCCTATTTTAAAAATTTTAGAAGGGTCAGATTTTAAATGTACCTCTCTAGGGGAGTCTTGAGTTGTTTGACACCCTTCATTTTCTTGACTTGGCTCTGGGGTAGAAGGTAACTTTCCCTTGAATTCCTTTTGTGACCCTACAGTTTTGACTATCTCCTCGCTAGGAAGACTGTCCATGATGCGAACTTCACACATCCGGGCCATCTTTTGACTTCCCCTTATCGTAACCACCTTTCCTTTTGTGGTTAAATATTTTAATTTCAAGTGATGAGTACTGTGTATGGCCTTGAAGGCATTGATTCCTGGTCTTCCGAGATACATGTTATATCCAGACAGACCTGGCACAATAAAAGCTGTGAGTTTCTCTGTTCTCCTTTCATCTCCTTGACCCAGGTCATGGTGAATTCTATACTGCCGGAGGACGTGGTAGAACCTCCACCTACGAATCCTCTTAGAACCGCCGAATATGGCCTAATCTGGCCCTCAGGTACTTCCAATCTTTTAACCGCTTCGGTTGAGATAACGTTCGCCCCGGCTCCACTATCAATCAGGATTCCTTCCATCATTCGATCATTTACCTGTGTGTGAATGACAAGTGGATCGTTGTGTGGATACAGCACTCCATCTTCATCTTCGTCGGAAAAGAAAATTGGAGGGAAACTTTCTTTTTTGGCGATCTTTCTTTCCGGAAGTTCCTGATGTACTTGATGAATGTGCCTCTTTCTTTCATTAGGGGTTACTGGTCCTACCTCTGAAAATTTCCCTGTTATCATACCCACCGATTTGCCAGGGTCAAGCCTGGGATGAACCTCCTCCTCCTGCCGTCCCCGTGAAACATTGTGGACGTTGCTCTGCTGACCGCCGTACTGCCTTTGTGCTCTGGCTTGATGTTTTCCCTTCTTCTTATTTTCGTCAATGACTTGGAGCTCTTTGGCCAGAGTGGCACAGTTTATAGTTCGATGGCTGCGGTTTCCATGGTACTCGCAGAATGCAACTGGAATTTCTCCCTGTGGTGGTTTTCTTGGCTGATGAAGGTATCCATCTCTTACTGCGGCAGCGTACTTCCCTGGGTCGATGTAGACAACAGTCCTCGCTCCTTGATGCTGCAGCCCGTGAGAGGAGGATCCGGTAGTTGATTTGTAATAATATGGCTTGTATCTTGATCCCCCTCTTCCGGCACTTCCACCTTGCCCTTCCTTTTTTTTCGATGCTGTTGCACTTTTGAAGCTATCTGCTAGCTCCTTAGCCTTGTTCTCTGCTATCTCAGATTTCAAAAAATCATGGATCATTTTAGCTAACTCTCCATGAGTTTTTGGTGCTTTTGTCGCAATTTTTCCAGCAAGTCGAGGCTGAGCCAAGCCATTTCCAAAGGCCTTAATCAAGATTTTTTCGTCAATGTCATCAATTTCTGCAACCTTCTTATGGAAGCCCTCACTATACTCCTTCACAGTTTCTCCCTTTCGCTGCTTGACATCCATCAGTTCTATTGTCTCCTTCTTCACTCTCTTGCTTGCGGCGAAATACTGTTGAAATTCCTCAGTCAGCTGTTTGAAGCTGGTGATGGACTGCGGCGGCCTTGTGGAGATCCATCCCAGTGCTCTCTTCGAAAGTGTTCCCGGGAATAAATTGCAGAGAGCGAGGGAACTAATCCCTTGAGTATTCATGGCAAACATGAATTTCTTAATATGTTGGGCGGGGTCTTCTGTCCCATTGTTTTTTTCAATTGCCGGAGCAACGAAATGCGGCGGGAGTTTTGCTCTCCTTATCTTCTCTGAGAAGGGGTACACGCTCATGTCTATTTGGTCGTCCTCCTCCATCTCTTCCTCGCTGATGACTGAATTGCTTCCGATCTTTGCTTTCTTCGCCATTACTACCTCTGGAATCTTTATTTCTCAACTGTTCTATAGCTTCAGTCATTTCATCCCACTTCTTTTGATACTCTTCATCCCTTTGCATTAATTCCTGCTGTAGAGTCTCGTTTCCCTCTACAATCTTCTCGTCAATTGATCTGACTAAACCCTTCAGCATGTCCTCGAGATCTTTCTTGGAGATGGTTTCTGGCATCTCCGAACTTACTTCTTCTCCAATGCGATCGATATTCTCCGTAGTGTTCTTCGGTGTCCTCTTAGATCTTGGAGCCATTTCTCGTATTCGGATCATGCAAAAGATGTCATTAGTCATTTCAGGATTTCCATTACGAATTGTTACAGATCACTTCCCTGTTTATGTGTGGTCTCGTGGTTGCTTCTTTATGTTCGTTTCCCACAGATGGCGCCAAATGAAACTTGTAAGCTATATCTCAAACATAACTCGGTTCGGTTTACTATCCTATGTTACCTTGTCTTGATTACAGAGTCTCGTTGGAAGAGAGGGGGAGAAAGCCTTTTGCTGGAATCAAGTGTAAGTTTGATTGTCAAATGTTTCGTGTCCTATTCTATGGGGGTACACCCCTATTTATAGAGTTTTGGGCCTGGTCTTATGCTTATTAGTCTATACTTTACATGTATAAGTACGATTTTGCCCTCCCCTATCATCTTTGGCCGATCACAGACGATCGGTCATGCCATGTTTTGTATTGCCTAAGTTATACTTTCCTCCGACCGGAGACAGCTGGGTGCCTTTGTGCGCTCTTATTTCCATCCGGCGAGAAGCGGCCGGATGCTCCATATGTCCTATCTGGCCTGGTACCATTTCTTCCCTTCTCAGTCCTAAACCGAGAGAGCAAAGAAAGAAGATATTAAGTAAGATTTTATCTATCTGTTAAAGATAAATAAAATCTTGGACTGTGACTTGTAATTCGAAACTCGATATCTATATAACAAGTCGTAATACTAGGGTTAAAGGTTGAGCTTTTAGAATCATTAAAACCTAGTGAGAAACACGGGAAACAAAAGAGAGAGTCGAATGTGAAGCGAATTACAGTATTGTTATATCAAACTGGGTTTCATTATTTGAAGTTATCCACGGGGTAGAACTTCAGGTGTTAGGAGTTAAGGAATAGATTTTTCTTAACGTGAGCTGAGTAATTGTACTCGTGAGGATATAGAGAAGTGCAGGTTGTACGAGCTATACTTGTATCAAGTGTGATACATGATTTATATTAAAGTCAATTGGGTTCTTCTGTTATTCCCGTTCTTTGTTCTTCGTCAGTCTTATACTAAAGCGTATTATATACAAGAGGTAGGATTCTTCACCGTGTGTGAGACAACTCGTACTTTCGATTAAGGTATGGACATGTGTGGTTCGTATGTTGTCGTGTTACACGGCTTGTTTGCTGTGTGCTCTGTGTGAAAAAGACCATAAGATTAAAGCATGAAATTGGATTGCTTGCTTATCGTGTTATATGATTTCTATATTATTGTTGTATATTATTTGCGCACACACAGTAGTTTAGTCCCTTCTCGTTTATGGAATTCGAGATGAAACACTGTGAACTATGAAAACAAAGAAAATTCTATAAAGGGGAACTCCTCTCTAACCATGGAGGACGTACCATGACACCCACTATGGTGTCTATTCATTAACGATAATGAAGAGCAAATCTCAACTGCTGGAACATGAGAATAACCTCGCGCGGTATGGAATACTCGGGAGTAGGTATCTGCATCAGATCCTTCGCCCTTCTATGTGGAGCACATCCTGGAGTCTAGAGGTGACTCCGCTTTCTCGACCCTTGGTATTGGGAATGGGGGAGTGACAAATTGGTGGAGCTTATCCTGGAGTCTAGAGGCGACTCCGCTTTCTCGGCATACAACGTCGGAAATGGGGGACTAGCTATGGAGGAGACGTCCTCCAACGTGCGGTGACAAGAGAACTCACAATTAATCCATAAAGAAGCAAAGAAAGATGGGCACCTATACTATATGGTCATGGGAACTAACCTACATCCCCAGACCTGGTGCAAAGAAAGAGAAAGAGAAGTACACATGATGGAAACAAAGAAAAAGAGATGAAAACACTCAACGTTGAATGATCCCACTGTGAGGATCATCATTATTCAAATTCTTTTATAGGCTCTACTTGTTGTACATGCTTGAGGTGCTTGATGTTATCTCTATGCCCAACATGTTGTGAATTGCTATGTTGATGTTGTATGTTGTGTGTTACTGTTTTATTATAGCATGCAAATTGGACTTAATCATATTCGACCAAGTAGTCGTGTAGCTCGGTAACATGCGGGCTACACACGTTCATACTCAACATAGCTTTGTTGAGTCCTTTATTTTTACAGGTATGAAACTGGAAGCAGGCGGAGAGTAGGCAGGGTGACTACCGTGGGGGTAGTCCATATGGGCAAGACTTTTATGTAGTACGTTTTATTGTATGGGTTGTGACTATGTAACACTGAACACCTGGTTGTATGTTTCGGTTTGTGTAATTTAAGTATGAACATATGATGTAGACTCTCGGTACTTGGTTTGTATTTCCCGTTTGCACTTGGATTTGGTTATGGTTTTAATTCCAGTTGTTATAACCCAAGTTTAGTGCAGATTATTTCGTCACAACGTTGTCTTATGTTGAGATATTTCTTTATTCAGGACATGGAGGTCCATTCTAATTAAGCTGGGGACGAGAAAGTCTTTTTCCCTTTCCGTTTGATTTTCTGGTGAGAACCTATTATTATTCCATAATTAATCATTTTTAATTACTTTCCCTAACCACGTTTCTCACCACGCACTCACTATCTAATTTCCCGATCAGTTCCAACTGCTGAGATGCTCCTCTCTCTCATCTCTCTCTGTATCCTCATACTCTTCTCGATTTGTAAGTGTTGCTGTGCCGGTTTGAAGATTCGAGTCTCTGCTGTGGATCCATCCTCTTCATGGTGTCACCTGTTCAATTTAAGGTACAGTAATCAGCCTTCCTCGGTTCCGTAGTTCTGAGGATTTTCACATTCTAATTTCCCCTCTACAATCTGATTGTGAATCAGTGGTTGCTCCTGCGTTCTCTGTTTAATCCTCCTGTCGTTGGTCCTTCTGCGATTCCGTTGGCAGAATCAGGTAAGGTTTTGAGTTGAGTTTGGTAATGGTAGTTCCCGGGTTGTGAGTTCTCTGTTTTTCTGAGTTGGGGTTGTCTCTGCATTTGTTGTTGGTTCAGAGCATTGGAATTGAGTTCCGGATTCTGTTCGTTGGCTGAGTTCTGCACCGAATTTGGAATCGTTCTGCTGATTATTGAGGTAGGTGGCTTATGGATTCGGCTTGTGTGTTCAGCCTTGGGGAGTTTCAATTCTGGTATTGGATGTGTTCTGTCTCTGCTCTGGGTTTGCGAATTCGTCTGTTTAAGTGTTGTTTAATAATGTACCAACCCCTCCCCCCCAAGGTTGTTTTTTGCAAACTTATGATGTTTTGACATTGTTTTGGTGCTTCTGTTTGTGTGAAAATCGCCTCTGTTTTCTGAGTTTTTCGGCGCGTCCGAACTTCCGTCCGACCTTGGAAGCTCGGACACGCCCTTCTGTGCTTTGAATTTTCTGAAGTTTTAACGTGTCCGAACTTCCGTCTCAGCTTCGATGTTCGGACGGGGTGTGAGGACGAGTCCGACTTACAAGTCTCGTATGGTGTCCGAACTTGTAAGTCCGGACAGAAGTTCGGACACACCTATCTCCTTCTTCTGATTTTGCTTCGACTTGTGTCCGAGCTTTGTAGTTCGGACACATGTTCGGACACTGCGCATACTTGATTTCCGAAGAACGTCCGAATATCCGTTCGAGCTTTGATGTTCGGACACCTCTGTTTCTGCCTCTGTTTTAAGGTTCGACCTGTGTCCGAACATTGATGTCTGGACACATGTTCGGACTTGGCTCTGTTTTGACCGTAACTTGCTCGTTTGAGCTCCGTTTTGACTTCCGTTTGCGGGGTTGGATTCCCTTTCTGATTTCCAAGCTACTTATGTGCTTTCTGGTGCCTTTGGTGCACATGTGCTTAATTGTTTAAAAGCTTCTGTTTTGGGACTTAGTTATCTCTGTGTCTGAACCTTTGGATGGCTGGTTTCGCTGTCTCGCAGCGCGCTATGTAGGATCCTTCTACTCACGGGTGACGTTCCCCATTCTGTTCACAGGTGTTCCACCTGTTCTGTTTATGAGTGAGGTTTCCTCGTTCTGTTCACGAGCTGGTTTCTCGTTTTGTCTGTATGCTGTGATTAACTAGTGTCCCGCTCTGTTTTCTGATTCTGTTGACTCTGACTCTGTTTAGTCCTTTATTGGATGGGCTTCTGCTTCTGTTTTCTGACACGTTTATGGACTCCTTGCGACTCCTTCTGATTTGTTAATATTCTTAAATGTTTTGAGCATGCTGGTTGATGAAGTTGGTCATCTACTGGGCATAGTTGTTTGCTCATTCCCCTACTTTATCTAACATTGTAGATTGATCAGCGAGGGTCACTTTGCTCAGCTCTGGAGTTTAGTTTGTTTCGTTATTTGAATTCTTTGAGACATTTGTATTTGACTTTGAGCCTTTCGGCCTCTTCAGTTAGCTTCCGCTTTTGATATTCGTTTGGTGGGTTCTGTAATAACTTTTGGGATGTTACGACATCATTTTGATTATACTTTATTCAAGTATTCGTTTTGGGCCTTATTTGATTATCTGTGTAAGTTCATTTATTAGAGCCTTGCGTTATTATGTAATAATACGCGGCATGTAATACCCCTAACTCCTAGGCCAGTGTTTGGGGGTGTTACACCAGTCATTCAAACCGTAACTTGATGTTGGTAGTATGGTTGTGTCAACCACGTGGGTGGTTGGCGTCTGTGACACCCGGATGGAATTTATACTGCTGCGTAGTTAACTGTGATGTTATTTAGGCGCAACGTTTGTATTGCTGGATGTTTATTTGGGGGTGTTACAGAAAGTGGTATTAGAGCGTAGTCACGCTCTGATGACTGGAACAGAGAAGTACCGAGTATAGGAAAACCTGGAATTAGGAATTCTGATAGTGAGTCAAGGGTTGGGGTAGTATGTGAGGCGCGTTAGTTAGGGTGCTTCCCCAGTAATACTGGATGCCTAACAAACACCTATACCCAACCTTCACATCCTTAATTGTCTCTTAAATTCAGAGGAAGAATGCCAGAGAGGTAGAAAGCCTCTTACTCGGGAAAACCCGATATGGCATCTACTTAATGTCATACAATCAACCCGTGAAGAAAAGACTATACTATCCAGTAGACGTTACCAAAAGGATAATACCCGTATAGGGACCAATTTTAGTGGCAACCTGGGTCGACATGCTTAGAAGTCGATAGGACCCTACCTCACAAGCAAAGAGGACCAAAATACCCTAAAATTTATTAGATAACGAAAGCTCAAATAAGCAATTAATTAAGCCAGGGATGGGATTGAGATAAATTTTGCGATTCGAACACTTGAGAGGGTAATTTAAGGAAACCTCTTGTAAAACAATGAAATAAGAGAATATAGCTCAAGACGAAATTACACCATAAAATTGATACAACATATAATGCTTAACGAAGCATGACACAATTTTACACACTAAAGTATACTATTATGGAATTAAATAAATTCCATGTTACCTCACGTTCTCTTCATTCTCTGCATTACCTCAGAAACACAATACCACGTCCTTTCTTCTTCATTTATTCAATTATTCTTCTAAATCTCTCAATGTCAAAGAGTTAAAATTGGGGGAACATGATTGGTCATTTTCCTTTGATTCTACAACCGGCGAACGGGGAACATACATACTAATGTCTCTTTCATTCTAAATACCCCAAACCTTGATATGTGGTTTAAATATTAAACTGATATGTAAAGGCTAAAAAATGCCTTAGAAACATCAGTGAACAATTTAAACCATAGTAAAATGCAATAAAGCACTAAGATACAGTTTGAGCAAAAACATGCTTTAAGCTTGGAGTGAACTTTGTAAGGACCCAAAGAACCTACCAAGACTAAATAATAGTCAATTATGATTTAACAAGGCAAATTAAGCCCTTAGGAAACTTTGGTAGGTAGTTAAACCAAATAAAACACAAGAATATACCTTAAAGTCAATAAGAGTAAAAATGTGCTCTAAACTTGGGATAAATTTGTATAAGACCTAAAGGTCATACCTATACCTTATAGATATGTTGATGAACATATTAAATCAATTACCAAAGAAAACCAAGCTTGAAAACAAGTTAAAACATAAAATGTGCTTTAAGGAGTCTTAAAGCACATTTTTGAAAAATTGTCTTGTAAATGAGTTTTGAGTGGCTAAATGTCCATCATTACTCTTTAATTAACATGTGTACTATATAGTATCACATTTGGAAGTCTATATCAATGGGAAATCAAAAATTTCACTTATATGTGCCTTGTTTTTATGAATAGTGATTTTAATAAGCTAGTTTGTAACATATGTTATTATAAGTAAGTTAATTGGTCAACAATGACCAAAACACCCCTAGACTACTAATGGGGGCCGGTTTTTATGAGGTGAGTCATCACCTTGTAAGTTAACAAAACAAATAACTAATGATAAGGCAAGTTACTATTTGCTTTATTACATAATATCTCTTAAAAAGGCAAACTTATCTTCATTCTCTCTTTCCTTCTTGCATTCCCACGGTTCCAACTCCATCTTCTTCCTCTCTTTCACGGTAATACTACACCACCACCATTAAACTCCATCTTTGATCTCTTGTAACTCCTAGCTCCATGGTCCAAATTCAATTTCAAGACCACCATTCTTCTAGTTGGAGCAAGCTCTACACTTCTATCTTTTCAAATCTTCAAAAGCCTCATTTCGGTGCCAAGGAGATTCACCATTGATGGAGCTTGAGCTCACACCTTTTCACATATTATTGTTCTCCTTTGCTTCAAGGTAAGGAAACTCAAAGAAAAATGATGTTTCCTTCATGTTTGTGTTGTCCGAAAATTCACCTCACCATGGTGTCTTTACCTTGCTTGTTTTAGCTTCATTAGAATCTCGCAAGGGCTAGGAGGAGTCCTCTCTTGATACTTATTCAAGCTCTCTTCCAATACCAAGGTAAAACAATTACCTTAATGTATTAAGACAATATATGTGCCTAAGGTTTACAATGAGATGAGGCATAATGCTTGAATACTCATTCTATTATTTGTACATTGTTTAGAAGTTGACAAACAACCAAACACCCTACCGGTTTTATAAGGAAACAGGAAAGAAGTTTGTAAGGAAAAAGAGGTAAACAATCTCAATGTAGTTTAAATGCCTTAGGAAAATGAGCTTGATTTGCTTAATAAAATACCTAAGGAGCCAAAGGTGAATGACCTAGAAAATGCTCTCAAGGAGTTTGTTAAGGGCATATGTATTGTTGGGTGTATTTGCAGGTCAAAGGCAACTTATGTGGGAAATTCAGTGTTTAAGGTTTATGCTATTTAAGGGCCTAAGAGCCATGTTATTTAAGGGCCTAAGTGCCAAGCAATTAAGTTATGCACTATATTGTGATGTAGTGTAAATTTGGTGAGTGTTGTGTGTGAGAATACTCTTGGTGGTTTTAGGTGTTCTTGAATGAAATAAGGTAAAAACCTCAAAATTTGGAAAATGTGTAAGAAGTTCTAAGTGTTTTAAATAAGTTTTGGTGAACTAGAAGTGTTGGAAATGCCTAAGCATTTTAAATGAGGAGAAATAATGTCTTAAGATGTTCTAGGTAAACAAAAGGACTTAGACATCAACTAGGGTTTAGGTTGGTAAGAAATGATGCTTGGGATGATGTTAAAATGAGGAGAAAACATTATGGGCATAGTGGTTATCATAGGCAAGAAACACCACTTGGAAAACTAAGGAGGAAATAACATAAGTGTTAGGAATTTCGGTATGAAATGAGTAAGTGCTTAAGGTGATAGATAATGAGTTTCATGGATGTTGTATGAGGATATAAGTGTACCAAATGATGTTAGAAAACATTAGGAGGCCTTAGGAGAAGTTTGGAGTTAAATGGGCAATGGAAAAATAAGGGTCTGGAGCAGACCGACCTTGCGACCGAACTTGCCAAGGTCGGTCGAGCCCAGTTTACCCTACGAGAATTGGTTTCTGGAATGGACCGACCTTGAGGACCAAACTTGCAAGGTCGGTCGGGCTTGTATTTTGTGTACGAATTAAGTTTCTGGAATCGACCGAACATGGGACCGGACTTGGCAAGTTCGGTCGGGCCTGAATTTTCAAAGGGAAGAAATTCTCGGGAATGGACCGAACATGCGACCGAACTTATAAGGTCGGTCGGAGTAGAAAATTTTGACGGTAATGTGTTCTGGAATGGACCGACCATGTGTAAGGTCGGTCGGTAAGGTCGGCCGGACCAAAAACATTGTTTAAGGTTATAAAATGATATGTAATGATGGGGATTGATTAGTAATGATGTTATAAGATTATTAAGGACATGTTAAGTGAGTTATAATGTCAATTTAGTGGAGGAAAAATTGTATTAAAATGTAAAAGTAAAACAAGTTAAAATGTAAAGTTATGTTACTATTTAACGGGGAAAAGTTATAAGCATTAGACTTTAAACAATCATGTTACCCCGATGTTAATAAAAGTACATGTAATGTTATCAGTTGTTTGAGAATTGCTCGAGGAACATAAGTGGACATGATAAAGTGGACTCCGGTGACAGGTATGGTTTTCTTGCAACATGTGTCCTACCAGATTACACCGGCTTGTATGCCAATGTGTTTTTCTGTATGTTTGCCATGTTATAAGATAAATCATGAAACGAGTTTACAGTCGTTATTGTTGTTGTGTGTTTACGTGCCGATACCGGTAACCTCGAATGCGCATGAAAGGCTAGTTAACCACTATTAGGTAAACGTAAGAGAACGGTATCCGGTAATAACGTTTCCGACCTAAGGAACGTTCCAACCACGGCTATGCGTGAGTTAGTCATGTGATGTTTGTGTGCGAATGTATGACTCTCCCTTCCCTTGTGTGTGTCTAACAAGACTTAACCCAATGTTGTGATTGTTTAATTAAGTTCAATGTTGAACTTCTAACAAGTGCTAACGGGGGAAGTGAGGAGTCCGGTCTGTTCCGGCCACGCGTGTGAGTATGGGGGTCGTTGTCATATCAGGTTCGATCCTCTCTATATGTTATGGTTGTTTTCCAATTTGGTTTCCAACCTTCCCTTTAGCTTAACCAAGGCTATTTTACTGACTCACGTCGGGCCACAGGGGCATACTATGTTATGTTTGTTCGGTGTGCTTGGATCACTATATCCGAGACACCTTATGTTAAGTTATCCGTTCATTTAACGAGACGGTAACGAGTTATGTAATGAGCTTATCGTGAGACTGGCAACATTCTCCAGGCTACAAGTGAACTGACTATGTTTGGGCCGGTTCATAAGGGGAACCGTACCCGTTATGTTATGTATTGTTGTTATGATGCAATATCTATTGCGATGTTATTATGTGCACGTTGAAACGTGAAAAGTGTTGTTATGTGTAGTTATGTGATGAATGTCATATGTTGTAAAATGTGGAGTATGTGGATCATGGAAATGAATCCTAGTGTGTGATAAGAGGCGTTTTAGGATAACTCGATTAATGGGTAGTTGTCGTCTATTAAGGAAGTAGCTCCATTAGAGGAGAAACACTCTAGGGGTAATGATACCATGAGTGACTTATCAAATGAGGATGTGTTATCTGTTTGCTGAGCCCCTCGAGGCGAAATGTTATGTGTTGTGTGTTTACAGTTGCATGCATGATTTAAATATAATCAACCGCATGCTAAGACAACAATTAGTTGTGCGTGGCCCGGTAGCATGTGGGCTGCGGGATTACCATACCAGCAAAGGTGCTGAGCCCCTTGGGGGCCACCCTTTCTCTTCTTTTCCTATTTCAGGTACAAAGAGCAGGAAGCCGTTCGAGAGTAGGACGGGGTAGTCGTTGTACATGGGTAATCATTTAAGTTGTATATATACAGTAGGTGTAGTAAGACCGAAATTTTCATCGGCATCAGTTTGTAAATACTCGGTACAGTTGGAAGGTATGTGTATGTTTGTTGTTAATGGAAAGGGATAATAATGTGTAGTCGCTCGGGAATCTAGTCCATCAGACCGGTACAATGTTTAAGTAGCCTTGTTAGCCACGTGGGTGGTTAACGGCGTGTAACACCAACGAGTTAAGTGATGTGAAGTAGTATATTTCCGCTGCAGAATGTTGTTATGTGTTTGTTGTTGGATGGGGTGTTACACATTCTCTTCTCGTTCGTGTTGTTTGTATTCCTTTGGAACCCCGCAATCGTCCCACGTAGGGTAAATAAAAAGATTTTTCGAACCTTGTAAATATCCATTACCATGGGGCACTGGTTACCCACCCGAACACAAATCAAACAGATAAGAAATAGCATTAAATCCGCCACTATGTTCAAACATCTATCGAGTATCTTGATCCAGGAAACCAAATAAAAGGAGTTGGGTACAATAGGGAATTAAGTTTCAATCATGGAGGAACTGTTAAACCACCCGCAAGCAATGCCACGGGTAACTACATAATTTAAATTTATAAAAGATAAACCCTTTGGATCATGTGTTTATCATTAGCTATGGTTATGAAGGAAATGCTATGGAGTCTCACTAACGAATACAGTGAGAACATGAAATTAAAACTCTACCTCCAATAATTAATCTGAAAAAAAGAAAACTAAACGTTCAAGTCATACATAAGACCTGTGCCGTAAGACTCAAATCTAGTTCGTTGTGAATATAACCACAACCCAGTACAAGACCTTTCAAAAGTGGTAGGTCTAAGTGTTATCGTAACCTCTAATTAATAATCCCGCGCAACTGCAGCAAATGAATAGCAACCATGACCGAATATAGTCAAATTTGGAACTCCATGGTTACGTAACAACCAACAAATACCTAAACTTCGTAAGTTCATACCAAAGTTTAACGGAGATACATCCCGACACAAACCTGCAAGCAGGGTTTCCAAACATAAGATATCTATATTTTGTATATTCTAAAATCAGTTTACCAGCGCACGGTATTATTGAAATCACAAACGTCGCCACACAAATTTGGCCTCCCAAGTAAATATCTAAATGGACATATATAATGCGACTAGTGCGAAATATCCTTCCAAACATACTACATATTAAGGAACACTAAACAAGATTTACCAAATCATAGGTACCAATGTATATACATGCATACCAGAAAGGACAAGATAACCAATAAAACCCAAGGAGTAAATAGGGTTCATTTAAAGAAGTAAATGAATAATAAGTCAACCATACCTAACTCGAGTTAACAATACAACTAAACGAACAAAAATAAATATTGGAACCTCAGGGGTGATAATTACCGAATACTTACCACTAGATTGATGGATCAAGGAAAGTAAAAAGGCTAGACTACTTCAAGTAAGAGGAGCACACAAAAAAAATATACAATGAGGAAGTAACCGAAGGGTTACAAGACCCAAAAGGGGTTGAGATGGAAACCGAACTAAATAAGTTCAATGTGACAAATCAAATACTTAGGTGTAATTGGGTGCAGCGCATCCACAACTTCATCTGGGTGCTACAGACGCCAACCACTCACATGGTTGACACAACCATACTACCAACACCAAGTTACGGTCTGCATGACTGGAAATTTAAACCTTAACCAAACTACAGTACAAACATTACACACAAATCAAAGTACCGAGTGTCTACAACATAATTACTAAATCATAAACCGAAAAGTACATCCCGGGTTTAGTTCTACATAGTAACAACCCATACATTAAACATACTACTCAAAAGTCTTACCCGGAATTGACTACCCCCAAAGTAGTCATTCTGCCTACGCTCCGCCGTCGTCCAAATCCATACCTGTAAAAATAAAGGACTCAGCAAACTACGCTGAGTATGAATATGTGTAGCCCGTATGTTGCCGGGCTACACGACTACTTGGTCGAATATTATTAAGTCCAATTACATGCTATAATAAAGCAGTAACACACAACAAGCAGTATCAACATAATACTCACTATAGGCCAAACACCGGCTAGCAATCAATACACCAAGCATGTAGCAGAGCGTGTAAGAGAATATAAGTAATGATGATCCTTACAGTGGGATCATTCAAGCGTTGTGTGTTTTCATTTCTTTTCCCTTGTTCCCATAATGTGTATTTTCATTCTCTTTCCTTGAACCAGGTCTGGGGATATAGATTAGTTCCCGTGACCTTATCATGAAAGACTACGTGACAAAACTCATTGAATATCACAAACAAACAAGGAAATTACTTAAATAAAGGAACCTCCTCTTAACTATAGAGGACTTCTAATGACACCCACTATGGTGTCTAACTAATAATATTATTGAAAAGTAAAATACCAGCTGATGGAACATGAGAATAATCCGGGAAGATAACTTCTCGGGCCGCGCGGTATGGATGCTCAAGAGTTGGTATCTGAATCAGATCCTTCGACCGACTATAATGGAGCACATCCTGGGGTTTAGAGATGACCCCTCTTTCTCGATGCACGACGCCGGGACTGGAGGATTGGCTATTGGTACTAAGAGGTAACTAAGTTATAGATTAGGGGTAGTTAGTCATTTACTTCCTGCTATGGGGTCATTAAGAGTCATTGTTATTTTCCTTTGGTTGTTTTACATAGTTTCTTTCTTACCGTAGTTAGTTTAGTTGTTCTTTTCCATTTGGTTGGTACTCAATGTCATTGTTACTTCTTTTGGTTATCAATAAAGGTCTTCCTTCGTTCATGTTTTAATGTTTATACATTCGTTCATGTGCTGAAAAAAGAAGAAAAAAGAGAATGAAAAGAAAAAGGAAAAAACTCCCGCTCATAAAGCATGTCCGCAAAAAAAAAAAGGAAACCTTTGTTTTTCACAAAACACCCCTGTACAAAACCACCTTCCTATCCATACATTCACCACCTCCATTACAGCCACCACACATGTCACAACATTCCATCATTTCTACCATTTTACCAGACACATAAAAACAAAACTGCTGCCACCAAAAGAACAAAAAGATAAACCATTCAGCAATCACCCCATCATGGAATCACCCTCCATAAATAGTTTGGGCATTCTAAGGTTTGTTAAATAAACACCACAACAATACTGGGGGCAATCTGAGTTAAGGAACGATAATGTTTCTTTTGTTTAAACGTGCAAACAAGTCTCTGAGTGTACGCTTCGCGAGAGTGTCCTGAGCGGTAAAACCAAGAGCGAAAGAGCGTGACATTTTTACACGACTCCAGAGAGGTCACATTCAAAGGTGAGGTAAATGGCATGACTCCGACCGAAGGAGATAATTCGTAAATTTACGCTTAAACCTATGAAAAGTAACGAAGAACGGACACACAACTATTAGGGATGACGAAACACCTAGGTACAGCACCACACAGCCAAAAGGCCTGTGAACCCAGACTTAAACCCTAGGCACCCCCACTGATCTTTTCATGTACATCCACTTTTACAACACTACAAACTCCACAAACAAGCCAGCCAATGATGAACGACCGACCCGGTGACCAAAGGAAGCAAGGAGCCCGACTTCCGAACAGTAGCTTCACAAGTCCAAAGAAGTAAAACTGCTACCAGCATGACGAAGCGATCCGTAAATGGCCCCAAAGTTGCACAGGATCCAAATGAGCTAACATCAAAAACAGCTCTCAAAACTCAAAACCGGGAAACACAAGAACGCCGAAGGAAAAGAGATTCAGAGAAAGGAAAATCTGGAAAGCCTCAAAGTAATCGAAAATCAGAAGAAAGAGAGGATGCAAGGAACAATTCAAAGGTCCAAAGTTCCAAGCTCACAAGCGAAGTCATCACGAAGTGGCCAAACGACTTCAAGACAAAGAAGGCAAGTCTGAAAGAAGGTGCAAGTTGCAGCTTTGGTCACCCTTATAGCTCCACATATCCTAAGCATTCCTCCATCATCCCATTGTCTTTCATCACACCTCATAGCCACGTTATAATCTTAAAAGACTTCCGACTTAGTAGTTGTGTATCCAATCGAGTGAAAGTAACAGGTTGAACACGTAAATCTAATAAATGTCAAATTCAATGGTTGAGACGTCTTGACCAAAAGGAGGGCACGAGTGCAAACATCAAACACTTTGAGTGTAGGATAGAAGGTACCACATCAAAATAAACCCTGACCTTGTGAAGGTGAGATTTGTTTTTGTGTAATTAATCAAAGAAAATACTGGGGGCAGTCGATCAGAACGATCGACTGCCATAAAGTCCTGAAAACTTAGATCACCTCAAGGAAAAATACTGGGGGCAATTGTTGGCCCCCAACAATTGCAGCAACGACACCGATGGAGGCCCAAAGACATGAAACCCAAAGGTTTTGAAGCCCTCTCATATCACTCAGGCCCGTCCTAAGCCCTTCTTCCACATTCAAACATCTACAGGCTCGTCCTAAGCCCTTCTTCCACATTCAAACATCTACAGGCCCGTCCTAAGCCCTTCTTCCACATTCAAACATCTACAGGCCCGTCCTAAGCCCTTCCTCCACATTCAAACAACTACAGGCCCGTCCTAAGCCCTTCCTCCACATTCAAACATCTACAGGCCCGTCCTAAGCCCTTCCTCCATATTCAAACATCTACAGGCCCGTCCTAAGCCCTTCCTCCACATTCAAACATCTACAGGCCCGTCCTAAGCCCTTCCTCCACATTCAAACATCTACAGGCCCGTACTAAGCCCTTCCTCCACATTTAAACACCCACAGGCCCGTCATGAGCCCTACCATCTCCAGGTTTGCCATAAGCCCTAATCCTTCTACGTTCATCATACACCCAACACATTTTCGCTTAGTACCATCTTTAGGCTAGTCATAAGACCTAGATCCCATCCTCAGGCCCGTCATAAGACCTAGATCCCATCTTTAGGCTCGTCATAAGACCTAGATCTCATCTTTAGGCTCGTCATAAGACCTATAACCTTTAGGCTCGTCATAAGACCTAGTTGCATTCCTTTAGGCTCGTCATAAGACCTAGACCCATCTTTAGGCTCGTCATAAGACCTAGATCATTCCTTTAGGCTCGTCATAAGACCTAGACCCATCTTTAGGCTCGTCATAAGACCTAGATCATTCCTTTAGGCTCGTCATAAGACCTAGACCCATCTTTATGCTCATCATAAGACCTAGATCCTTCCTTAGGCTCGCCATAAGACCTAGAACCATCCTTTAGGCTCGTCATAAGACCTAGTTGCATTCCTATAGGCTCGTAATAAGACCCTTTAGCTTACCTACCCTCATCAAACACATTGCATTCATCTCATTCATATAGGATCGTCATAAGACCTAGTTGCATTATCCAGGCGCGTCACAAGACCTGACGATAGAAAAGTTGGCGAGGTAATGGCAATAAATCCTCCTGTGTTATGTCAACTTACATTGGGATCAACGAATGGTGGGCAAAGGCAATAAGTCCCTAGGGTTTTTACCAGGAGTTATCCCTGCACACCGGCTTGGGGGGCGATGGCAATAATTCCACATTGGGTCCAGCCAAGAGCATTGGCACGGGTTTCAGTCCCCAGAAGCATCCGAGCATCATCAACATCATCAGCATCATCAGCATCATCATCAGCATCTGCATCATTAGCATCGTTAGCATTTCAGCATTCTTGAATTTGCATACAGTTTTCACATCCTAGGTAGTCAACGCCTTAGAATCGCTTGTCATTGGCTTTATTTCTTTTATTATATAGGTAGTCAGCGCCATAGAATAGTTTGAGATCATTTCATTTGTTATAGGTAGTCAACACCTTAGAACCGCTTGACATTATTTCATTTTCGTCACCTAGGTAGTCAGCGCCTTAGAATAGCTAGACACATTTTCACTTATAGAGGTAGTCAGCGCCTTAGAATAGCTCGACAACGTTTTATTGCTTAGGTAGTCAGCACCTCCGAATAGCTAGACATAGTCATCGCGGTTTCGCACAACATGGAGGATTCTGTGGAATCCAAAATTTTGGGGTATCACTCAAGCATCAACCAGACTTTTCACATCCATTACAAAGTCCAGTTGACGGGGGGGGGGGGGGGGGCAATCTGTTATACCCAAAATTTTGACCCCCTGGTTAGGGTCTACGAGGTTTTGGTGTTGTGAGGGGCATTTCGATCAAGTAATGAGAGATTCCAGTTCAATCGACACATTCCAGAGCATGGGGAGCAGTTTCATCATTGTCAGGGGCATTTTTGTAATTTTTAAGGCTCCTGAGACCTCCTATAGGCTTTCTCTCTCCTCCAAAAGATGCCCAAATCAGCTTGAAATGCTTGACATTTTAAGCATAATGGCGTTGGAATTTTGATTTTTTGAATTTCCAATATTTTTCTAGCAATTTCTGACTGAATCTGATGAGAAATTCAATTTAAAAATATTCCAACATTTAAAATATCCGATTCCACTTCAGAAAAATCATAATTTCCATCCTTGACACGTGGTTAAAATTTCATAGCAAAATTCCTTTGGGAAGTCATTTAATTAAAATGTCAAAAAATCTTACTTTTGTAAGATTTTCTTTATCTTTAAGAGAGTCTATATAAAGGGATAGGTTTTTTGATAATCTAATAAGCTCTTAGAACCCTAGGAAGTCAGAAAGCACAACCTCTTCTCTCTCTCACGTTTTCCTAAACCCGGCCACCCGAATCATACCGAAAATCCCCCAAAATCACCATTAAACTCGTTTTCCAATCCCCAAAGCACCAATAATCATCGAAACCCCACATAAACACCACCAAAACGTGAAGAACAGAAAGAACAACCAACAACCAGAAGCTCGGGTCGAACTCAGTCCGGAACCGGCACCATTGGAGCTTCCAAAGAATCCCGACGTGAAGAATCCTCTTGAATTCGAAGGTAAAATAGGTTGCAATGCTACTTTTCTAACTCTCCACGACCTTATTAACTCTATGTCCAATTTTGGGTTCAAACTAACCTTTTTACACTTCTGTATTGCTAATTGCTTTTGCTTCTACCTTGTTACTTGTTTGTCAAGTTTCGTGCGTAATCAGACTTCAAACTGCAATCTTTCAGGCTACACGTGCTTAATTTTTTAGCTAAAAACACCGTCGGGAACCATCAGAAAACCCCTGTCCGTGGGTGGTTCGGGACCTTGGACCTATGGTCCGAGACCACGGACGGGTTGTCCGTGGCCACGGACACCCACGCGGTAGATTTTTTTAAAATTTTAAAATTTAGGTTTTTCTAAATAATGTCCGGGCCCACGGACAGCTTGTCCGTGGCCCCGGACTTTTCAAATTTTCATTTTTTTCTTAAATTCGAATTTTCTGTATAATTAGGTTAACTGGGGTCCGTGGTCTCGGACATGGGGTCCGTGGCTACGGACGTAAACAAAATTTGACCTAATTCTGCCTCCGAAACCCTAGTTTAGGTATTTTCAGATTTCACTTTAATTTTCTATCAAAAAATGTTTAAAAATACATTAAAAACCAGAAGCGCGCACTTAGGTTAAACAAGACTCGTACTAAGCCGTAATTAAACTAAATAGAGGAAAAACGACCTAGGCAGGGTAATTAATGTAATTTGAACCCTAAATAAGTCGAATACCAATCTCCCGAACCCGAACTCTCCTTTCCTAATTTACCCTAGGTCAAAATTAGGTGGCGACTCTAATTAGGTTCCAATGAGCTAACTTAGGGTTTAATAATTAATGTTATATGACATAGTTGTTATTCTTAGGTTATAAGTGGACCTAAAACCCGACTAGATCCTAATCAATCTAATCAACATAGGATAGGGTTTAAAATCGAGGCTCACAACCCCCCAGATAGCTCGAAAACTACAAGGAGTAGATTACTAGAGCTTAAGATCCGGGCCCTCCGCGGGTAACCGGTAAATACCAAACCATGTCATGTCATAATAACCAAATATTAACCATAAATCAAGCCATATTAATTTAACCTCAATCCAGTTTAACACTGGAGCTTGCTGTTGGGCTCTCCGCGGACACCGATGCCACCACCTCACTCTAGCATCCTTAAGTGTGCACACCCCCCAGATAGCTCGAAAACTAAAAGGGGTTACTAGAGCTTAAGATCCGGGCCCTCCGCGGGTAACCGGTAAATACCAAACCATGTCATGTCATAATAACCAAATAATACCATAAACTTTGCCAACTGATCTCAAACGCAACCATTCCATAAAAATTTTCATCACACATTTCTATAGAAAATTATTACTTTACCTTTACCATGTCAATCCATTGCTTTTGAACAACTAGATGTCTTGGTTACCTTTCGAAGTTAAAACTCACAAACTATGTAACACCCCTATTTACAATAAATACAACGGAATATAAAATCTCTACTGCCGTTTACAGACCATCGGGTTCCAAACACCCGACACCAAACCTCACCAATACAACTTATAAAATTACAAAGCTACGGTCTGAACTCGAGAAAAAACAACATAAACATAACTACAAGTGAAATAGAATAACTCTCCACAATTCCTAATTCCCATCCCAATCATTCATACTCTTCGTGGCCACCTGTATAAACAATTTAATACCTACAAGATGAAACCAAGCAGCCCACCCCGAGAGGGGTGAGTCATTTCCCTGGAATGGAACTGGTAAAATTCTCTAAAACAATAAATTAAAACATAATTCTTCAAATAAAACATTAACATGGAAACAAACTCTCAGAAGCAAACAGAAAGAAAAGCACTTCTAAACAATCAAGTTATAGAGAAAAGAGAACAAGGCAAAGATAGAGACAAAGAACTTTAAAACCAAGTCAATCACTTAAGAAGTCACACCATATAGTTAGTAAGCATCCATTGTAATAGTTAGAACCAATTCTGGTAAAGAAGAGAAGGACTCAGGTAGTCACAGAGGACTAGGAATGATATGAATATCCATAACCTATGGTAGACAGCTTATGTCTCCACCATTTCAGAAAGGTGATTCCCATAGAAACATACTCAAGAGTGGAATAAAAACCCATTGGGAGAGATGGCCCCCACCGCCAGTCAGTTGTCACAAGGATGAGGTAAACAGACCTTCGCTGCCAGTTGTCCATATGGACGAGGTATAGCAAACCTCCGCTGCCACCGACCGGTTCTCAGTCATCGGTGAAAAGTGTGTGCACCACTTAATAGAAAAAATCCATACTCAATACCAAGATTGACATTTTCTCATATTCCCACTAGATTATTAACTGCACAGTGGCAATACCAAAACACTCAGTCCTACAGAGTGCAGAGGCGTAAACCCTCAGCAGTTTAAAGAATCCATTCCCAATAAGGGTGATCAAACTCGACTCATGGATGAAACAATACCCATAGTCCAAAAGAAGAATTACCAATACCCCACTAGATCATTAACTACACAAGAGTAATACCAAAATACTCAGTCCTACAGAGTGCAGAAGCGTAAACCCGTGGCAGTTAATATCTAATGAAACAACCAGATAGGAGGAACCAATAACCAAGGAAGTTTCACATTCAAGGCTTAGTTAGTCACATCAAGCTGAGTTAGTCACACAACGGTTTCCTTTTGAAATCCATTCAAGATCTGTTGGCATTTCCCAAAACATTTCCATAATGTCCCTTAGCAAAAGTATCTGAGTACGAGAAATCGTACCTGGTTAATGTTGTAGCAGTTCTAGTAGACTCGTGCAAACATTCAACAATACTCGGAGGAATATTAAAGATAATCTATTATCAATAACTGAAATCCTAAGTTAAACTTAAATAAATTCCACTCTCTTATTTCCAAATCCCAATTATCTTGTAAGCCCTCGCTTAAATGTTACATATAACCGTTGACTTATTTTAGAAGGTTGTATAGCCCAAGGTTGTATGATCAAGGAATGTTTTTTATTAACACTTGTTCCACTCAATCCACTTTACTAATACTTAACTGTAATTCTCACATTTAAGACCTTAATATCATAAGTGCATTATATTTTATTCAATAAATCTTAGAATATTATACTATCATTTCACAAGGAAATGATTATGTACTTTTATCAATATCCACAAGATAACCCATTATAATTAAATCTTCTCCTCAACTTAATTAGGGTCTACATCCTGTACATTGGAATTATAGTATTGTAGATGCATCTTATTATAACTTAATTGAACCACTAAACTCAGTTATCTTATCTTTGGTTCAGAATAAATTTTAATTACCGCCATCTACTAATCTTGTCATAAGTTGTTAAATTACTTCTCATCTTGAAATAACTATATTATAATTAACTTAGACTTATCGAATTCTTACATTTAGTATTCGCAAGGTATATTATTCGCTATATCATTACCTATATAATAAGGTGTTTTAAGATAACCTCTTATGTATCCTTGCTTACATTTAATTTCCTAAATGTTTTATTTTAACACACATTCCCTCCATAGACTATGTATAATCCTTTTATACTAACTTCAATAAACTTAAGTCTTAAATACGTTTTAAATTATTTACAAAAGCTAAGGTTTCAAAGGAATAACGTAATAAATTATTTTCCTTTATTATGTTTTAGGATAAACATTATATCTTAACATAAGGTAAATTTTATCTAAGAATTAAATCCCCATTCATAAGTGAAATTCTCAATTATTTAATAAGATCATCTATTCTGAAAATTCTCATATTTTATATTCAAATAACATATAAATATTTCCCATTACTGTAAAGTATATCAATATAATATCTTATGTAACTTAGTTCTGTCTGATTAAAGGTTTAAAGTTTTAAATATCTAATTTATATTTACAAACCTTTTTACAAGATCTAGCTATTAACTACAACACTTATTTATAAACTCACATTCTAAATATTGGTAGTTAATGTTATAAATGTATTTTATATGGCTTATCTACTTCTAAGAAACTTAATGATTATTATTAGATTAATTTCCTAACCATAGTTTAATATAGTTTTACATCACAATCCTTTTAATGATTTTATCTTAAAACATTAAGTTATTATTCAATACTATATATGTATGAAATGATTAAATCTAGACTTATAAATCCACTTCACATTTGGATAAAAGTATTTCATTTACTTTATTATTGAGTATGTTATAAGATCTATTTGTGTAACATTTTGTGAAATCTAATTACAAATTTTCCTAAGTGTTAACTTATTAATTACTTAACCCAATTATAGGTTTACATTATGGTCATTGACTAATACTATACATGTATTTAATACGGTTTATATAAATCTTAGAAATTCAAAGGTAACTTTTTAAACTTAATTTCATAACCATAATTCAATACCACCTCATATAATATTCTTTTAGTAGTATTATGTATAGGCTTAGTTTAAATGATTAATTCCATCATATTCTATTTTCTATGAGGTATTTTATTTTTTATTTTTTTTATAAACATACATTAGGATTTATTTAGGACATTCTTTATGTAGTTTTATTGAATTAAATTATTTATATTAACTTGTACACACATCTACACACAATATATGATTATAAGATAAAGTATTTTCATTAGTTTCAATTCAGTATATTAACATCCACATTATATAATTAATAAAAATGTAGATTAAATTAACTCCTTGATTTAACCTAAGTTACTATTAATTTCTTTTATATATATATATATTATGTATATATGTACATGTATTTAATTTTTACTTCACTCAAAAGTTGATACCTAAAAATATTTATTAACATTCTGTATTAAATGTTAATTTAGTCTTATTATATTATTTCCAACCTATAAAGTTTATTAATAAGTCATACTTTAATTTCCGTTACATTAAAAACGTTACATTATAAGGTAACTTATGAAAAATTTCAGAAAAAAATTTTTAGGCCTATCTCCTCTTGTCTAAAAATCCTCAAATTTAATATATAGTAACTATGATATTTTAGACATATTATAACATTTTTATTTCATAAAAATGTCTTTTAAAATTATTTAAATAATTCCATAATACTCAGAACTTACAAAAACTTATAATTTGGGTTTAAAAACTCAAAACCCATATTAATTTACATCAAAATAAACTAGATTTTATAAGGAATCTATGGTTAAAATTTCAAGTCAAAATGCATTTGGGAAGGTCATTAAATAAATTAGACAAGTTAGGGTTTAATTCTAGAATTAATAGAACTCAAAACAACTTAATCTACCCAAGTTTTAATCTTGGCCGTCCGTTCCTAAAACCTACGATCGGACTGCTCACGTTTGTCGAGTTCTTCAGCGAACTCAACCCAGAACCCAAGTACTAAATCGTCGATTTCTCTCAACTCACAGAGCTAAATTCAATGACTTTTGTTTCTATGGATTCAAAATTCAAAGACGGTTCTAATGGTACCGATTTCGTGAGCTATAACGCAAGGCACCGAATAATCGATTCTGGGTAGATACGAGTAGGGTTTATGCGGTTTGGGAATTCAAATTCCATCCAATTCTCGCCATACGATGCATTCTATGTTAAATTGGTTGAGGGGTTTGTTCGAAAATGGCAAATAGAGTGATATTATCAGAGGAATTTGGTCCGAGTCGTACCGGAATTGTGCCAACAAGGGAATTCGAGTCTCGTTTTCTGGAAAATTGCAACTTTTACGAGTTGTTGAGGGTCTAACTTTGCTGAATCATAAGTTGTAGCACAGATCGAGTTAGGACAGAGGGATTATAAGAGAAGAGAATGAAGAAAACGGCACTGGAAAACTCTCAAAGACGAGTGAGATATCGGTGTTTAAGGTTAGGGCAAAAACACTGATGGAGGTTAAGACACTTAGCGAATTTTATGCTAAGTACCGGCGCGCTGTGTGAGCTTGACACGTGGCAGTTTTCAAATTTTTGACTCTAACTTCATTCTATCATAACTTTGGCTAGGATGATCTGTTTTTGACGTTCTTTTTATCGATCTTCATGGTTTTCCATAAAATATTTATTGGTACAGGTTTCATGGGCTGGTTTGACCATTCTCAAAAAGTAAACCAAAGCAAGGCTTAATAAGCTTTAAGGTTTCTAGGATTTTATGTTGATTTTTATGATTCAAATCAATGGTCCAAGTATTTCTAAAATCTTTGTAACATATTTAGAGTGTCTAGAAATTTTTCCAAGATTTATTGACTTATAAATCTTGTTATTAAATTCATAATACCATATAATAAATTAATTTAAATTGCATTATTATTTAGGATTCAATCAAAGAAATCCTCAAATAATTTTAAATAATACCATATAATAATTTGATGTTTAATAATATTATTAAGGGTTTAAATAAAAGAAATCCCCTAAATTAATTTAGATTAATTTAGGGGTATTTCAAACTGTTTCTATGGTTTACTAGGTTAACCGGATACTTCACATAAACAATTGCACCTTGGAAGGTTTCCTCAAAAATTATGCACTCGAGAGGAAGGAGTTGATGGCGACACCTATAGAAGAATTCTTGAACCAGCTCAGATTACCAATTACTAGGATGGAGAAGGATTGAGGTGTGTGAGAAACATATCGGTTTACATCCCTATATATAGTGCAAGGAGGTGAGAGAATGCGAAGGTAACTTAGAGGGGTTTGAAATAATTTTGGAAAGTTGGAAAATTTAATAGGGTGGAGACTGATTTAAAACGGAATGTAATTTAAAATAGCCAATCTAAATATTTAGTGAGGAGTAATGAGTCCCTGGAAGATAATCAAAAGAAATTTAAAGGCCATTATGGTAATTAAGGCATTAAAGAAGATTTAATTTGTAACAACAAGAAGAGATAACACTTATCTTTGAGTTTTGAATCTCAAATCTTATTTAATAGCGATGAGTTATGTAAAATTAGAAAAGGGATGCAAAATGTCAATAGATGACTTCAAAGTCTTAATGACAATATTGTGTGTCAAGGAAATAGAGAGGGTTTGATTGGGTAAAAGGGATAGAAAACGTTAATATTGATCTTCCTGGATTAATTATGCGAGAGAAGGTTTTTGAAAACAGTAAAAAGAAGACCAAAGGTCAAAATGTGACTTTAAAGCCATTAATTATATTTTTGTGTGTCCAGGAATTAAAGAGGGTGTGATTTTATAAAAGGAATGGGAAAGTTAGAATATTGATCTTACTGGATTATATGAAAGAGAAGGCATTTGAAAACATTAAAAGAATACCAAAGGTCAAGATATGACTTTAAGACCATTAATGACATTTTGTGCTTAAGGCATTAAAGAGGATGCAACTATTAAATGTTGAGTGAAACATCTGTTGAAATGGATTAGCTAATCTGGTATTAAATAAATGTTCTAGCACATTTAGTAACCAACAAGAATAATAAATTATTTAAAGGACACCAAGGCACTTTTCGTGCTTTAAAGGATTAATGAGGATTTTATCATGTAAATATTAAACACTGAGTAGAAATTGTTTTTCTAACTTAAGTAAGAGTATAAAAGTCTTGGTAGCACATTTGAATACCCCAAACCTTGGTATGTGTGTAAATGTTAAACTATGGTATTTAAAGGCTAAAAAGGTGCCTTAGAAACATAAATGAACCATTTAAACTATGGTAAAACACAATAACACTAAGACACGGTTTGAGCAAAAACATGCTCTAAGCTTGGAGTGAACTTGGTTAGGACCCAAAGAGCCTACCAAGACTTGATAATATTTAATTATGACTTTATAAGGCTAATTAAGTCCTTAGGAAACTTTGGTACACAATGAAACCAAACAAAACACAAATAAATACCTTAAAGTCAATAAGAGCAAAAATGTGCTCTAAGCTTGGGATAAATTTGTAAAAGACCTAATGGTCATATCTATACCTTATAAATATGTTAATGAACATATTAAATCAATTACCAAAGAAAACCAAGCTTGAAAACAAGTTAAAACACAAAAAGTGCTTTAAGGAGTCTTAAAGCACGTTTTTGAAAAATTGTCTGGTAAATGATTTTTGAATGGCTAAATGTCCATCATTACTCTTTAATTAACATGTGTACTATATAGTATCACATTTGGGTGGCTATATCAATGGGAAATCAAAAATTTCACTTGTATGTGCTTTGTTTTTGTGAATAGTAACTTTTATAAGCTAGTTTGTAACATATGTTATTATAAGTAAGTTGATTGGTCAACAAAGACCAAAACACCCTTCTAACTAAATGGTGGCCGGTTTTTATCAAGGTGAGTCACCAACATGAAAAAGAAATCAATTTAGGAAAGGAAGGAAAAGTAAGTAAAGGAAGAAAGTTACTTTATAACATAAATATCTTCCAAAAGCAAAACCTATCTTCATTTCTCCTTTCCTCCTTTACTTCACACGTCTTCAAGCTCCCTTCCTCCCTTTCATTTACGATTAGCTAAGTTCCACACAAGAACTCCATCTTTGAATGCTTGTAACTCCTAGCTCCATGGTCCAAATTCAATTCCAAGACCACCATTCTTCTAGTTGGAGCAAGCTCTACACTTCTACCTTTTCAAATCTTCAAGAACTCAATTTCGGTGCCAAGGAGATTCACCATTGATGGAGCTTGAGCTCACCTTTTCACATATTATTGTTCTCCTTTGCTTCTAGGTAAGGAATCTCAAAGAAAAATCAAGTTTCCTCTCCTTTTAGTACATGGCCGAAAATTCACCTCACCATGGTGTCTTTACCTTGCTTGTTTTAGCTTCATTTGAATCTTCCAAGGGCTTGGTGGAGTCCTCTCTTGATATATATTCAAGCTCTCTTTCCATTCCAAGGTAAAACAATCATTTTAATACCTTAAGATAATATATGTAAACCTAGGGTTTACAATGAGATGAAGCATAAAGCTTATATACTCATTTCAATATTGGTATATTGTTTAGTAGTTGACAAGGAAAGAAATGCCTTACCGGTTTTAAGAGGAAACAAGAAAGAAGTTTGAGTGGAAAAGAGGTAAATATGCTATCTCAATGTGGTTTAATGCCTTAGGAGAAATGAGCTTATAATGCTTGCTAAAACTACCTAAAGAGCAAATGGTGAATGACTTAGTAAGGTGTTCTCAAGGAGACTAGTAAAGGAACATATGTCTTGGTGTGTGTAATTGCAGGTCAAAGGCTTATGTATTGTGGAAATTCAGTGTTTAAGGATTATGCAATTTAAGGGCCTAAGAGCCATGTTATTTAAGGGCCTAAGAGCCATGTTATTTAAGGGCCTAAGTGCCAAGCAAGTTTAATTATGCATTATATTGTGATGTAGTGTAAATTGGGTGAAGTCTTGTGTGTGATGGTGTTCTTGATGGATTTAGGTGTCCTTGAGTGTTTAATGGTGAAAACTATGAGCTTTGGAATGATGATGTGCTAAGAGAACCTATGGCAAAATTTGTAAAATGTATAAGGAGTTTTAAGTGCTTAAGTGAACTTGGGTGAACTAGGAATTGTTAGGAATGGATACATGCTTCACTAAGGAAGAAAACATGCATTAAGGTGTTCTAAGGTGCTATAAGGATTTAGGCATTGTCTTGGAAGTTCTAGAAAATCAATGAGTGTTTTTAGGATGTATTTAAGTCTTGGAGAAGTTTGTTTAAGGTTAGGTAATGATTGTTGAATAAGGAATAAATGATGTTTAGATAAGGTTTTGAGAAAGGAATTCAAGAAGTTGTGAAAAGAGGATTTGGTTAGTAAGAGGAGATGCTTGGGAGATGATGTTATGAAGGTGAAGAAGCATTTCAGTGTAGAGGTCATTTAAGGTGAAACACCACTTAGAAAACCAAAAGGAAATGTTACAAGTGTTAAGAGATTTGATAAGAAGATTGAGTAACAAGTTGGACCATGTTTTAAGGTGAATCAAAGTGATATTCTAGTATTAGAATATGCCTAAGTTCATGTATGAAGCTTGGGTAATTAAAGGATGAAGATAAGAGGTGAAACAAGACTTGGAAAATGAGGTTTTGGCCCGTCCGAACTACCGTCCGAACGTGGACGTTCGGACGTGCCTGTGTGCGCGTGAGTTTTCTGACCTTCGACTGATGTCCGAACTACCGTCCGAACATGGTAAGTTCGGACACACATAATTCATTCTCTGGTTTGCTTCGAACGGCGTCCGAACTTGGGAAGTCCGGACGCAATTCGGACGTCCACCAATTTGCACCCTTAGAGTCTCGAACGGTGTCCGAACTTGAGAAGTCCGGACACAAGTTCGGACAAGGTGTTGTATGGACCAAAAACATTGTTTAAGGTATGGAAATGATGTGTAATGATGGGGATTGATGGTTAATGATGTTATGAGGTTGTTGAAGACATTGAGGTGAGTCTTAATGACAATTAAGTGGGTGAAAGTTGTAATAAAATGTGAAAGTAAAACAAGTTAAAAAGTGAAGTTATGTAACTAAGTTAACGGGGAAAAATTATAAGCATTAGACATTAAATAATCAAGCAACCCCGATGTTAATAAAAGTATATGTAATGTGCCAGTTGTTCGAGAATTGTTCGAGGAACGTAAGTGGACGTGATAAAGTGGACTCCGGTGACAGGTATGGTTTTCTTGCAACCTGTGTCCTACCGGATTACACCGGCTTGTATGCCAATATGTTTTTCTGAGTGTTTGCCACCTTGTAAGATTAAACCATGTAATGAGTTTATAGTAATTCATTTATGTGGCGAATTTGGCCTCCGATACCATTTAACCTCAAATATGTGTTAAACCTTAGCTAACCAAAACTAGGAACACATGAGTGATCGGTATTCGGAGTTGACGGCCCAAACCTTGGGAACGTGCTAACCACGGCTATGTGTGAGTTAGTTGGATATTATTGTTGTATGCAAGTGTGTGAACCTCCCTTGTGTGCTTAACTCGGTTATGATACCGTATGGTGTGTGGATGTGGTAGGCTCCATAATGGATCTCTAACTACTTATTTATAAGTGTATATGTACTAATGGGGGGTGAGGAGTCCGGTTGTTCCGGCCACGCGTGTGATGGACGGGAGTCGATGTCATATCCGGTTCGGCTCTCTTGGTGTATGTATAGGTGGTATTCCAATTTGGTTTCTACCTTCCCTTAGCTTATCCAAAGCTAGTTACTGACTCACGTCGGGCCACAGGGGCATACGAATGTTATTTCGGTGTGCTTGGGATCACTATATCCGACACACCTTAGGTATAAGTTAACCGTTCTATATAACTGGACGGTAACGAGGTTGGTAACGAGCTTAACATGGGATTGGCAAAAATCCCTAGGCTCACATGGTATACTAACTATGGTGGAAGGTTCCTTGTGAGAACCGATTTTGTGGTGTTATGTAATGTTATGGTGCTATGCAAATTCCCTTGCTATGCTATGGTACATATATATATTGGATGTTTTAAATGAATGCGATGTCATCATGTGTACGTCGAAACAAGAGAGGTGTTGTTATGTTTTATTATGTGAGAAATGAGATATGTTGTATGATATGGAGTGTGTGGATCATGGAAATGAATCCCAGTTTGTGACAAGAGGCGTTTAAGGATAACCCGATTAATGGGTACGTGGCGTTCATTAAGGAAGTAGCTCCGTTTTAGAGGAGAGCCACTCTAAGGTTAAAGGAATCATTGGATGGTTTGTTAAGTGTGGATGTGTTGGATATATGTTGAGCCCTATCGTTGGGTGTATGCAATGTTGTGTGTTTATGGTTTGTATGTGTGATTTTAATATAATCAACTGCATGCTAAGACGACAATTAGTTGTGCGTGGCCCGGTAGCATGTGGGCTGCGGGATTACCATACCAGCAAAGGTGCTGAGCCCCTTGGGGGCCACCCTTTCTCTCCTTTTCTATTTCAGGCACAAGGAGCTGGAAGCCGTTCGAGAGTAGGACGGGGTAGATGTTTATACAAGGGTAGCCATTTAATGGCGTAAGCATTGTAGGCGTAGTAAGACCGAAATTGTTATCGGCATTAGTTGTAAATACTCGGTACAGTGGGAATGTATGTAATAATAAATGTTGGAAACGGAATAAGGATGGTATTGTGTAGTTGCTCGGAAATCTAGTCCATCAGACCGATACAATGTACATGTATTAGCCTTGTTAGCCACGTGGGTGGTTAACGGCGTGTAACACCATTGAATTAAGTAATGTGATGAGTTGAATTTTCCGCTGCAATTTGATGTTATGTGTACGGTGGTAGGTGGGGTGTTACAAAAAGTGGTATCAGAGCGAAGTATCGCTCTGATGACTGAATTACCGAGCTTAGGAAGTACCGAGTTAGGATTTTAGTACTCTGGGTTAAGGGTTGAGTGATAGCGTGAGAGATACGCTAGTAAGGAACTACCAGTGAATACTGGAAACCTACTATATCCTTCCCGCCCTCCCCAATCCCTGTTTTATAACTTGGGAAAGGACGCCAGAGAGATGGAAGTCCACTCTTACTCGGGAATACCCGATCTGGCTGCTATTAAATACCTTTAAGTACGGAAGACCTGTCATACGGTAGATCCCGAAAACTGGAAATCCCGAGACGGTCTCCATCTGAACAATGTTAACCGCATTTAATAGCGAGGAATGAAGAATCTTATGTATAGAAGAATAGATTTCCAGCAACCTGGGTCGACATGCCGAGCAGTCGAGAACAACCGGCTTGCAACGCACTGACCGTGCAACAAGCAAGAAGTGGATTAATGAAACCCGAGACGAATGTCTATGGGACCACAGTTGGTAAGTAATACACCAACGGTATACCAACCAACTAAGGAACCATGACGTAGTGCCCAAACAAGAGACAAGTCTCAGTAACCACGACGATGCGTGGAACGGGCTACAAAGAGAAATAATGCTAAGTAAAAAGGGGACTCCAAGAATGGGAGACACCCCAGTTGCTAACTATTACGTGAATACATTGAGAAGTTACCCAAAGGTTATTGTCGAGACCGTAAGAACAATAAGGGCCAACAAGGCCACTGATGATAGTGCGGGCAAAAACAATACCACAACCGGTGTGTGTTGAACCAATAGCCAGTTAGCATGGCGCACTTGCCATAGCAAGTGCTGCTATAACTGGGCTGTTCGGGAAATTTACAACCATTACAAAGTACTTAGTAAAGTACCATGAAGTTAAGTGTGATCATTATAACCGTGGAAAGGCCTGTTAGCCTAACCCCCGTAATTGTAAATACACCAGTCAGCAAGAAGCTAGACTTGGTTAAGGTAAGAAGATGTTGTGAAACCATGGAAATTTTCTTTCAAACTCAGATTTACTCAAACCCTTTCTTTTCAAAACCAGATTTTCTTTCAAACCAACACTTCTTTCCGACCTTCTTTTTAACAAACCAGTGAAACCAGGAGCAATTGACAAGGATACAACAGTGGATAAACCTTCCCTCGATTAAGTTCGGGAAGCAAGGAATGAATATTGTCACGGGACAATATAAGGGAGTTGACAGCAGAATACTTCACCTAGGCGTGTGACGGACACTACAAGTGTACCAACTGTGTTGTGGGACGACCGCACTCCGATAGGAGCATGTGGACCTGACAGACCTACTTATAGGTTAGTTGGGTAAGTAGTAATGTATCAGTATGATACCCCATATATGTATACGAGTAGAGTCCGAAACACGGGAAGTAGTCGACTCCGTCTACGGTCAGCAGTAGAAATCAAACGAGAACTAAAGATTACAAGGAATGGTTGAAGTTAAGGAACTCAGTTAAGTTAACGAGACTAAAGGAATTAGTGAATTCCTTTCAAGGAAATGTTTAAGAGTCAGGAGGTGCGAAGTGCACTAACTGAATGTAAAGACAGCTTATATGACTTAAGGATCCCCAGAGATAAACGTGATAGCTGGAATGGTGACCCAGCCTAATGTGGACACATTAATGTGCAATGGACGGGATGAAACTCCCAAAACGAATACCTACATTATTAGGAAATGTTGACCTTCACAGAAGAAGATAATAACCAGTTAAGGACGCAAAAGGCGTAGCTAACTGAATGTACCAATAACTGTGAACCAGATGTAAAGGCATAACTTAACAACACCCAGGAGAAATCCTTGAAGGGTGTTTGCATCAACAATTGTTGAACGAAATACATGACAGAAACACAAGGTTGAAATTAACACCCAGTTTAGACATAAGCTGTCAGGAGACGGACTGGCAATCCTAAGGGACATCCCATGAAAGGAAATGGGATGCAACAACCTTGTCATGGATGCCAATACAACCTCTAACCAGGTAATATGGTATAGAGAAGTACATGTGTGTGGACACCCTACAATGAGGGGAGCTCAAGGCAGCAAGGCTTATAAGCCACAAATAAGATATGTTATGAAATTTGAGTTAATTGTAGAAGTTTATGTGGTACAAGGAAATAGAGCGGAGAGCGAACCACTGCATTAAGAGTGGGGATACCTCTCGATATTGTGAGACCGCAGGAGCGGTAGCTATGTGAACCAAGTTCGAGGAATATGTTAGGGATTGACCATGTTGTTATTACCCTAGAATATTGGAGTAACAATAATACAAAAAGGAAGTGTTGTACCAGTTGTGTACACAGGAAGAGTAATAAGTCCGATAGCAATCACCATAGGTGTGTGAAGCTAAATGAGTAGCGAACAACGCTCAAGAAACATAAAGGCTCAAGAAAATAGTAGTATATTCAAAAACCAACCAAATAAGTGGCAGATAAGCCCGGCGTAATAGCGGAAGCTAATATAATAGCGGATGCAGTATGAGTTGATGTTGTATAATGAGTAAGGATACGGTGCGCAATAAGCGACCGTTGTGTGAGTATTGTTAGATGATAAAATGAGGAGTGAGCAGAGTTATGAGTTAAACCCAGTGGAGGCACAACAGTAAATGATAGCAAATGAACCGAGCAGTAAGCCGGTGGCAAGTGTTAGATGATAAGGATTTCAGTGAAATTCCTATCGCAATCGCATGAGAGATTTACTGTCAAGAGTTTACGCCTCTGCACTCTGTATGACTGAGTGTTTTGGTATTGCTCTTGCGCAGTAATGATCAAGTGGGATAGCTAGGAATCAGAAGCATGGAAATTGTGGAGGAATAATATATAATGGCCAATGCATAGGTAATGCAAGCCGCAAGAATGAAAGAATACATGTACAAAACCAAAGGCAGAGACATGATTAACAGTAAATAACTACAGTGACACTAAATACTAAAATGTCGGTATGAGATATACCCCAGGTGTGGGAAATAACTGAGAGAGCACTACACACTAGGTAGTAGCTCAATCTCAACCGACAGTAAGTCGGTAGAAGCAAGTCAATCATTGTGAATTACATAGTAGTTTACGCGGTAAGCTATTGGAGAAGTGGATGGAAAATTGTGAACTCACCGAATTCGCTCAGGGTAAGAGATACCATGCGTCGGTTGAGAAACCATTCTTCCCAAGATAAGGGTAATACATTGGAGATGTACAATACAGTAACAGTAACGAATGGGGCAAACTAGCCTATAATTATCAGTGTTGCGCAACAGAGGCCAGTGAGCCCATGCGTCAGATACCGGATATACATTGTGAATATGAATGGATGGCTAGTCATCAATGCCTAGAAGCCTCACAGGCCAGGACCGAAACGGTTATGAGTTAGAACTCCAATGTGAATTCTTGGTTTAGGGACTAAACCGCCAATATGGTTAAGATCCTCTAATCAGAATCCATTGTGTAATAGACCGCGTGGAAGTCAAAACACTTCCCGACGGCAGAACATTTTAAGCCAAGGTCTAGTGATTGATTACGTGGGCGCAATCCCTTTTAAGGGGGGTAGAGCGCAAAACCACTTAGTGTGTTTTACCGTACAAGTGTACGTGAACTGGGTCGTGCATAGCACAAAATGATTTGTTATGATGGTTGGCGCGTGTGTTATATAAACATACGCATTTATTTGTGGGTAAATTGTGGTAATTACGCACAGAAGAGGCAAATACCATTGTGGGAAGTGTGTTTATTTTGTTAACAGTGGTGTGTGAGAGTACAAGTGGAAGGGAGTAAAGAAACTCCCGGGGAACTAAAACCCCGACGGTGCATAAATGTAAACCATGTATTGTATTTTGATAAAAATATATGTATATATATACAGTGTTGTGATTTATGAAGGGGTATGAGACCGACATAGAACCTAGTGAGAATTAAATTCCCTAGGTAACTTGAATTAAGTTGGATTTGGATGATGATTGATAGACGGTGTTCTATCCCTTGAAGATGTAATGATTATGACTAGAAGGATTTAAAGATAGAAAATGTGATACGCTTGAATTAGTTGTTGGTTGAAAAATAAAGAAGTGGGAGGTGAAACTTGATTATCATGAGATCAAGGGAAGCCGAACACAAATTGGGGTGGAAGATAGTTCAACACTGATGCTGATCACATCAGGGTTGGATGACTCTTGAAGCTCCTGTAAGTGGTCACAAACAAACCATGTAAGAAGAATACAAGGAGCATAAATTGGACTTGGAGTTGTGTGGTGTTTTTCAAAAAGAATTTCAATTGGTATTGTTTCAAAAACAGTCAATTAATATTTTGAATAAGGATTCTCTTATATACTTAACCTAGTAAAGAGATTTTGTATACTTGCTAGTACGTAACTTTGCTTACCGTACATGAGAGCTGTAGTGACTTTGACTATGAGAGGTGCATGAGAAGTATATAGTTTTAAAATGTATGTGATTTGATGCAAAGGAGGAACGGGGACCAGAAGGTGTCCATCGCGACCGGGTTCTGCGGGATCACAGTGTATATGTACTCAACATGGGACTGGAGCCCATGGAGAGATGGAAAAGGTATTTCTGTTTGATATACATGCTAAGACATGTTGTGTGGAATAAGTAATAAATAATATTTTAGACCTTGAGTTCTAATGTGGGTGGGTTCTGAATTGATTGTGTTACCCGGGCCTACGAGTCCAAATGTGGTTATGTCACCCAGACCTAAGAGTCTGAGGGATATTATGTAAGTGCAAGTGTGGTGAAGGTACCCGGACCATTAAGTCCGAGGTTACCATGTGAGTATGATATTTATGTATAATGTGGATATGTTACCCGGACCATTAAGTCCGAGGTTGGATGTAAAGGGTGGTTGGTAATGGAAGTTTTATGGCTATAAGTAATTCCCGTATTCTAATCCAATTATGCGAGGAAATGTGAACTTCGAGGACGAAGTTCTTTTAAGGGGGGTAGATTGAAATACCCCAAACCTTGGTATGTTGTGTAAATGTTAAACTATGGTATTTAAAGGCTAAAAAGTGCCTTAGAAACATAAATGAACCATTTAAACTATGGTAAAACACAATAAAACACTAAGACAGTTTGAGCAAAAACATGCTCTAAGCTTGGAGTGAACTTGGTTAGGACCCAAAGAGCCTACCAAGACTTGATAATATTTAATTATGACTTTATAAGGCTAATTAAGTCCTTAGGAAACTTTGGTAGACAATGAAACCAAACAAAACACAAATAAATACCTAAAGTCAATAAGAGCAAAAATGTGCTCTAAGCTTGGGATAAATTTGTAAAAGACCTAATGGTCATATCTATACCTTATAAATATGTTAATGAACATATTAAATCAATTACCAAAGAAAACCAAGCTTGAAAACAAGTTAAAACACAAAAAGTGCTTTAAGGAGTCTTAAAGCACGTTTTTGAAAAATTGTCTGGTAAATGAGTTTTGAATGGCTAAATGTCCATCATTACTCTTAATTAACATGTGTACTATATAGTATCACATTTGGGTGGCTATATCAATGGGAAATCAAAAATTTCACTTGTATGTGCTTGTTTTTGTGAATAGTAACTTTTATAAGCTAGTTTGTAACATATGTTATTATAAGTAAGTTGATTGGTCAACAAAGACCAAAACACCCTTCTAACTAAATGGTGGCCGGTTTTTATCAAGGTGAGTCACCAACATGAAAAAGAAATCAATTTAGGAAAGGAAGGAAAGTAAGTAAAGGAAGAAAGTTACTTTATACATAAATATCTTCCAAAAGCAAAACCTATCTTCATTTTCCTTTCCTCCTTTACTTCACACGTCTTCAAGCTCCCTTCCTCCCTTTCATTTACGATTAGCTAAGTTCCACACAAGAACTCCATCTTTGAATGCTTGTAACTCCTAGCTCCATGGTCCAAATTCAATTCCAAGACCACCATTCTTCTAGTTGGAGCAAGCTCTACACTTCTACCTTTTCAAATCTTCAAGAACTCAATTTCGGTGCCAAGGAGATTCACCATTGATGGAGCTTGAGCTCACCTTTTCACATATTATTGTTCTCCTTTGCTTCTAGGTAAGGAATCTCAAAGAAAAATCAAGTTTCCTCTCCTTTTAGCATGGCCGAAAATTCACCTCACCATGGGTGTCTTACCTTGCTTGTTTTAGCTTCATTTGAATCTTCCAAGGGCTGGTGGAGTCCTCTCTTGATATATATTCAAGCTCTCTTTCCATTCCAAGGTAAAACAATCATTTTAATACCTTAAGATAATATATGTAAACCTAGGGTTTACAATGAGATGAAGCATAAAGCTTATATACTCATTTCAATATTGGTATATTGTTTAGTAGTTGACAAGGAAAGAAATGCCTTACCGGTTTTAAGAGGAAACAAGAAAGAAGTTTGAGTGGAAAAGAGGTAAATATGCTATCTCAATGTGGTTTAATGCCTTAGGAGAAATGAGCTTATAATGCTTGCTAAAACTACCTAAAGAGCAAATGGTGAATGACTTAGTAAGGTGTTCTCAAGGAGACTAGTAAAGGAACATATGTCTTGGTGTGTGTAATTGCAGGTCAAAGGCTTATGTATTGTGGAAATTCAGTGTTTAAGGATTATGCAATTTAAGGGCCTAAGAGCCATGTTATTTAAGGGCCTAAGAGCCATGTTATTTAAGGGCCTAAGTGCCAAGCAAGTTTAATTATGCACTATATTGTGATGTAGTGTAAATTGGGTGAAGTCTTGTGTGTGATGGTGTTCTTGATGGATTTAGGTGTCCTTGAGTGTTTAATGGTGAAAACTATGAGCTTTGGAATGATGATGTGCTAAGAGAACCTATGGCAAAATTTGTAAAATGTATAAGGAGTTTTAAGTGCTTAAGTGAACTTGGGTGAACTAGGAATTGTTAGGAATGGATACATGCTTCACTAAGGAAGAAAACATGCATTAAGGTGTTCTAAGGTGCTATAAGGATTTAAGCATTGTCTTGGAAGTTCTAGAAAATCCAATGAGTGTTTTTAGGATGTATTTAAGTCTTGGAGAAGTTTGTTTAAGGTTAGGTAATGATTGTTGAATAAGGAATAAATGATGTTTAGATAAGGTTTTGAGAAAGGAATTCAAGAAGTTGTGAAAAGAGGATTTGGTTAGTAAGAGGAGATGCTTGGGAGATGATGTTATGAAGGTGAAGAAGCATTTCAGTGTAGAGGTCATTTAAGGTGAAACACCACTTAGAAAACCAAAGGAAATGTTACAAGTGTTAAGAGATTTGATAAGAAGATTGAGTAACAAGTTGGACCATGTTTTAAGGTGAATCAAAGTGATATTCTAGTATTAGAATATGCCTAAGTTCATGTATGAAGCTTGGGTAATTAAAGGATGAAGATAAGAGGTGAAACAAGACTTGGAAAATGAGGTTTGGCCCGTCCGAACTACCGTCCGAACGTGGACGTTCGGACGTGCCTGTGTGCGCGTGAGTTTTCTGACCTTCGACTGATGTCCGAACTACCGTCCGAACATGGTAAGTTCGGACACACATAATTCATTCTCTGGTTTGGCTTCGAACGGCGTCCGAACTTGGGAAGTCCGGACGCAAGTTCGGACGTCCACCAATTTGCACCCTTAGAGTCTCGAACGGTGTCCGAACTTGAGAAGTCCGGACACAAGTTCGGACAAGGTGTTGTATGGACCAAAAACATTGTTTAAGGTATGGAAATGATGTGTAATGATGGGGATTGATGGTTAATGATGTTATGAGGTTGTTGAAGACATTTGAGGTGAGTCTTAATGACAATTAAGTGGGTGAAAGTTGTATAAAATGTGAAAGTAAAACAAGTTAAAAAGTGAAGTTATGTAACTAAGTTAACGGGGAAAAATTATAAGCATTAGACATTAAATAATCAAGCAACCCCGATGTTAATAAAAGTATATGTAATGTGCCAGTTGTTCGAGAATTGTTCGAGGAACGTAAGTGGACGTGATAAAGTGGACTCCGGTGACAGGTATGGTTTTCTTGCAACCTGTGTCCTACCGGATTACACCAGCTTGTATGCCAATATGTTTTTCTGAGTGTTTGCCACCTTGTAAGATTAAAACATGTAATGAGTTTATAGTAATTCATTTATGTGGCGAATTTGGCCTCCGATACCATTTAACCTCAAATATGTGTTAAACCTTAGCTAACAAAACTAGGAACACATGAGTGATCGGTATTCGAAGTTGACGGCCCAAACCTTGGGAACGTGCTAACCACGGCTATGTGTGAGTTAGTTGGATATTATTGTTGTATGCAAGTGTGTGAACCTCCCTTGTGTGCTTAACTCGGTTATGATACCGTATGGTGTGTGGATGTGGTAGGCTCCATAATGGATCTCTAACTACTTATTTATAAGTGTATATGTACTAATGGGGGGTGAGGAGTCCGGTTGTTCCGGCCACGCGTGTGATGGACGGGAGTCGATGTCATATCCGGTTCGGCTCTCTTGGTGTATGTATAGGTGGTATTCCAATTTGGTTTCTACCTTCCCTTAGCTTATCCAAAGCTAGTTACTGACTCACGTCGGGCCACAGGGGCATACGAATGTTATTTCTGTGTGCTTGGGATCACTATATCCGACACACCTTAGGTATAAGTTAACCGTTCTATATAACTGGACGGTAACGAGGTTGGTAACGAGCTTAACATGGGATTGGCAAAAATCCCTAGGCTCACATGGTATACTAACTATGGTGGAAGGTTCCTTGTGAGAACCGATTTTGTGGTGTTATGTAATGTTATGGTGCTATGCAAATTCCCTTGCTATGCTATGGTACATATATATATTGGATGTTTTAAATGAATGCGATGTCATCATGTGTACGTCGAAACAAGAGAGGTGTTGTTATGTTTTATTATGTGAGAAATGAGATATGTTGTATGATATGGAGTGTGTGGATCATGGAAATGAATCCCAGTTTGTGACAAGAGGCGTTTAAGGATAACCCGATTAATGGGTACGTGGCGTTCATTAAGGAAGTAGCTCCATTTTAGAGGAGAGCCACTCTAAGGTTAAAGGAATCATTGGATGGTTTGTTAAGTGTGGATGTGTTGGATATATGTTGAGCCCTATCGTTGGGTGTATGCAAAGTGTTGTGTGTTTATGGTTTGTATGCGTGATTTTAATATAATCAACTGCATGCTAAGACGACAATTAGTTGTGCGTGGCCCGGTAGCATGTGGGCTGCGGGATTACCATACCAGCAAAGGTGCTGAGCCCCTTGGGGGCCACCCTTTCTCTCCTTTTCTATTTCAGGCACAAGGAGCTGGAAGCCGTTCGAGAGTAGGACGGGGTAGATGTTTATACAAGGGTAGCCATTTAATGGCATAAGCATTGTAGGCGTAGTAAGACCGAAATTGTTATCGGCATTAGTTGTAAATACTCGGTACAGTGGGAATGTATGTAATAATAAATGTTGGAAACGGAATAAGGATGGTATTGTGTAGTTGCTCGGAAATCTAGTCCATCAGACCGATACAATGTACATGTATTAGCCTTGTTAGCCACGTGGGTGGTTAACGGCGTGTAACACCATTGAATTAAGTAATGTGATGAGTTGAATTTTCCGCTGCAATTTGATGTTATGTGTACGGTGGTAGGTGGGGTGTTACAACATTAAATAACCACCAAAAGGATAAATTCTCTTTAAGGACAAATGGATATTTTTGTGCATTAAATAAGATATCGTCTTTAAGATAAGGTAACTTCCCACAAATTTATTTTAGCTCATTAATTTCTTAGTGGAATTTAGACATGTCAATATACCATGGTGGATCAATTTCTCGACTTGGGTAAATTACTAAAATAACCCTGGTGGTCAAAGTTAACTTTTGGGTCAAAATTACCAAAATACCCGTTTTGATCAACGTAAGGAAAAATACATTCTGAACCCAATGGAATACATCTCATCCCTTAAAAATGCTCCATAAAGTCTATATTCCGAATTACCCTCAAAAGTGACCAAAATGATGTTTTAAGGCGTTCAAACTCATAAATAGATTTTTGGGGTATTTCAGTATTGGCCAATAAGTCACTTGTTATTCAACTGGAAGATGTGAGGTACGGTCCACCAGTTTCTGCTGTTCGATTCTGATAACCTTCAGCTTAGTTTTCCCTTCCTATTCCTTCAAGTGTATTGCATGGCTTAATTGTATCACTATAATAGGAGCAAGGGTCTCTTGACTGACAAAGGGTATTTTAATTTATACTTGGTCTCGGTGGGTTGTAACTTGTCTATCCATTTTCTCTAGGTTAGAAGTCCATGCTTTTGGTGCGCCTTTAAGCGCCTGAATTATGCTTTCTTGCTGACCTTTAGGCTTATATTCATGTATTCTCTGTAGTAACGATTTAGTTCGTAGTATTCTTCCATGTTACAAATGTGTCATTGTTATAACAACATGTTTAGTTTGTATCACCGATCATAATTATATGTAGATAGCTAATTTACTCTCCTAGCATTATTACCTATTTTATACATTAATGTGTACCGCCGAATCAGAGCTTTCTTCGTCTTCAAGTAACCTTTATTTTTCAGCCAAATTATGGCCTTGACATTTCCGGTTGTCCTCAATTAGTTTCAGTCAAAAGGTTACAAAATTACACATGTTACAAGTTTTTACGATTGTAAACCATTTAACATAGGATGTTTAGTTTCCTTCTTATCATCATTATTCTTATGATTGTATCAAGTAGCAGCTTGTCGACTAGCTCTGCTTAGTCGCAAGGTCTAGTGTCTTGCATTTGATTTTAGTAGTCTATATTTCTTGTGTATCAACTATTTGGTTATTACTAACATCACACCATTCTTCCTACAATTTCAAGTACTTACATCTCTGTATACCCATGTGCTTACTCTCTAAGTTTCGCATCGTGTATCCATGTGTTCATACGATCGTATCATCTAGCATCAGCACCGCTTCCTTCGCACTTTACTAATTCAAACTTATAAAATTTCACATCTATTTGTAGTTTATGTGTCCACTTGTAGGCGGTTTCGAGAATCATCCAACACTAACGTGATCAGCATAAGTGTTGGGCTACCCCTCCACCCCAATTTGTGCTAGGTGTCCCTTGACCTGGCCAGGGTCAAGTTCAACCTTGCACGTCCAATTTGCACAACCAATCAATTTAACCAATTTCAATTCTTATCCCACTCGTTCCTACTCATCTGGCAATTAATTCATGGACTAGTATCAAAAATCTTAAGCCTTTAGATCAATGGTTCAAATTCTCCAACTATATTTACATCTAGGTGTGTACATATATATATATTCTTTCATTCACGTATATATAATATATATACATATGTATTATAAGGTTCAAGGCTGGATTTATATTACAATAATCCTCTTAATATATATATCCACATATGATTGCCTTTATATCCTCCTGATCTTCCAAGTTCTTTTCATTCCAATTCTTGTACCGTATGTACATATACATGTTCCTTCACATATACATGTAGTCTCCTAAATTCTAGTGTTAGCCAATTGAATATACAATTGTATACTTCCAAATTCTCAAATTATTACTATTTTCCTCCTCACTTACACATTGATACTGAATCTACCAAAAGGGTTCCTTAATTATCTTAGCCCATCAATTAGTCCCTCAATTCAGTCCATTAATCTTGTTTATTATTAGATTTCCTATGCATTCCTAATTTGGACCTTAACCTACCACCAGGTTTCGGCTAAGTTGGAACCGTTCCAAGTCTGAGTTCCTAATTAATTTGACTGATTTTACTTTGTTTGACCGATTAGGCCCACGTCAATCTGACTTAATATTACAAATTTTAACTCTTTTAAGGGACCATCTATAAAGCCCAATTCTATGTTTTTGCTATTCTGATTTCGTTAAGTCCCATTTATTTATTCTAATTTCCATCTTAATCCTTTCTGGGTCTTGGAACCCTTATGTTTGTTCCTTATCATTCTTCCTTGTGTGTTCCTCTTACTTGAAGTTGTTTAACTTCTTACTTGCGGGCTCCACCAAACTAATGGTGCTTGATCCATTGTTATTACTATCGAGGTCCCACTATTTATTTTCGATCGTTGAGTTGTATTGTTAACTCGAGTTAGGTATGGTTGTGTAACTAGTCAGGATACTCATTAATTGCATTTTATTTAGCTCCATAAGTTCTACATGTATTGTGTCTTTCCTGATTTATATATGTATATACATTTGGTTACGTATAATTTGCTAAATCTTATTCAGAGTTCCTCGATTTAGTCTCCGACTCTATATTTGTCTAGGTTATATTTGCTACGTTATAAATCTTACAAGATGTTCTTCTTTGGTCTTTTGACTATGATCGTGACTATCATAGCTTCTCCTAAACTAATGAAATACCCCAAACTTAGATATGGTGTTTAAGTGATAAACTAAGATATAAGGAGGCTAAATAATGCCTTAGAAACATTAGGAAACAATTTAAACCAAAGAAAACATAAGGAAACACCATAAGAGCAGTTTAAGCAAAAATGTGCTCTAAGCTTGGAGTAACTTGGGTGAGCACCCAAATATCATTCTTAGACCTAAGTAATGTCCTAATGGTCATGTTAAATCATCTACCAAATATAAGATTAAGAAGAATGTGGATCTAAGGTTGCTTATTGCTGGTGAGTGCACTGTTACCGGCTAGGGTTAACCAAGCTCTACAAAAATAAGCAACCAATTAAGGGCTAACCAGTCTAATAGTAGAACGGTTGGCAAATATAAGATTAAGGAGAATGTGGATCTAAGGAGTTAAGAACTAACTCACTTGTTATGGGAACGCCTGAGTCGTTCATTGTGTGTGAGCTACGTATGTTCATTGTGGTTTGTTGATTTGCTGCATTTCATATTATGATTGTGAGTCTAATCAATTTCCATGCTATCAACAATTAGTCATTGTAGCCCCGTTAGCTTGGGGGCCACGAGAGGGTCGTACCAGCATTCGTGCTGACCCCCTTTGGGGGCTGTTTTTACACTTGCAGGTAAGCGGCCATGAAGTCCTCCAGGGAGGGCGGTGAGGGGATAGGAAAGCATATCTTATAGCTTCCTACGTGGTTTAAATTTTTACTAGTGAGTCTTACTAATTCTTTCCTACTCAATTAGGCAATCAAGGCATGCAAGCACTCTTTCACATCATCCATTGCTCGATAATAGGTTCACACGGTTTAGAAATACCTGGGTTAGTAGAAGGACCAGCCTCATCTGAGCGGTCCATGACATGCAGGGCGGGTCCCGATGCTGGGCCTTTGCCCTTGTACCCCTGAGTTTGGTTTGTTGGTGGAGGGCGAGTATCGCTAGCTCCATTCTTTTGGCCTGGGTTGGCTTTGCTCCCGGGCGGTAGTTCCTGCTCTCCGGGTTTCGGATACACTCGAAGGCACGATGCCCAAGTATCTGACAGTAGCGGCACATGACTTTCTCCCCCTGGCAGTCCACGCCGGGGTGATCCTTCCCGCACTGTTTACAGTTGAAACGGCGGATATACTTCTGGCCCGTGTTTGAGCCAGATCCAGAACCTAATACAATCAAGGTCAATTATTCATTCTAACGGTGCTGAAGTAATCACCAAAGTCTCAAAATTTAACTGTTTGATTAGAGTGCCTACCCTTAGGTGGGTAGGTTTTCTGTGAAGTTGCCACTCCGTAGGTTCCTGACTGGGGGTTCCCAGTAGTTTGGTTCCCTTTCCCTTGATAGGACCCCTGTCCTTTCTGATAGGGTTTGTTTCTTTTGTTGGAGTTCCCCTGCTTGGCATCATCGCCACCAGGTCCGTCCTTCCTCTTTTGGGAGCTCAAAGCATCCCTTCTCTTACAAGTGATCTCCACTACGGAGGCAGCATGATAGCATTCCTGAAATCTCAAGGTATTAATCTCCAAATCTCCCATGACGGGGTATAGTAGGTAATAAAATTTCCAACTGGTTTATGTCTCTCTTGTTTTACCTGTAAACTGGTGGGGATGATTGGTCCCATCCCAAACTGAAGTCGAGGGCTCAGTCCCCCGTAGAATCGGTCGACCAACACCTGGTCCGAGTATCCTATGCCGGGTAATAGTCTGAGTAGCGAAGTGAACTTCGCATAGTACTCATCCACTGACATCTTCCCCGTCTGCTCCAAGGCATCAAACTCCCGAGTCTTCACCATCCTGGTGTGGGCCGGGTAGTATTTGCCCCTAAGTAATGCAGTGTAATGTCCCCAAGTAAAAGCTGGGTCATCCAGGTGGTCGGCTTTCACCATGTTCCACCAATCTCTAGCTGCATCCTTCAGATAAAAGGCAGCAAGTCTTACTTTTTCCCTAGCTGGGACTGCAAGCGTCTCGAACGCTGTCTCCATCTCCATGATGTAGGTCTCCAAGTGAGCAGGGTCAGTCTGCCCCTTGAATGCAGTTGGCCTCAGATCAGCCAAACTCTTCACCCAATCTCTCTCTCTGGGTGGTGGTGGTGGAGGTAGCTGCTGCTGCTGTCCAACCCCCGCCTGTGCGAATGCCTGAGCGATTAAGGTGGCAATGTCTGCCAGCCTGACGTTTGGCTCCTCATCAGCCTGTCCTCGTCGTCCTCCTCTTCCCGACATCTGCAGGATGTTGAGGTATATTAGGCACTGTGGTCAAAATCTTGGTCTTGGATAGTGGTCTAAGTAAAACTAACTTAAACTCTTTCAATACTATCTCTCAACCCTTAACCTAAGTCTTAGATATCCTAATCTCGGTGTATCCTTGTATCCAGAGCGTAACTACGCTCTGATACCATTTTTTGTAATACCCCAACCCGAAATCCAATAAACTGAACGACGATCACTCCCAAATAAAATACAACTGCAGCGGAAATAAATATAACAACCGGGCGGTATTACAATGCCGTTGGCCACCCTTGTGACCAACAAGGCTAAGTCCAAATACAATCCTCAAATGTCACGGTCTGGAATACAGATACAACCCGAGATACTAGGAATCAAACCCAAAAGTACAATACTGAAATAAAACAATTAACTAATAGTAGACTCCCAAAGCTTGGTCTACCCCACCTACACTCAGTGTGGTGATCTCCTCAACTTCAGGTACCTGAAAAATGGGGGTGCCCCCAAAGGGGCTCAGCAAACAATGCTGGTATGGAAAACGTGCAGCCCATCGTCTACCGGGCCACACCAAATTTGTCGAACACATGCAGTTCATTTTTATAAAGCTGTAAACAAGCATAGTCTGATAATAACAAGTATCCATACAAGGACAATAATGTCACATAGAACAAGACACAGAAGGTCGAGTTAGCTGAACTGAAATTCTTTACTGATAGTCGGTCCACACAATGGGACTGACCGTTTTAACTGAATATCTGAGATAGTGGAGGTATAGTGACCTCGTTATAGAGAAAGGTTGGGTATAAAAACCCCAGGAGATAACGTAGTTAAACCCTGAACTGAATGGCGTGGGAAATAAGAACCCACTAGAGGAATAAAGTCTTCCTCGAACTGAAGGGCATTTGAATCGCGGAAGGAATAAAGTCTTCCTCCCAACTGAATGTTCCGTCGCGACGTAGATAGGAGACGACCTGAGACAGGTACAACTCCTGTAGCATGCATGGCCAGATCCAACTGGGCTCCTCATTCTCGTAGTATAGAGTTGTTAAGTGTCATATAAAGACGTTAAACAAGAACACAATGTGTATTGTCAATTATCACGTTTAGGATAATGACGTTTGTTATAAACTGAAGTTAGTGAGAGACTTGAGTACAAGTCCTCGGTATACTGAAACGCAGGTGTTTAATCCACTGGTATAGTAGTGTTTGTATGCGTGGGACATACACGTTGTAGTCAGCAACAATCACGCACATGAAATAATACAACAGTGCACAAGAGTAAAACAACATTTTACATTAATTATCTTGGTCGTTATTTCAAACAACAGATAGCACACAAGCCGGTGTAATCCGTTAGAAAACAGGTTGCAAGAATCCCATACCGTTCACCGTAGACTGTACTTGTAAATTCCGGTCAACGTCTGGTCAAACAAAGTCCTAGAATAGGATTAACTGAGAGGGTTAATTTATGTTACCCTTATATAATAATTCTATTGGATCTTTTAACAAATTTCATATTGTTATTTCATGTGAGGTTTATTTCTTTTAATCACCTCATGATTTAATGTATAACTTATTTGTTATCCCTTTGATTTATTTATAAATCCTTTAATGCACATATATGTGTTTATTGCATTTGTTGTTTATTTTATTTGTCTAGGTGACATAACAACTTATAATCTCTTAACTATATTTATATGTCACACATAGACATAAAATTCTTATAGTTTTATTATTCTCCTTTTAACCATAAATAATATTTATTGTTTATCTTTTAATTCCTTATAACCATGTAAGCCATAGTTCCAATTCCATAATTCCTTTAATCAAAATTCTTTCTTCTAAATCCTCCAAATATCCATATAGGACCTATATTTATTTAAATCTAAATTCTTAAACTTGTATTTCGGTTATTTACAAAACAACCACATTAATTCATAAACTTTACTCTTAAATTCTAATCTCTTTATATTATAGAGTTTTAACTTCTTATTTAGCTAAATTGCAAAGCCATCCCTAATATTTTGGTATATAGCTTTTAAATATTATAACTCTCAAAAATTACAACTTAGCCCCTTAAATTCTCGGCTTTAATAATTTATTTCTTATAATTACAATCTAACCACAAATTCTTATAACTTTTTCACAATGTCATGTAAACTATAGTTTTAATTTTAATTCTCCATAAATGCCGAATAATATTTATAAATTCCTAAATTACCAAACTAACCCCAAATAATTCGGCTTTGGTCTTGAACTTTCCATTAATTACATTTCACCCCAAAACTTTCTATTAGTTACTTAATAACTTATAAACTATAGTCTAAATATTTAATCCCTTAAAATTTCGAAAGTGAACCTAATAATTCTCTTAATTATGAATTCGCCCACTAATAAATTATAAACTTTCATAACAACTTTTATAAATTACATAATAGCCCAAAACTTTATAAAAAGTTATTTCAAAGCTTGTTTAAATTATCTAAAATTCTTAAACTTAATTCCTAACCTTATATTGTATTATAATTACACCAAACAGCCCCTTAGCTCACGGTTTTTTATATAAGCACACTAAACTTTGTAAAAATTACATTAATCCACATAACTTAATTAATTAGTCATTTAGACACTAATAGAATATTTTTAACTCACCAAACTTTATGATATAAGTTTATATACCTAAGTAGCTCATTAAAACTTATTTATCAAGTAGAACATTCGGCCATAATTTAAATGAGACCTTATGTTATATAAAAGTGGATTTATATGTCTAAGTAATTATAAATAAATTCATAGGAGTCATATAACTCATGTATAAATTATTGTAATGTCTTATATAAATTCTTAGCTCAAAATAAGCATTTTTGCCCTTGGTAATTCGGCTTGAATTAATATGTAACATAACTAAATTTTGTGACACAAAAATGTGTCTTAAGGTAAATATTTTCTATATAAGTTATAGATTGTATTTTTGGCATATAATACCATATGGTTTCGGTTTTAATAAACCTAGGAGGTGTACTTAATTTTTGTATAATTTTAGAAGCTCAACAAAGCTTATAATATAAAGATTTATATAGTAAACTTACTTCTTAACAAGGTGGTTAAGTGCTTGAACTTCTTCTTGAATCTCCAAGCTTTCTCCAAGGTAATTTTGTTGCTCCTTTTCGGTTTTATGCAAGAGATGAAGGATGTTTAGGAGTTAGATCTTCAACAAAGATCTTAAGTAGATTTGGAAGTAGTTTTACAAGACTTTACCTAAGACCTTTCTCTTATAATTTCGGCTCACCAAAGGTAAATGAAGAGCAAGTTTTCCTTCATCAAAATGAAGAAGAAAAGAGACTTAGAAGAAGTAGAACTTGGTTACACATAAAAATGTGCTTTAAGGATTTACAAGCATTAAAACTACCTTAAGATAACCTTGAGATGCTCCTTGGTTTAATGTTGGTTTGGACAACCTCCTTGGAGAACTAATTGATGTCGAACACTTGTTGTTAAGCTAGGAAGAGTTTTGCTTCAAGGCTTGACAAGAATTGCTAAGAAATTACCTTAAAGATGAAGATAGAAGTTACATCTCCATTAATGGACTTAAGAGCTTCAAAGGAAGAAGATGAAGCTTAGAAGAGAGAGGAGAGAGCTTACCAAATTCGTAGGTGTGGAGTGCAAGAGGGGAAATGACACTAAACTTACGTATAAGGTAAGAGAGTGCCTTAGAATTTGATTTTTGTTTTGTTAATTTTTAATGTCAAATGACTATACTTTTCCTTAGTTTATTACATGGTTTATTGGCTCAATAAATGCCCATGTTCTCTGCATAATTTCGGACATGTGGTGTGTGACAAGGCAAGAGTTGGAAAGAAGATGATTGTGAGCTAGAAGACAAGGTAATTTAGGTAAGTTATTCTTTGATTTTTCTAAGTTAGGCTTGTCTTCTTCCTCCCTTGTAGAGTCACGAATTCAAGGGTCAAATGGGGTGTCTTAATTGACATTGAAGAGCCAAGGACAAGCATGTTAGGTCACATGGAAAAGAAGGAATCTAGAAAAGTGAATTCTAGATCCACTTTTTACTTTTTCTCATTTGTTTTTGTTCTAGCTCACATGGCCTTATTCCATGGCCTAATTTCGACAGCTTGCTGGTCAAATGAGACCTACATACTTAGACATTAAGTAATATAACACATGGGAAGGTGAGTCACCATGTTCTATGCTTTTTATAAACTTTCAATGCAATTTTTATACTAGTTTTTGCTCTCAAAATCGGCCCCTATAGAGAGTCTTGTTGACTAGTCACACCAACTGATTTAGAAGGTCATTTTAACCCTTTTTAATATTACCAATTCGTGGTATGTCAAAAACTACAAGGCAATTGCGTAAACGCGTTTTTCGTGACACCCGAAGGTGTGTTTTTGTGCTCTAAGGAAATTTTGGGAAACAAATTGTTTTATGAGTTCCAAGTGTTTGTAAACACTTATTATAGTAATTAAACATATATTAAGATGTTACATTGGGTTATATGAGGTTATATCAACCCATGACATAATTTACGAGCCATCGGGACACACCCGGGCAAAAAGGAGCGTTAAGAAATCCTCCTGTGGGTTTTGTTGAATTTTGATGAACCACTTCGTGGGTTATCTTTAGAATGGTAAATAATGATATTAGGAACTCTAGGAATTAATTTTATAGGAGTTTGTGCCACCTCGGCACTCCTCCGAGCTTTTCTTGCTTTAAGGGGCGCGCGTGAGCACTCCCGAGCGTTTTGCGTATTTGACTGAATATAGCTTAGGGAATATATTTATATATTTATATGAGTGTATGACCATTTGGTTTGAGTTTTAGAATGTCATACAAGGTCATGCTTGATCACATGTTTCTAAGGCGTTTTAGCGTTTATGGTGAAACGACTATTTTTACGTAACGTTTTCATGCATGGGTTTGCATGCGTACGTGAACTGATTTATGTTTGGATTATATTCCAATAAATAATGATTTAATAATATTATTTAGATTTGGGGTATTTCAGTCACAAAATCTCCTTAGAACATCTTAAACACTTAGGTTCTCCCCTAAATTTTTCCATGGGTTCCCTAGTATATTGCTACAACTAAACACTTGGTTTTTCACCATCAAACAACCAAGATCACTCAAATTCTCATCACAACACCTTAGCACACAATTTACACCAAAACTACACCACATCATCATATAGTGTATATACTTAAAATGCTTGGCACTTAGGCCCTTAAAAGACAATAATCTTAACCACTAAATTTCCACATATAGTTGCCTTTAACCTGCAAATACACACAACAAGGCTCCCATTGAAATAAAATGGTTCTTGTAATTCATCTCAACATTGTTTGACTATCTTTTTCCCATTGGCTCCTTAGTCACAAGTTCTCAAACATAGTCATTGTTTCTCCTAGGTTATATATAGCCCTTTTCTAATGTAAACTCTACACTAAACTCATCACATATCTAAATCCCATTCCCTTAAACAATAAAACACCTTAAGGTATGTAATTTACCTTCTTCTTTTTCAAGCTTTACAAACTTCCTCCCTTAGGTCTTTCCTTGCTCAATCTCGGTCACCACTTAAACTCTCCTTGCCAATGTTCTAACCAATATCCAATGACTCCAATGAGTACTAGATAATACATTAACCCTAAGGAACAAACCCTATGTCAAAAATGTGCTTTAAGGTATTAAGGTGATTGTTTTACCTTGGTTCTCAAGACAAGCTTGGATATGAAGCAAGAAGGACCTCCTTTATCCTTTGGAGAGTAGAAAACAAGCTAGAACAAAGCATAAACATGGAGTCCCATGAGTACAAATTTTTCAGACAAGGAAGAAATGATGGAAACCTAGATTTTCTTAAATATTCTTTACCTTAAGAGAATGGAGAAGCTAATGGAGTCTCCAAGCTTGAATTTCCTCCTCTAATGGTGATTTTCCTTGGCTCCAAAATGAGGCTCTTGAAATTTTGAAAAGATAGAAGATGGAGCTTGAGCTAACTAAGAGATATATGTGCTTGGTTTTGATTTTGGAGCTTAAATGAGCAAGATGTGGGCAAAAGAAGATGGAGCTAACATGGAGGTTGCTTCTTACGTGAGAGAAAAGAAAGAGAGCAAGAGAAATCGATGAAGATGGTGAAGAATGAAGAAAGGAGGAGAGAGGACTACTAAAGGTAAGATATTATGTCAAAAGGTAAATAGTGGTTTTACTTACTTTTGCTTTTTCATTACTTAGATAGATAAGTGTGGTGAGTCACACTTAAAAACCGGCCCCCTTAGTCACACAAGGTGTATTGTGGTCTTTGTTGACCATTTAATTGACTTACTTTGACTAATGTCTTAAACTAGCTTTATTTGGTTACTATTCACTAAACAAGGCACATAATTGTGAAATTTTTGATTTCCCATTGATTTAGACTTCCTAATGTGATATAAACATTAGTACACTGTTAATTAAAGGGTAATTATGGACATGTAACCACTCAAAACCTATTTACAAGACAATTTTCAAAAATGTGCTTTAAGACTTCTTAAAGCACATTTTGTGTTTAACTTGTTTTCAAGCTTGGTTTCTTTGGTAATTGGTTTAAAATGACCATTAGGATATTACTAAGGTCTTAGAATGATATTTGGGTGCTCACCCAAGTCTCTCCAAGCTTAGAGCACGTTTTTTCTTAAACTGCTCTTTTAGTGTTTCCTTATGTTTTCTTTGATTAGAAATGTTTCTCAATGTTTCTAAGGCATTATTTAGCCTCCTTATAACTTAGTTTATCACTTAAACACCATATCTAAGTTTGGGGTATTTCAGTTCGGTTATTTAAAAAAAATATAACCATAGGTTATAATTATATTAAGGTTTAAGGATTATAATATAAGGGCTGTTTGGTATTTTAAAAGAATTTACATCTATATGTTATAATTGTTTTAATGACATAAATGTCATAATATATGTTATATAACTATAATGTAACATTATATTAATTATGTTGTGGATTTTGTGAATATTTAAGAACAAAGGTGCTGTTCGGAAATATTAACATTTTTAAATGGAATTTATAATATGGTTTTAATGTTATAGGAATTATAACATTTATAATATGAGAGGTATTCATTAAAAAGAATGAATATACATATTAAGACTTACCATATAATAAATAGTTCCACAATACATGTATATAAATAAATAAATGCTATGGTGGAAAAATATAGTATGGTTTGATAACCATGTATTATCATAATTTAAAATGATGAAAGGTGAAAGGAAAAAAAATTACAAACATTGGATATGGAATCCTAATGTTAGGAGTATACATGTGATAATAAGGATTTATATAATTGAAAGTATTGTTTACATATGAATTATACCACATTGAACTTAGGAAAAAAAAAACCTTAGAAAAATAAATACTAAAGTGAGATGTCTAAATCATGATAAAGAATCATGCATACAATATAGAAACAAACTATACGACATACAAGGGTATGTTAAGTTACATGCGATAACAAGTTCAAAATTAAGTAAGTTAATGTACAAGACAAGACTACGCATGTAATATAACGTTTTTTTCCAAATTCCGAGTTAAGCCAAAAACCCGGCAAAATGTTGACAGTTAATAACGGGGATTAACCGGGAGGTAATAGCGACGGTACGGGGTACCATAGAATTAAGTTGATATACGGGAATCTAATCAGTAGCGTTATGTATTGTTAGACTGTTAGAGACGACGCGAGGAGCATCGGATCTAGCTAAATCATACTCCACCGTAATACTTCCAGGGTGAACGGTATGTTATTTATGTGGCTTGATTGTCTCTAAGGATTTCCTCAGTTCAGACATGGTGTGAAAATCTGTGATAAGATTGAATGTCTGCTTGTGTGAATTAATATGCTTGAGTTGCGTATTAATGCTGCTTCATTATTATTACTGTTGTACGATAACAGTACCGTTCGTATATATGAACATATTATAAAATGAACTAGCGGCAATGATGCTACCTTATATGTGTAATACAAGGAACGTAAGTAAAACGTTGTAGCATTAGGATAATAAGATATATATAATATCTGAGACTTATATACGGAGCATTGGCCTCTCAACGCCGCTCTCGTATCAAGCACTGGATCCCAAGTCAAAATACTCAGGATTGAACTATGACCTTAGTCTGTGTGTTAGGAAAAAAAAAGGTAAAGCGATGCGATGGTATAGATAAGTTTATCAAGAGGATGTGGCTCTTGCTGTGAACTGTGATCCATTAACGATACTAGGATACCGTGTGGTAACCGTAAGTATCTGGATAAATTTCCAATGAACTACAGATTGTTCGTAGGTCGGAGACTCTACCGCTGGAGTGGCTATTGCCGTGGGTGACCCGCCATAAGAGATGGGTAACTTAGAGACACGTCGTGTTAACGAGACGTTGTCATCAGGCATGACTGAACAATTACAAACGACTATATTAGCTTTTACATTAGGCGAACATTATTTGGGCTTGTATGCCAAAGACGGGAAATTATACTTGTTTATAAGTCTCGTTGTCTAGCCTTGTTGCTCAGTGGTTATACTTTGTAATTATGTGTGGTATATTGGTGGATTTGTTTGAACGAGCCATTGGGCTCATATTATGTGTTGTGAACTGATTGAGTCGGGTCGCTGTACTCATGTGTAGATTGAGGTGGATTGTTTGGTCGAGTGAGTCGCCGTACTCAATTATAATCTATCAAGTGTTTATTGGAGTGGAGTCTCTGTACTCATATAAGCGCTGTAACGTTTTCAGTGGTTTTTTACGATGCGACGTGTGAAGCCGGGGGGCTAGTTTGTTATTTGAGTTTACTGCAATATATATTGTTGCTTTACAGTTTTAACATTAAACTACTTGCATGAAAATGATTTACATGCTCTCGACCAATTAGCTGAGGGTTCGAGGGGGCATGACAGTCATGTAGTAACATACTCAGCAGGGGCTGATTTCATACCACAAACAACCATTTTTGCAGGTATGCAGCTTCCGGTGTCAGCAAAGAGAGTGACGCGCTGGGTAGTTTAGTTACAGTTGTTTTAAATATGCACTGTTGCATTTTGATATGAACTTAGAAACGTGTATAGGATTGGGATACTTAGAATGCTCACTGTGAATGTATTTTATATTGGTTTGGGAAGGATAGATATATCTCTTGTTGTCACTGTGGGAAATTGTTTCGCATTTAAGAATATATCAGTAAGCATGTTATTACTCATATGGGCGAGTAAGAACGGTGACACCAGTAGTTCAGTTGTTGAGATTACCGCTGCGATTATGATGTTAAATAAGATGATTAGGTGCCGATTAGAGTAGGGGTGTTACAAAAGTGGTATCAGAGCGGAGTACCGCTCTGATGACAAGAGATAGTAGGATTTATACAGTGAGCATAGGTTTTGGGAATACGGGAAACGTTGTGAGGATACGTGACCTTGCGGGGTTGATGCAATGCTCAAAGCTTGCACACCATAGCCGTAGAGGCACTTCAATAATAAACAACCGAGACTACAGTATTAGACCGAGTAAAGGTTCAACCCGTCCTCTTGACTTATGACAGGGAGAGGTCTGGGTAACAGTACTAAGGAAGAAAACGGAGCAGCGGGAGGTGGTGAGGGTCCAGCTACCCCAAGTAACGTGAAGGCTGTATGAAACACTCGCACTTGATGGGAGAGCATCCCGGGGAAACTTGCAATGGTACCCCACCCGCCGCAACCCGTACCTCAAGTACTACCTGGTAACACAAGAAATGAGAAGCGCCACGGAGATAACTCTCCTGATCGGGAAGACCCGGTGTGGATGCTATGAGAACTACGTTAAATGTAGAGAATAAGACTTAGTGTTTTGGTGTAATGTTTAGGACCGGAGGTCCTGGTAATGACATAATGTCTACCATACGAGGATAAGATAAATAATAAACCAAGTTTGAGGAGAAAATTCCTGTAGGACTAATGGGGCTAGCTTGCTATAAGCAAGGCGACCCTGTCTTACATCCAGGAAAGCACCGATGGTGCGCTTGGGGGAAAAGAGGTAGAAACGGCGAGTAATGATTAGTTTATGAGATATGTACCAGATGGAAGGAATTACCTTTAGAAGTCTCACCCGAAGCGAGTAACTCTAAAACCATGCAACACTGAAGGTCAAGATGGCCCGACGTGCATGAGGAGAGATCATGAGAACTGTAGAAACAAGAACTCGCTAAGTCGCTATCATGCAACGCTTCGTGAGGAAAGTAAGACCTTACTACCACGGTAAACTTGTGGGAACAAGTGCGGGAGTGAGACTGTAATAATTTGAATAAGAACTTTTGGCTAGAACAGGAACCCGATTAGGGAATAGCACTGCACTGACACACCGTACCGGTGGCCCAGTCTGCATGGCGCACTTGCCACTGCAAGTGCCGCATTAACCAAAGTATCAAATTTCAACCTGCCTTGCGCACTTGCTACAGCAAGTGCAGCAACGGTAAACTAACCCTAAAAGACCGAGTGGTCCAGGCAGTTACCAATAAGCACTAAACTTTTATGTGAGTCCATAATGCAATGAAGTGGGACATAGCCTTCTTATAGGCAGGGTACGAAACCCTTGGGTTGGAGGTCGATAAAACCTCGGGAAGACCTAACCGGTCTGACCATTAAACCTAAAAATAATACACCATTTAGTAGAGTAAGGGAAGGGGAGTAAATGAGAATAATGGTAATTAGTGCTTACAAGCCTAACCCTAGTGCCGGTATGGACATTAAACGTCAATCATCACCGGTGGGGAGTGTCGAGTCTTCAGGACCAGCATAACCATATTTAGGGAGTGCGCGACACTTGTGGTTAAACCACTACCATTGAACATTGCCAGAGGGCAAGAAGTGAGCTATATGAGCCAACACTCTAAAAAAAACCTATCCGATTGAGTGGATGAGAATAATAGACAAGTTTGTTATGACAAAAGGGAGGGCCGATGTTATGCCGCACCTCACATACCGGGGGTGTTGTTAATCCATTAAGCTGCTAAACTCCCGTACGGAGGGCAGTGGATAAGGACTACACAATGGAGAGCGAGGATTAGAGGAACCCATTAAGTTGTGGGTATCCAATTGTAACCTGAGGAGAAAGTATTAGAACCAACTAGGATTAAATTAAATAGTAAGACCAACAATCGTTTAATTATCAGAATAAGCATTGTACCTGAACAAAGGTGATGAATCACAAATGCTGATTAATATCAGGCTAAAAAGGGACTACCATAAGGCAGGAGAAACACGAGGTGTCAACCCTTGTCATGGAGTTCGTGTTACAATAGGGGGTGTAACCCAATGAATTGGGCGGAGTTTTAGAACTGAAAACTCATACCTGAAGGCGTTAACAGCCTAGGAGTGAACGGGGTAGATAATAAGTAGTACTAATCCCACTCACAGATACCAGTTGACGAGTATGTGGAAAACTAGTATTCTGACGATAAGTCGTAAACACCTATCTTAGAGAAGGTAAGGGAAATACAGATTAATAAAGGAAACCATAGAACCTAGTATTAGAGCCATTCTCACATTAAAGGTTAAGAATTGGCAGCATAGTTACTTAAACATAAATTACCGGGACTAAGAGTACGATAATCACCGGGTACGAACACTACGAGTGCATAAACGAGACATGGGACGACCACACTCCTAGGAGCTTGTGGGCCTGACGAAACTTACATTGAGTTAATTGGGTAAGTAGTAATGTATCAGTATGGTACCCCATGTAAGTAAACGAGTAGTGTGAGGACCCAGGGGTAGTCAACTCTGTGTCTGAGTCAGTGAATGGAGTCCTGACTAGGTAAACCGTGAATTGACGAGAGAGATCTCAGTCAAACCAACTAGGTTAGGGGAAATCAAGGATAGCTTGATAATAAAATGATATAAGGACAACTCCATAGTGGATGAGTTAGAATACAAGTTTTGAGGATTTTAGTAAATGAGGAAACCAAGGCCAATTTAATGGTAATGGCAAGTTGAACCCATGAATGAGAAGAGAAATTGTGGTATCTAAGGAAGTTATGTTAGAGAAACCTTTGTGATATTAGATGCTACCCAAAAAGGGGGCACAGACAGAGTTATACCATGCGCTGAGGGCGCTGCGATGATGACGCGTTAAATAATAATAGTACCTCATGCTCGAGCCAGAAAAACGTTAGTATGATAGTACCATTTAGGGTCGAACGGAAAACGAATGCCAAGCTAAAGCCCACAGTCGTATTGTATATTTACAACAGACGAAGGGCAAAAGGCGAGCATTATAAGAGATACTCTAAGCTGGAGATTAAATACTCCATGCAAACCACAATGGCGGATGACCGTCCAATCGACTGGTACATGGTGCGCAACAAAGCGACCATTATAATAACTGTTAACCGAATTATGTCGCTGAGAAGCAGAAAGTGGAAGATCAGAAAGGCAAATGGATTCCCCTAATTGAGAAGAGGGATGAACCATATGTGTGGGTACTAAATTACCAACACACGAGGGATACAAGTTCATACTAGCAAAAGAGGACCTACAAGGTACCTAAGGAACGAACTCATCCCAGAAAGAAATAACTTGGAGTCATGAGGCGCTAGTTAGTTGCGCAGATCAGACCCGTCTTAAGATTTTAGACACGACTACTACAAGCACTAGGTGCTAGAGCATAGCTCGACAACCCTTACACCGAAGGTTAGTTCGGTAGGGTGGCATGAACTCTTGGGAATATACCATGAGCATGCATAGGATTCAGGAAGAGTGAATAGAATAACTAGTTGAAATAATTAGCGTGTGTAATGATGATACCACGCAGCGATATAGTTTCCTCCATGACCATAATTATGGAAGACCGTGTAGAAAACACCGTCACGTGGAGTAGAAACCGGCATGAAGCTGCTACTTAAAAGAGTAACCCTAAAAGTAGTTGGGCATACTGCTTGCAGAGCGAGTGGGCCCATAGCGCACAGGTTGGACATAACGATTTGGGAAAACAAACGATGTGTTTACATCTCCCGATCAAACCATACATGAACATACATATACCTAACCGACATAGGTAGTATAGCCAGAGTGGCTAAAGCCCGACCCGAGAGGAAAAAGGATAATGTATACGTAGCACATCAGTGCACGAATATTCCATATGAGTGGAACATCTTGTACTTATTACTTCAAGATGACATATTCGTAAATTACGTGGGCGTAATCCCTTTTAAGGGGGGTAGAGCGATTGTGCACGCTTAAAATATACCATACGTAGGTGTACGTAGCGCGCGGTACACATGCTGCAAACTATTATTGTACGTAGAGTACAAGTGTTGTGACTGTGTTATATTACTTGAGGTAATGTTGTGATGTATTATGTGTATGATATATATATATATGTTGTGATGTATTATGTGCATGAATATATATATATATATTTTAGTTCGCATGGTTGTGGCGAATAGGAAAGGGAGAACAGATAGAGTGTTCTTATCCTATTTTCAATTATTTATGCTAACATTGCGAACATTAAACACATAAACGCCTAACTTGTTAGCTCCGGTTGAGAGTTCAAGTAGGATTATCTGGTAGCTCCAATGGGGAGATTTCAAATAGAAGGAGTAAAAAGCTCCGTACTATACGATTTGTGATTCGGTATGAAACCAATTATGGAAGTGCGATGAGTGAATCGGCATGAGACTGATGTGTAACCTAGTGGAGGTAAAACCTCTAGGAGTTGTATGAATAATTATAAGTCGAGGGAACTTGGTATATGGTTAGGATACATGACCCTATATGCCTATGACTAGATTAATTACACTAGTTGACTTGTGTGACTATGGAACACAAGGTGGCGGATATCAAGAGGAAACAAGATTAGAAAAGAATAAAACAATTGACTGATTGAAGTTGACGTGGGAAGTTGAACTTGATCCTGGTCCGATCAAGCGAAACCGAACACAAATTGAGGTGAGAGATAGTTCAACACTGACGCTGACCACGTCGGGGTTGAATGACTCTCGAAACTTCCTACAAGTGGACACAGATATGAATAGAAATTGGAATTTAGGGCGTCACTCGAAGAGCCGTGGACGTGGAGTCCTTCGTCATGAGACCGGTGTGTCTGCGAGTGACATCACCCAAAGAGCCGTGGACCGCAGAGCCCTTTGTCATTAGACCGGTGTGTCTGCGGGTGATTAAGGAAATTAGGTGTTACTGTCCGAGGAGCCGTGGACCGCAGTGTCCTTCGTTATTAAACCTGTGTCCACGGGTAGTAGACGTTGGTTAGCATGGGGTTGGGGATCGTCAAGTCCTGGTCTTCATGACTGCTTCCCTGTGATTTGCCATCGTTAAAGATATGCATACACATACACGCGGAGTGGTGTAGAGGTATCCTCGCGAGATACTTGCATATGAATAGGGGTGCGTGGAGTACCCCTTGTGAGACACCTTTGAGTACTTTTGGTTATTTTGCACCTTGTCTAGTGCTGTGTATGATTGAGTTTTGCACCTTGTCTGTATGAGTGATTGTGTATGATGAGTTTTGCACCTTGTCTAGTGCTGTGTATGAATGAGCTTTGCACCTTGTTTAGTGTTGTCTATCAATGAATGTGTCATGATTATTGACTATATGGAATGAGATTATTGCTGTATCAAATGTAATACATATAGACTAGATCTGAACGTAGTGGGATGTACTCCCTGGATGATCTGTCTGTGATTACTTAGTGGAACTGGATTCCTTAGGTGAACTGTTGATGAGTAAGGACTTCGGGACGAAGCCTTTTTAAGGGGGTAGACTGAAATACCCCTAACCTTAAAAACTTAATTAAATGATAATAATGATCTAAGATGGATTAAACATCTAATCACATTGACTAAGGCCTAAACGTGCCTTAAAAGTCAACTGAGAACAACAGTGGTCAACACAAAGCAAGACTTTGCACCCTTTGACTGTTTAGGGTAAATAAATACCCAAATGAACTACTTAGGACCTAAAAATTTGTCCTAAGCTTATTAACACATTACTAAACATATTACAATTGTTGGGCAACACTCCAACACAATGAACAAGCACTTTCATGCTTCAAGGTCAAGTAGAGCAAAAATGTGCTCTAAGAAAACCTTAAAGGTCTAATGACCTCTAAATGATATAAAATTGGATTCCATGATCAAATATCATGTAAGGAACACAAAAACCGTTCTCAAAGAAAACCAAGCTCAGAAACACCTTGAAACAAAATGTGCACTAAAACACCTTAAAGCACATTTTTGTGAAATTGCCTTCTAAATTGGTTTTTAATGGGCTTAAAGGTTATAATTACCTTTAAATATGATATTATATCACATTATATCATATTAGGAATTTAATTCCAGAATTTTTACAAATTTAATATTAAAATATTAATAAACCCTAAAAGGGGGCCCGTTTGAGTCAACATTGACTAAGAATGGTCAAGAGGTCAAAGTTGACCCCTTGGACCTCATGAAATGGCAGCCACAAGTAAGAAGAGGCTGGATTCACACTTGCACATACAAGAGACAAGTCTCCAACACCTCCTTAAATTAAGGAGACCACCTTTACCTTTCTAATATTATGATTAAACAATACACTCTTTTGCTCCATGATTGCTTCAATCAGTCCCCAAACCGTGTGAGGCCAGCTTTCCCCTCCATTAACCGATGGCTCTTATCCCTTGATGAGTCATTAGTCATTACAAATCAATAAACTAATCAAAAGTTGCTTTTTCAATTATTAAGCCTCATTCCAATCATTCTCTTGCTCCTAGCTCCATTCCAGCCGAGCTCACTCATCTTCCAGACCCTCTCAAGCTCTGTTCTTGAGCATGGAAGACAGATCTAACTCCTAAGCTTCTAAGGTAATGTTTTAAGGCTTATTTTAGCTTTTCTTCATCTTTTCACTACCAACACTTAGATCTCGTGGCTCATCACTTCCTATGGCTTATTCTCAGTGTTTTAAGGTTAGAACAACATCCAAACTCGGCTGAAGCAAGTATAGGGACCAAGGTTTCCCAAATTTGCATTTTAAGGTAAAAAACATACCTTAAGCTTCTCTACTCTTCATCCTATTTTCTTCCTTTGATTTTTATGAGTTTATACACTCATAATCTTCATATTTACATGTTCAATCAGTTTGGTTAACCATTTGGAGCAAGGGTGGCCGAGATCCAAAGGAAATACCCTTCTTTAAGGCATTTTTCCAAGGTAAAACCTAATACCAAGGCAGCTTGCTGTTGTCTAGCTATTTCCTATGCATATATGGTGAATTTAACACCTTGTGGTGTGTTTAATTCAGGCTGAAATCCTCTTGAAGTTCCCTTGCATTTTTAAGGTGAGTTTTGCCTTAAATCTTACATTAATTGTTCCTTATGGTTAAGCTCAAGCTTGGAGTATAACCATATCTTATTTTGGTGTATTAAACATGTCTAAATGATGTGGTGAATTTCCCTTCAAGGGAATTCATACAAGGAGAAATCAAGGTATAAACACCTTAAAACTTATGATTTTATGATTTCCTAGCATATATAATTATTATACCGAGAGTGGAGTTTAATATATGGGTTATATTAACCTAAAAATGGAAAAAAATTGACTAAGATAAATTAAGCTAGTCATTTAAGAGATTTAATTAACATAATTGGTCAAATTATGACATTATGTGGAAAAAATATTTAATCTATGGTGAGGCCGTGAGTATATACTATATTTTGAGACATTTAAAGTGTAATTTATTTTGCAAGTTCAAGGTTGTAATAAGGCCATGTCATTAGGCCATTTTAATTTAAGTTTATAAGCTTATTTAGTTAGATTTATGCTTATAATTAAGTTTGGGGCCAAACCGTAGTTATTGGAAAATACAAAGCAGTGGGCTTAATTTAGAGGGATTAGGGGTTTTTAAATGAATTTAATAAAAATTAAACATTTTATAAAGTTTTGTGTCAAAATTGTAAAAATAGAAAAGTATAGGTGAAGTTTTGTAATTACCGAAAGGTTTGGGTCCAATTTGGTATTAGAAGTCAAAGTTGACTATATAGGAGACTTTCACCAGGTTTGGTGAATTTAAGGAATTAAAATACTACCTTATACTAAGATAGTTATTAAATTGTAAAAGATTTATAAGAGATGGGGCTATATTGTGATTTCCGAAAACTTGGGGTACTAAATGGAGTTTAGTACAAACCTTAGGTTATTAGGAATTTTTAGAAGTTGATTTGGTTAAATTTGGAGTTTATATGAATTATATAAGTATAATATAGATATTTCATAATATTGTTACAAATGGGTAACATATGTGGTAAAACCGAGATTTAGAGAAGTATAAGGTTAGTAATGATGTTTATAACCTTTTGGTATAGTTTGGTAATTTTTGGAGTATATATAAGGCTTTATCAAGATATATGTATAATATATAGTTTTGATGATATTAGAAAACTATATGTTATAAATAGGGGAATTTGGTGAATATAGAAAGTTAAGTGGTGGAAAAATAATTAGAATAGACCTAGGGGGTCTGTTCGGTTATTTAAAAAAAATATAACCATAGGTTAAATTATATTAAGGTTTAAGGATTATGATATAAGGGTTGTTTGGTATTTTAAAACAATTTACAACTATATGTTATAATTGTTTTAATGACATAAATGTCATAATATATGTTATATAACTATAATGTAACATTATATTAATTATGTGGTGGATTTTGTGAATATTTAAGAACAAAGGTGCTGTTCGGAAATATTAACATTTTTAAATGGAATTTATAATATGGTTTTAATGTTATAGGAATTAACATTTATAATATGAGAGGTATTCATTAAAAGAATGAATATACATATTAAGACTTACCATATAATAAATAGTTCCACAATACATGTATATAAATAAATAAATGCTATGGTGGAAAAATATAGTATGGTTTGATAACCATGTATTATCATAATTTAAAATGATGAAAGGTGAAAGGAAAAAGAATTACAAACATTGGATATGGAATCCTAATGTTAGGAGTATACATGTGATAATAAGGATTTATATAATTGAAAGTATTGTTTACATATGAATTATACCACATTGAACTTAGGAAAAAAAACCAAACCTTAGAAAAATAAATACTAAGGTGAGATGTATAAATCATGATAAAGAATCATGCATACAATATAGAAACAAACTATACGACATACAAGGGGATGTTAAGTTACATGCGATAACAAGTTCAACATTAAGTAAGTTAATGTACAAGACAAGACTACGCATGTAATATAACGTTTTTTCCAAATTCCGAGTTAAGCCAAAAACCCGACAAAACGTTGACAGTTAATAATGGGGGATTAACCGGGAGGTAATAGCGACGGTACGGGGTACCGTAGAATTAAGTTGATATACGGGAATCTAATCAGTAGCGTTATGTATTGTTAGAATGTTAGAGACGACGCGAGGAGCATCAGATCTAGCTGAATCATACTCCACCGTAATACTTCCAGGGTGAACGGTATGTTAGGATTTGCTCAGTTCAGACATGGTGTGAAAATCTGTGATAAGATTGAATGTCTGCTTGTGTGAATTAATATGCTTGAGTTGCGTATTAATGCTGCTTCATTATTATTACTGTTGTACGATAACAGTACGTTCGTATATATGAACATATTATAAAACGAACTAGCGGCAATGATGCTACCTTATATGTGTAATACAAGGAACGTAAGTAAAACGTTGTAGCATTAGGATAATAAGAATATATAATATCTGAGACTTATATACGGAGCATTGGCCTCTCTAACGCCGCTCTCGTATCTAGCACTGGATCCCGAGTCAACATACTCAGATTGAACTATGACCTAGTCTGCTGTGTTAGGAAAAAAAGGTAAAGCGATGCGATGGTATAGATAAGTTTATCAAGAGGATGTGGCTCTTGCTGTGAACTGTGATCCATTAACGATACTAGGATACCGTGTGGTAACCGTAAGTATCTGGATAAATTTCCAACGAACTACAGATTGTTCGTAGGTCGGAGACTCTACCACTGGAGTGGATATTGCTGTGGGTGACCCGCCATAAGAGATGGGTAACTTAGAGACACGTCATGTTAACGAGACGTTGTCATCAGGCATGACTGAACAATTACAAACGACTATATTAGCTTGTACATTAGGCGAACATTATTTGGGCTTGTATGCCAAAGACGGGAAATTATACTTGTTTATAAGTCTCGTTGTCTCGCCTTGTTGCTCAGTGGTTATACTTTGTAATTATGTGTGGTATATTGGTGGATTTGTTTGAACGAGCCATTGGGCTCATATTGTGTGTTATGAACTGATTGAGTCGGGTCGTTGTACTCATGTGTAGATTGTGGTGGATTGTTTGGTCGAGTGAGTCGCCGTACTCAATTATAATCTATCAAGTGTTTGTTGGAGTGAAGTCTCTGTACTCATATAAGCGCTGTAACGTTTTCAGTGGTTTATTACGATGCGACGTGTGAAGTCGGGGGGCTTGGTTGTTATTTGAGTTTACTGCAATATATATTGTTGCTTTACAGTTTTAACATTAAACTACTTGCATGAAAATGATTTACATGCTCTCGACCAATTAACTGAGGGTTCGAGGGGGCATGACAGTCATGTAGTAACATACTCAGCAGGGGCTGATTCCATACCACAAACAACCATTTTTACAGGTATGCAGCTTCCGGTGTCGGCAAAGAGAGTGATGCGCTGGGTAGTTTAGTTACAGTTGTTTTAAATATGCACTGTTGCATTTTGATACGAACTTAGAAATGTGTATAGGATTGGGATACTTAGAATGCTCACTGTGAATGTATTTATATTGGTTTGGGAAGGATAGATATATCTCTTGTTGTCACTGTGGGAAATTGTTTCGCATTTAAGAATTATTCAGTAAGCACGTTATTACTCGTATGGGCGAGTAAGAACGGTGACATCAGTAGTTCAGTTGTTGAGATTACCGCTGCGATTATGATGTTAAATAAGATGATTAGGAGCCGATTAGAGTAGGGGTGTTACACTTTCCCTTCACAAGTTTTTCATTTAATTCTCCTTGCTCCTTCTTTGATTAAAAACTGACAAGGCTTTAGTTTGTTTGTCAACTTCGAATAAATATACAAGCAATGTAATGTGTACTCAAACTCCATGCTTAATCTCATTATAAAACCCTAGGTTACATATTGTCTTAGAACATTAAGATAGTTGTTTTACCTTGGGAATGGAAGAGAGTTTGAATAAGTAACAAGAGATGATTCCACCAAGCCCTTGAATGATTGCAATGAAGCTAAAACAAAGCAAGAGAAAACACCATGAAGAGGTGATTTTCGGTCAACACTAAAACATGAAGGAAATGTTGTTTTCTTTGGTTTTTCCTTACCTTGAAGCCAAGATGATCAACAAGGCCTAAAAATATATGCTCAAGCTCCTTCCATGGAGATTCTCCTTGGCACCGAAATGGTGGTCTTGGAGTTTTGAAAAGATGAAGTTGAAGAGCTTGATGAGACTTGAAGAGTGGTGGTCTTGGAATTTGATTTGGTTAATGGAGCTAGGAGATATAAGTAGTCAAAGATGGAGAATGGTGTGTGTGCTGTAGCAACCGATGGAGAAAGGAAGAAGAAGGGTTGGAGACGGTGGGAAATGAAGAAGGAAAGAAGAGAATGAGAAGAAACTTGCTTTTGGAGATATTTAAACTAAAAGCAAATAGTACTTTTACTTTATTACTTTACTTAGCTCATTTTGTTGTCTAAGTGTGGTGAGTCACACAAGAAAACCGGCCCCCTATCTAATTTAGGCTAATTCATGGTCTTTGTTGACCAATAAGACAACTTATATTGACTTATATCATAAACTAGCTTAATTTAGTTACTATTCACAAAACAAGGCACATAATTGTGAAATTTTTTATTTCTCATTGATTTAGACTTCCTAATGTGATACTAAGTAGTACACATGTTAATTAAAGAGTAATGATGGACATTTAGCCATTCAAAACCCATTTACAAGACAATTTTTCAAAAATGTGCTTTAAGACTCTTTAAAGCACATTTTGTGTTTTAACTTGTTTTCAAGCTTGATTTTCTTTGGTAACTGGTTTAATATGTCCATTAACATATAAATAAGGTCTTGGTAAGCGTATTAGGTCTTACCCAAACTTATCCCAAGCTTAGAGCAAATTTTCGCCCATATTGACTTTAAGGTATTTATTTGTGTTTAAAAAGGTTTAAATTGTTTACTAACATTTCTAAGGCACTTTTAGCCTTAATATTCCATGATTTGATATTTAAACTACATCTAAGGGTTTGGGGTATTTCAGTAAGAGAGTAAATTATTGTACTAGAAAATCACTCTGTATAGGAAAATTCCTAGGTCGTGGTAGGGTCACAATGGTCCCGCTTAAGAACCACTTTCTTAGACAGAATTTCCTGACTGTAATTTCTTAGCACAATAAAGCACTACAAAATTACCCACAATAGCTGCTAAATAAAGCTATAAAAGGGACACCGGAATTTTACGAGGTTTAACCAATTTTGCCTACTTCCTCGGACACTACCAGAAATCTCTTATTTATACTTTAAGAGATATAGAGAGAAGAGATTACAATTTAGCATTCAGAAGAAGTTACTAATTGTTGGGATGATTAAGAAGTGAGGTGAGCACTTCCTTTTATAACAAAGGAAGTGCCCTTTGTTTTCCTCATCCTTGATATGGGATGAAACCACATTTCACAATTCTCCACCTTGGTTTATCCCACTAACAAAAAACCAAACTCTCTTTCAAACCTATGTGGTAGTGTCTACAATTGCGCCTTTAGGCGCCATCTTCAATATGCAGGATGTTGGTCAAGTCCAAGCAATGTTTGAACTTGACTGCGGTCACCACCTTGGTCATCATGTCTGCAGGATTTGCAATCGTCCGGATTTTTGGAACAAGAATATCCCCATCTTCGAGTATCTCCCGCACAAACTGATAGCGAACATCAATATGCTTTGTCCTTGCATGATAGACTTGATTCTTTGCTAAATGAATAGCACTCTGACTGTCACGATGCACCGTGATGTGCCTTGACCAACTCCCAAGTCTTTAAGCAACCCATGATGAAATACCCTAAACATAATTAGGGTGATTAAATTACTCTAATACGATATTGAGGGCCTGTTAGTGCCTAATGAATTTTGGTACAAAGAATAAATCCAAAAGAAACAAGAAAAACGCTTAAGAAGCGAAAAACGCTAAATTGAGCGTTAAGTGACCCTAAGAGGAATACGACCTCGACAAGAGTATTAAATGAATTTTAAAGTCTTAATAAGCCCTAAATAATATATGGGAACAATCCCGAAGAAAACGGATCCAAATAATGTGTTAAAACGCTAATAAAGCTTTAGCGCACATTTTTCGAGAAAACCCGAAAACGTGACTTTAAGTGGTCAAACAAACCCGTAAAAATTATAGTTCATCAAATAAATATAATTAAACATTAAGGGGAGCTTAATAACCATTAAAATTAAATAAACGAGAAAAATTCGGGAAAACGGGCCCGGTTAGTGAATAGTGCTAAACCGGGTAAAATAACGAGCGTTTTCTGTAAAAGACGAAAAATGCTCCAGCATGTACATATATGTGGGGCCGATTTTTAATTAATAAAACATCCCCCACTCACACACAATAAGCTAGAAAGAAAAAGAAAGAAGGAAAATAAAAAGGCAAAAAGTACTAAAACCACCTTTTCCCTCTCTCTCCTCCCTCACTTTCTTTTTCCTCTTCTCTTTCCTCCCTCTCTTTCTCCCAGCCGGTTCCCTCCTCCCCCATGCTGTCGATTTGAGTTCTCCAACCAGCCAACAATGGCTTCCTCACTTCCTCTTCATGCCCAAGCTCCATTTGAGCTCCAAATCAAAAATAAACTACATATTTGAACTCCCCTCATCACCCTCTATCTTCCTCTCTTTTCAAAATTCGAAAAGGATTTTCATCCCTATGGGTTTTCCCCATTTGAAGAGAAAATGGAATCAATGGGTAGCTTGGAGTCTTCTCTCTCTCCTAAGGTAAAAATATTCAAGAAAAGCTCATTTTTCTTCACCTTCCTTCCTTAGCCGACTTTGCTCTCTCTCTTACCTTGTTTTCCTCTTGTTTTTGAGCTTCAATTCAACCCTCCCATGGTGGTGGAATTTCCCTTCTGATTTAAGGGTGAGAACCCCTCTTTAAAATCTCAAAAAGGTAAACCCTAACTATGGTGTTTTGAGCCTTGCTTTGGATTAGTGTATTTTTACGGATTAGGATTTTAATTATGTGCATTTTGTGTTCTTGGAATGTTGGGAATGGAGTTTGGCAACTCCATTCCCCACTTGACCGAAATGGAGAGGAGGTAGATGAAGAGGAGAATTAAAAGGGGGCTTGGAAACTTAAGGTAAGAATTCCACCTTAGTGTATTTTGATTGCTTTAGAATTTTGGGAATGGGTAATTAAAGGAATGAAACCTAAAAACTTGTGCTAGTAATGGGTTTGGTTGATATTTGAGAGAGGTTGTGATCTTGTATTTGAAATACCCCAAACCTTAATATATTAATGAACTATCTAATTAGGATATACTAAGGCTAGAACGTGCCTTAGAAACATTAGAAGAAGTGTTAAACAACAATTTACACCAAAACATGCTTTAGGAACAATTAGAGCAAAAGGTGTTTTAAAGAGCACAAATAAATTAGGGAACTACCAATAAGTCCCCAAGAGATTTCAAATGTGAAATAACTCTAATATTAGTAATACGCATTAAGCGGAATTAGCGTTTAAACCGAAAACGCACCTTAGAGCACAAAAATGTGCTTTAAAGAAAAATGTGCTTTAAGCATGTATACATGGAACGAAAAGGGCTAATGAGCCTAAATACCATAAATAAATAAGGGAACAACAATTAAATGGTCATAGGAGCCATTGCGTATACACACAAAATAAGTATACAAAGTCCACAGTAAACAGGTACTAAACTGACGAAAGTCAAGGAGAAACCACTAAACGACTTGGTTTAAATTGGAATGAGCAACATGCTATTTCATGAACAAAGTGTCTAAAGGTTGTAAATATATTTAGGACACATTTAAACTAGCCAAAACAAATTGCATAATCAATGTGAACCCGGAAGCACATAAAATGGTGTTTTAAGGCATTTTTGGCTATGTAACATACCTAACACATGGTATAACTCCTTATGAACGAGTTTAATGCATCAAATATTACATAAATACAAGGTAGAAACAAAAAAACAGGTCAAATGAGACCTATGGCTGCTGACCTCAATGGTGACTCATTAAGGACAAAAATGCTTTAATTTTTACTATTACAACAACCAAGACTTTCATTAAGTGCCATATCATCCTTGTCCCCTGAGTAAATCATTAATCAGACACTTACCTGTCATTATGAGAGCTCCCAAATTCGTAGCTCATCCTCTCTTTGAAGAAACATCACAAAAACTTCAATGTTCTTGGATTAGAACCTTAAAGAACACCTTGTCTTGCACAGATCATAACTTTCTCATCTTAAGTCCAAATAATAAGCTTGATAGCTCGTTAGAATCCTCTTTCAAATATCTTTACAACCATATCTCATGAGCCCCCAGATTATCAGGAAAAACCACGAAGAAGTGCCTTTGATTCTCGAGGTAAAACATTGCCTTCTTGGAAACTCTTCCTTCTTTGATTTTCATCAAGGCCGAGTGCCTAGGGTTACTAACCCTTCTTATTCTTCATCTTATTCTATGATTTTGGAGCCAATTTCTCTAGCAAATTGCTGTCAAAATTTCTAAGGAAAACAAGCTTAATATTAAGCTAAAGGTTAATATACAAGGTAAATCCTACAACTACCTATTTAAAGGTTCTAATTGTTGATCTATATATGATCTAACATATTGTTTACCTTGTTTATTATTGCCGAATTTATTAGGTGTTAGATTTAATTTTTGACACCTTAAATGTTATTCTTATAAATCTAAAGTTAGATTTATAACCCTTAAGATATAAGCTTCAATATAAGCTATCATAATATGCAAGAAAAATTCATATACTATAATTTATATGGTGGCCAAAAATTAGGAGGTTATATATGAGTTAGAAAAATTATCTAACTAAGTTAAATTGAAGGAATTAGTATAATTAAGAGTAATATGTAAAATTTTAGAAGTTTTGATTACATAATATCAAGGCCGAAAACATATATGAGTTAATATGAATTTTTGAGAGTTTAAGTGATGAGAAAATAATTGTAGAATTAAGTTTACAATTTATAAAGAGTTTATAAGTGTTATAAGGAATTTATAAGGTTTTTGGTATATTTAAGGTTAATAAAGGATGGTAAATATATACCATAACATTAGATAATTAAATCTGGTGGTTTAGAGATTTTTAAAATGATTTTTGATGTTCAAAAATCTGTAGGAAAATTAGTTACGAAAATTAGAAATTAATTGGAGTTAAATTGGTTAATAAATGAGTTAGGATAAAAGAAAAGACCACAAGGGTAAAATGGTAATTTCCCTGGTCAAACATGGTCAAACTTGGTCATTGACAGTTTGTGAAATGTTTAGAGGAGCTAGAATAAATTTTTCAAAAGATTAGATATTAAAAGGATAAAGGAATAAAAAGTTAAGTTAAATTAACTTTAGGGGTAATATTGTAAATAATGGAAAGTTAGGGGGTTTGACCATAAAAGACTGGTCAAACTTGGGTATATTTTGGTAATTGACCAAGAGTATAAAAGAATTTAATTAAGAAAGACTTTGGAAGAAATTAGAAATAAAAATAACAAGTTTAGAACTTATTATGAGTAAAATAGAGATTAAGAAAACTATGGGTAAGTAATGTAAATAACACATTTTTATGTGTTTAGAAGGTTAAGGAAATTAAATAAAGAATTTAGAAACAAGTTGTAAAAGAAACAAAGTTAAGATGGGGTTAAACGAGACCCGTATATAACTTAAGGTATACGAGGGGTATACCTGTAATTTAATAAGTATAGGAGAAATCTATACTTAATGTATTTTAAAGAAAATACAAGTTCATATTGGAAAGGAGAATAAATACGTATGATACGGAGTATCATTCCGTATCATACGGTCGTATACGTAAGTTTTGGTATACATGGAAAATACCCGTATACGTGAATAGTACCCGTATACATGAATAGTAAATACGTGTACATGAATAGTAAATACGTAAACATGAATAGTAAATACGTATACATGAATAGGAAATACGTATACGTGAACAGTAAAATACGAGACGTATACTTGAACAGTAAAATACGAGACATATATGTGAATAGTGAAATACGGTGAATAGTAAAATACGAGGCCGTATAAATGAATAGTAGAATATGAGACCGGATAAATGAATAGTGAAATACGGATGAATAGTGAAATACAGATGAATAGTGAAAAATACGAAAACCTAATACAAGGTCCGTATAAGTCTAAAGTTACTAACTGTACAACTAAATAACTACTAACGACGTTAGTATGTTAATGAATTAGAATTGAGCTTGAAAACGCTCCTAAATGAACGAACGACGTTTAACGGTATACTGTTATACTTGGGTTAACCTAGGAATAGGTTTAAGTTGAAAAGAGAACCAAATGAGTTCTAAGACACAAGATACTAATACTAGTTCTGGTTACAGATCTAGATAGTCGGAGGTGTTCGGCGGATTAGGCGAATGTGGTGTTAAGAGCTAGCCAATCTCCGGTGTACGGTATGGGATTCCTGTAGCTTGTTTGCTAACGGGGTCTACCTCGGTTTGTGTGCTATGTGTTATTGTGATACGACTAAACAAGATTAAGCCTGAAACCGATCTACTGTATTGTTATTGTGTGTCCATTGCACACTAACACGACTCGATTTAGAGCTTGTTCATTAACTATGTTTAATAACAATAGTATAAGGTTATAAATACTCCCCGTTGTTAGTTGGTTAATACCGAGAGAGGTTTAGCTAACAAATTGTCAATGAGACTTCAACTAACTGGAACTTGGGGGGAGAGGAATCCGGGACTGACTCCGGTCATGCATGTTTAGGTTAGGAGGTCAGCATCTGTATCAGATCTGTCTTCCGCATATGGCTCGTCTATGACTTGTCGCCTAGGGTCGACAAACTGACCCGACCAGCTCGAGTGAACAGTTCGAGGTGGGAGGCAAATTCAGGAGGCGCGGGAGGGTCAAGCCTACACCCCTCATAACTTAAGAATTAATGTTTATTAACCCAATGGAGCTAATAACTCATTGGCTAGGGTTACCTTGACCCGACAAAAATAAACAATTCAGTTAGAGAACAACCGGTTCTATTAAGAGAATGGTTGACACTTATAAGGTATGGTCAAACACGAGAACTAAACAATTCTCAGGCCTCAAGAGTTAGCAATCTAACTTACTCATTAATGGGCGTCCATTACGATGTTCGATTTATTTGAGTTGTGAATGCTTCACATAAATGTGTTGTTTGTTATCGTACTTCTAATTATTACTTGTATGATTAAATAATTTCATGTATATGACAAAGTAGTCGTGTGTAACCCTGCTAGCTGTGGGCTGCACGTTTTCTGTAACAGCAATATGCTGAGCCCCATGGGGCCTGTGATTTAAACTTTGCAGGTAGGTGCCAGACGAGGACTCAACCTGAGAGTAGGAGTGGGTAGAGTACTTTGGGTTGCTTTTACATTTGTTACACAAGTTGTGCATGTACACTCGTTTAGTAAATTGATGAGATGTTAGTATGATGTATTAGGATATGAGATACTCGGTATAAGCTGTGGTTTATGGATTGTAATGTATAATTGCTCGAGTAATTATCCGGTTAGTCAGACCGTGACTTGTAAAGAGAATAGGCCTAGTTAGTCACGTGGGTGACTAACTGCGGTAACACCAATTTAGTAGAACTTTTCAGCTGCGTTGTTAATGAATGAGATGGACTTAGGGCGACGATCACTGTGTTTGGAGATGTGGTGTTACATGATTTAAGGGCCTAAGTGCCATTGCATTTGAGATTTGAGCTATGTTGTTGTTTGGATAATTTTGAGGATATATTATGTGCTGGTAGGACCCTATAAGGGTGTGGCTATATTAGGAATGAAATTGGTGAGAAATGATGGATTGGGATATGTAAGGTTTATGGGGAGGTTATGGCAAAATTTTAGTAGGAAATGAGTGTTTTAGGTGACTTGGTAAGTGGGGGAAACTTAAGTGTTTAGTTGGGATGAGTAGAGATGTTTAGTAGCCTTGAAATGGTATTTGGAGAACTAGGGAGAGGAGTGTAAAAACCTGTAGCAAAGGAGTATGGAAATGCTTTGGAAAAACTTGAAAAGGAATTAGTGTGCAAGACTTAGGAAATGAGAGTTGGACTTGGGTAAGAAGTGCAAATGTATAGGAATGAATGGGAATGGTCATTAGGTGATTTGGTAAGATTGGTAAGAGGTAGAAACTAGCAAGAAGAAGCTAGAAATGCACAAGAGTGCAAAATGCAAAATGTAAGAATTTGAATTTGATGAATTTGAGCAAGAATTGGGTGTTGGATTTAACCAATGATTTGGAGTGGTTTAAGGAGTGTTTTGAGGAGTTTAATTATGTAGGAAACTTGTGGAAAGTTTATGGAATGATTAGGGGTGGATTAAGGGTTGATTTGGGGTTGAAAAATGACCTTAATAGCAGTTTTTAGCAGGGTCCGGGACTTAGGATATGTACCAAGTCCCGGACCGCATCAGAAAATGATTCGAGACTCAAAACAGGCATTGGTCCGGGACCTTAGTCCAGGACCAAGTCCCGGACCAGGGTAGTAAAACAGGCCGTGAGTTAGCAGAAGTGTTGGTCCGGGACTTTGGGTCCGGACCAAGTCTCGGACCACCCCCAGAATTCACCAGAGAGTGTTTTTAAGGGTTTTAAAGATGGGTGTTTGAATAGTATTGGTTTTAGATGATGTTTAGGAGTTGTTTGGTGACATTTAAAGGTCTTAAGAAGTATAAACAAATGTTGGAAGTGAGTGAGTAAGTGTGAGTTTAAGTACACTAAGTTAAACCCAAATAACTGGATAACGGGGTAAGTACGGGAGTAGTATTTATGTACGTACCGTAACACCTTAATATTAATTGAACCATTTGACATGCAATTAGTGGTTCAAGAATAAGATTCGAGGAACAAGTGTGAGCCAAGGAACGTGAGAACACCCGGTAAAGTTAACCCCAGTGAAAGGTATGATTTCCTCATGCTCTGTATCCTAACTTGGTTACCCCGATTTGTGTGCTTTTTTGATTGTGTGATCACCTAACAAGATAAATGCACGAATCGGAATTTTTGCACTTGCTTGTGCTTGGGATGTATTGTTGCTTGTTGGATTATGAATTGAACTTAAGTTTGTATAATTCATGAAATGAGTATCGTGGATGAATTTCTTAAGTGTGAATGTGCCTAGTAGTGTGACTCGTAGATAAGTCTTGTTGAGTAGTGACTCATAGGAAGGGTCAAGTGCGAAATAATAAAATGTGGGAACACACTAAAACTATCGAACCAAGAAACGATAACACAAACTACGAACTCACTAGCACGTGAGAGAATTGTGCGGGAGTTAGTAGCCTCTCGATAACGGTAGAGAACCGAATTGACTTAATCCACAAAACTAGTAATGGTGGAAGTATTAAGTAACCTCTATCTAGAGGATTTATAATTGTTCAAAATAAGAACCTTGAGAAGTAAAGTAAGATAAGGGACCACCAAACCCCTTAGAAATATAGTCGAACCCCAATGAGAGGAACCGACTAAAATGAACAATGTCATGAACATGAGAGTATTCCATAAGTTGGGTAAAACCCTAAATCTTAGAATACTAGACATTGAGAAATCCCTAAGCCAATAGATGTTATCGAGAGAGATACCTCTAGGATGATCCTTGAGATTGTGAAATGACTCCGAGAGTGGAGTTTTGGGAATTTGAGTAGTCCGGTAGAGAACTGGACATTTGTGAACTTGAGGAACTAAATGCATAGCTCCTTTTGTATTTGTGAGCCCGGTGGTGGGTCTTGTGTATGACCCTGCCCGGAGGTCGTGGCTAAGACTTAAAAGATGCCTTGAGTATTGAGTATGAGTATTGATTTGGGAACTTGAGTATTGAGAATTGAGTTGTGACTTGAGAGATGTGAGAATTTGAGATTGAGTGGAGAATTGAGTTGAGTATTGTAGAACTTGTTGAGCTTGTGAGTAAGAGTCCCCAGGAGAGTGGGTAAGACAATGAACATTTGAGCAGAGCATAATGAGGTAGAAACCCACAAGCCTAAGTATGGAATATATTAACTAACCCCCTGATGTGTGTTAGTGTTTGTGTTCAATGATGAACTTTGATTGTGAATGTACATATAATGTATGTTGTATGCATGCTGTTTGAAATAAAATGAATCGCATGCTCTCGACCAATTAGTCGGCGTACCCTCGCTAGTACGCGGGGTATGCGGTAGTCATATGCAGCAATTTTGCTGAGCCCCTTGGGGTGCTGTTTTTATTTTACAAGAACATTGAAGCTGATCACCGTTCGAGAGTGGGACGGGGTTGTTATTGATATGGGTAGTTGGTTAAGAAGTTGTATTTGTGTATTGTGGAATTGTAAGACCTAAAGGTCATGGATAGACTTGGGCATTGTAGATACTCGGTATAGTTTTTGTATGGATATTGTATTTGTATATTAAGGTATTGAAGTTGTATCTGCTTGAGAAAGGATCAAGGAATGGATTGTATAGTTTGGTTTGTAGTACTCGGTATATAAGACCCATCAGACCGATTTTGTATTTGTTGTTGTAATTGAGTTGGGATTGGCCTAGTTAGTCACGTGGGTGGCTAACGGCATTGTAATACCCGCCGTTGGTAGTTTGATTCCGCTACTTGAACATTGGTAATTGAGATGGGTCAGGAGTTCATGGTTGGATTAACGGCAGGGGTGTTACACATGAAGCCAAATACCTTCCTTCACAGCCTCTGTCAGAGCCTTGTACTCCGCCTCAGTCGTAGACAAAGCAACTGTAGACTGCAAGGTAGATTTCCAACTTACTGGCGCCTTGGCTAAAGTGAACAAGTAACCAGTAGTTGATCGTCGCTTATCCATATCACCAGCATAGTCGGAATCACAATACCCAACCATATCTTGACCACCTTTAACATCCCGCTCAAATAGCAGACCAACATCTATAGTACCTTTAATATTCCGTAGAATCCATTTCACAGCATGCCAATGACCTCTGTCAGGGTCCTGCATATACCTGCTCACTACCAACTGCTTGTGAAATGTCGGGCCTTGTACACACCAGCATACATTAAGCTACCAACTGCATTCGCATATGGGACTCGTGCCATATATTCTCACTCTTCTTCGGTCTTAGGAGATAACTGGGCACTTAGCTTCAAATGAGGTGCAAGCGGGGTACTCACAACCTTTGAATCAGCGTGCATGCCAAAACGTTGTAGCACCTTCTTCAAGTATTGCTTCTGAGTTAATTGGAGCTTGCCACTCGTTTTGTCTCTGCTAATCTCCATCCTAAGAATCTTCTTGGCTTCTCCCAAGTCTTTCATCTCAAACTCTTGTGCTAACTGAGCCTTCAATCTATCAATATTTGACTGATTCTTTGAAGCTATTAGCATGTCATCAACGTACAAGAGTAGGTAGATGTAAGACCCATCATGTAGCTTGCGCAAATATACACAATGGTCATATTTGCTTCTTGTGTACCTCTGTCCTTTCATAAACAAATCAAATTGTTTGTACCATTGCCTTGGAGACAGCTTCATCTTGTACAATGATTTGTTCAACCTACAAACCCAATCCTCTTTACCATGAACCTTATATCCTTCCGATTTAGACATATAGATCTCTTCCTCTAGATCGCCATGTAAGAACGCGGTCTTTACATCGAGTTGGGTTAGTTCCAAATCTAGCTCCGCTATCAATGCCAGCAGAATTCTAATGGAAGAATGCTTCACAACTAGAGAAAATACGTCATGGTAATCAATTCCTTCCTTCTGTGCATACCCTTTGGCCACCAACCTGGCCTTGTAGCGGACACTGTTTTCACCTAGAGTTCCTTCTTTCTTTGCAAACACCCATTTGCAACCAATTACCTTTTTGCCCTTTGGTAGTTGTGCCAATTTCCATGTGTTGTTCTTGTGAAGAGAATTCATCTCTTCTTCCATGGCACATTTCCACTCCTTACTTTCTGAGTTTTGATTTGCTTCTTAGAAAGTAGGTGGTACCCCTTCATCTACAACTAGAAGTGCATAAGCTACCATCTCCGTATAGCGAGCAGGTTTACGGATCTCTCTTCTAGGTCTTCCTACTGCAATCGGATCTGATTCTACTGTTGGAGTTTCCACATCTGACTCATCTACTCCTTGAGAGTCAATATCATCTCCAACTGTTGGGTTTACAAATATCTCCTTCTCAAACTCCACCTGCTTTGGTGCTTTCTCCACCTATTTCTGAGTTCCCTCTGTTTGGATGGAGTCTACTGTCACCTTCTGCCATAACGCAGATTCATCAAAGGTAACATCTCTGCTAATGATTGTCTTCTTTGCTTCTAGACACCACAACAGGTATCCCTTTACCCCAGATGCAATCCCCATAAATAGATCCTTCTTTGCCCTTGGGTCTAATTTTGATTCCTTCACATGGTAGTAAGCCACAAAACCAAACACTCGCAAAGAACTATAATCAATAGCTGGTTTTCCAGACCATGCCTCAAGCGGTGTCTTTCCACCAATAGCCGACGACGGTAACCGGTTCACAATATGGCTACAATATGTTACCGCCTATGCCCAAAATTGTCTACCAATCCCAGCATTTGACAACATGCACCGAACCTTCTCCAACAATGTTCGGTTCATTCACTCCACCACTCCATTATGCTGTGGTGTCTCCCTGACTGTGAAGTGTCGGATGATTCCCGCGTCTTTGCAAACCTTGAAGAATGGATCACTCTTGTACTCTCCCCCATTATCTGTCCGGAGATACTTGATCCTACGACCTGTTTGCGTCTCGACCGTCTTCTTCCATGTTAGGAAGATCCTCATCACTTCATCCTTAGTCTTCATGGCATACACCCAAACCCTTCGAGAAAAATCATCCAAGAAGGTCACATAGTAGCGGTTCCCACCCAAGGAAGGTGTCTTGGCGGGTCCCCAAACCTTAGAATGGACATAATCCAAAATACCCTTCGTATTATGGATGGCAGTGCCAAACTTCAATCTCTTTTGCTACCCGAGAACGTAATACTCACAAAAGTTTATTTTACAAGACTTCACACCTTTCAGCAATCCCTGCTTTGCAAGAATCTGCAAGGATTTCTCTCCAGCATGCCCTAGTCGCATGTGCCACAACTGAGAGTCACCGTTCTCCTTGGGAGCCGACACAACTGCTGCGGTTCCTACTACTGTACTCCCCTCGTAGTAATACAGATTAATCCTTCTGGTGCCTTTTATCATCAATGCTCCGGAAACAACCTTTAGAACCCCATTTTTAGCGGCCCATGCGAATCCTTTCGACTCCAATTGTCCCAGAGAAATGATATTTTTGGTCAAATTTGGAACATGCCGAACTTCTCTTAAAACTCTGGTTGATCCTTCATGGTTCTTCAACTTGATTGAGCCAATACCAATTGTTTTGCATGGGCTATTGTCTCCCATCAAAATGGTTCCACCCTTTAGTTCTTTGTAATCAAAGAACCAATCTCGAATGGGTGACATATGGTAGGTTGCTCCTGAATCCACAATCCACTCATCCTGGTTAATTGTTGAAGTCGATGCCACTAATGATAGTCCTGTTCCATCGCTGTCGTATTCAGCTACACATGCGTCTTGAACAGCCTTACCTTTCTTCTGTTTTGGACAGTCCTTCTTCCAATGTCCCTTTTTCACGACAAAGGACGCATTCATCTTTCCCAAGCTTGGCTTTCGGTTTTGACCATCCTTTCTTCCCCTTTCTCTGAGTGGAAGAACGATCTCTCATCACTAATGCTTCTGCTGCTTCATCAGTACCAGCCCTCTTTTCTTTTCTTCTCAATTCATGGTTGTACAGTGTTGCAGTGACATCCTTCAGAGAGACATCGTCCTTCCCATGGAGTAGAGTTGTTTCCAGAAACTCATACTCATCAGGAAGAGATCCCAGTAACATTAAGGCCAAGTCTTCATCAATGAATGTCACATCCAAGTTTACCAAATCAGCTACTAGTTGATTGAAACTGGTGATGTGGTTATTCATTGTGGTCCCCGAAACATAAGAAAAGCGGAATAGTCTTTTCTTCATAAAAAGCTTATTCTGACTGCTCTTCTTCATGAATTTTTCCTCCAATGCCCTCCACAATTTCCATGCATATTTTCTTTAAAGAACGCATATTTTTGTTCTCTCGACAGGCAGGAGCGAATTATACCACAAGCTGCTCAATTCATGGCCTCCATTCCTTCTCTTGAATGTCTTCCGGTCTTGTCTCTTCAATGGCGATGTCAAGACCTTGCTGAAAAAGAGTGTCTTGGACTTCGCATTGCCACATGCCAAAATGACCAGTACCATCAAATGTCTCCACCGAAAACTTGGCATTTGTCATCACCCTTCTTGTCCAAATTGATGACGAGGAAGTTGATGACGTTGTCTCCGAGGTCTTTGATTTGTTGTCTGCCATTTCTGCTCCAATTTTCATCTAGTAGCGCTACAACGTATCAACTAAACAAAGGAACGCTTTTCTGATGTGGAAGATCAGCCTAGCTGCAACCACAGAGCATACTAAGACAAAACCTTGGCTCTGATACCACTTGTTGCGTAAGCGACTGGGTAAGACAGTAAATTATTGTACTAGAAAATCACTCCGTACAGGAAAATTCCCAGGTCGTGGTAGGGTCACAATGGTCCCGCTTAAGAACCACTTCCTTAGACAGAATTTCCTGACTGCAATTTCTTAGCACAATAAAGCACTACAAAATTACCCACAATAGCTGCTAAATAAATCTATAAAAGGGACACCGGAATTTTACGAGGTTCAGCCAATTTTGTCTACATCCTCGGACACTACCAGAAATCTCTTATTTATACTTTAAGAGATATAGAGAGAATAGATTACAATTTAGCATTCAGAAGAAGTTACTAATTGTTGGGATGATTAAGAAGTGAGGTGAGCACTTCCTTTTATAACAAAAGAAGTGCCCTTTGTTTTCCTTACCCTTGATGTGGGATGAAGCCACATTTCACAGTAAGAAGGAGTGGGTGAGTAACTGATGTCTCTGGTAATACTAAAACAGAAAGATAAATCAGGAAAGGGAGGCAAGGGACGTCACTGTTTTGAGGCCTCACCGTGGAACCGAATCCAAACCAGTTGGGGTGAGTTTCTTGAGAATGTTGGTACACTCCTTGAAGAGTTCCACCAAGGGGATGCACGCTTGCACACAGAGGTGAAAAGAGGAGTCAAATGCTAGAACTTTTCGGACACAACAAATAGAAGAAATTGAGAGACTTAAATAACCAGAATTTTCTGGTCTTATGGCCTTACCTTTGAGAGTTTTCAGAGAGGATTTTGGTTTAAAAATTTTTCCAGGACACTACAAGTAGTTGGCAGGCAGGATTCTTGTGCGAAAGATGAAGGAGGTTAGAAAACTTAAGCAGGAGCACACGGTAGAAATGAACAGAGGAAAACAAAGCTGGAGAAAATTAGTTTGGGAGTATTACCTTGCTGGTTGGAGCTTGTGTTGTTCCAGGTTCTCATGACCTGTGAAAGATCTAGGCTTTGGACATGCGAGAGAGAGTTAAAGGCTTGAGTTATGATGGAGATGGGAAGGGAAAATAAAATTGGCAAGGGAACTGCCAGGGGATGAGTCGGGAAGAAGAACCAGGAGAGAAGAGACTTACCAAGCGCCTAGGAGTAAAGGAAAACTGGAAGTCCGGCTCTGAACTTTGATAAGTGCAAAACATATAGACTTTTTAGGGTTTAATCACCTTATTAATTGCAGCATTTTTAGTAATGTTTCGCACTTATCTTATGATTTTCCTAGATTTATGTTTTATATGAATTGATATATTTGTAGGAAAAAGTGTTGGAATCAAGTAGTTTACTTCACAAGCTTCCCAACGCAACAAACGGCGAGTAAAACGGGCTTATAACGAAAAATCTGGAGCCGATTCAATTTAGTATACTCGTATATAATATATATGTATAATATATACCTACATCTCTTATCTCGCGGACGTGAGACAGAAGACCGCGAGGCGGAAGAGATAGAGGCGACCGCCTCTTATCGGGCGGACAAGAGACAGAAGACCGCTTATCAAGCGGGCGGACAGGATAGAGGAGACCGCCACTTAAGAGGCGGACGACTCTAATGCAACCGCGAGGGTTGAGACAGAGAAGACCGCCACTTAACAGGCGGACAACATACAGAGGAGACCGCTAAATAAGTGGCGGACACGTGTAAATCTGTAAGAAATTAACGGGTTATCTTCTAGCCGACTCGCTCTGCACTCTGCAACTTGAGACGGCGCCTACCAGAAATCACGCACGCGATTCAGCCCTGTCCCCTGCGCAATCAATAGCTGCAATCAATGGGGAGCTGCAATCATCGAGCTTAATCAATGAAGCTGCTGCTGTGCTTCATCCTCCTCTATAAATACCAGCTTCATTCATCCTCATTAAGTGTCCTTCCGGAGGCTCATTCCGTGGTTCCTCTGGAGTTCCAACTCACACCACCATCTCATTTCTCTCCTTCCGCCTTCTCCATTTTGTTTATTTTACAGTCCACCAAATCCACCTCTACCTACATACACAAATAGCAGAGCGAGACGGAGTGATTACGGATGATTTCTATCATTCTTGTTTCTGTTATTCTATTTAATATGTTAGGCTAGTTACATACGCTTTGGGAATAATTATTATTCTGTATTAATTATGCAATGTTTTTACTGGTTTTAATTTAATGAAGTTTGTTACGCTTAAAGCTCATCTCTCGCCTTTTTAATAAATGTCATGAGTTTATTAAATTGCTTGCTAAGTCTATTTTGATCAGACCAGGTGATAAATAGATAGGTTGATTAAGCCGTAAATTTGGAGAAAGCTCTATTATGATTTAATGAGTTAGTATTTTCAGATGCAATTATATTTCCTGGAATTTAACGTCCGTTACATAAGAGTGCTCGAAGCCTGATAGACCGGGCATTTCTGGTAAACGAGTTCTTATGAGGCTATGACTTAGTCCTTAAGATATTTTAAAAAGGAATTTTGCCAGACAATTACAATTAAACCAGTAGGAATAGCATGAAAGAGCAGATAATATTAATCTGAACCAGAGTCCCGTTTAGTTTATCTGTAATTTAGTTTATTTTATCTTTTCTTTTATTTAAAAACAAGTCAATTAATCCCCCCTCCTGTGACACGCTTAGGTACTATAATATGTACATTAGTCCCGTGGTTCGATATCCGGTCGCTTACATTTCACTATACTACTGCGACCGGGATTTGTTTGTAGCCCGACGTTTATTTTGGGTTTTAATTTCTTTTCTTTCTTTTAATAATTACACCACTTAACCACTCACAATATAACGTCTGCAAAATGGCGCCGTTGCCGGGGACTAGATTTATTCTAGTTCCTAAGCCCCGGATTATTCACCTGTTTAATTATAAATATTTTGTTCTCTTTTATGTTAATATTTGTCTATATTATTTTCGTTTATAGTTAATATTAATTATTATCTATATTTTGTTAATATTATATCTAATAATCTGTTAATATTAATTGGACATTTGGACAAATTGGACACCTGACTTTGGCCATCTAACTCCGGACATCTAACTTCTGATATCTAACTTCTAACTCTTATTAACATTTAATTTCCATTGTCTCTAACATTTTATTTCCATTGTCCTTAACATTTAATTTCCATTGTCCTTAACATTTAATTCAATGTAATTAACCCGCTAACTTATAATTTTTGTAATCTAACTACTAATTATTATTTATGTGAACTAATGTTTATCTGTTTATTTGTAGCTCGTATGTTACAAGTTAAATCAAAAAAAAAAACGAAACAGGGGTTGTCCGCAAGGACAACCGCCCCGTTTGCTCGCGGTCGCCCCACTCTTGACCGCCACTTAACTCGCGGACGCTACACACGCGACCGCCTCGCGGTCGATTCACTCTTGTCCGCCAGATAACTAGCGGACGTCGGACACAAGACCACCTCGCGGACGCTCCACACTTGTCCGCCTCTTAACCTCGCGGTCGTCTCACTCTTGTCCGCCTCATAACGAGCGGACGCTACTCACACGACCGCCTCGCGGACGCTACTCGATATAGAAAAAAAAGAGGGCGAAGCGCTGCGTTCCAGTTTCTTCCCCAAAATTTATTTCGAACTCGAGCAGCCCCAGAGAAGAACAACGAGCCGCGCGAATCGTCTTCTCCCACAAATCATCACAAGTTCCTCAAATCTTCATCAAATTTTACAAGGTTAGTACCAAAATGCTCGTTTTTCAATTCTCTACGTTTCTATAGCTCCAAATCTGTAAATGATGAACTACATTAGGAGAAATTAAGGACTGAAGTTTCGAATCCCTAATTCCTTAATTCGAAAATTTCGAACTCTAATTGCTAGATTTGTCTCGAATTTGTCCTTTATTAATCATAATCTACATATACAAGGTTAAATCTTCACTTATTACACTTAGATTGGGTGTTTTTGTTGAATTCGAAATTGAAGGATGATAGTTACGAAAATCCATTGTTAAAACTAGCATTTTTCAGTTTTATTTAGCCTTGGTTATTAAACGAGTATAGATTATGATTATAGGTTATTATTTATAGATTCGATTGATGACGGTATTAATATACCTTGATTCTGACTGAATTTTTTGTGGAGAAACGAAGAATTTTAGGGGAGACTCTGTCGAATTTTCGACAGAATTTGTGTTGTATAATTATTCTGTTTATGTTTTATTATTTGTTCATCTTTTTTCTATTTTATTAATTTACGGAGTTGTTTATGTTAAATGCTAATGTTCTGTTTGATAATTTATGTGTTGTTTATTAATTTTCGTTGTTATTAATTGTTAATTTTATATGTTCTTGTTGATTTTATTTGTTTTTTTGTTTATTAAATTTTATGTTATTATTGTCTATAATTTTCATGTTATTATTACTATGTTTAATATTTTATTGTTATGCTGTTAATGTTGTTTGCTTTTAATTTTAATAATATATTAGTATGCCTCGTGGTGGCAACTGCCCTGGAGCATCATCTTCTTCTGCACCACCTTCTTGGACGATGGTTTTGTCTCAGTAGAGGCTCGTGCCTGGTTCGATCAGCGCAAGGACTTTATCATAGAGAGGAATTTGAGCCGGCAGTGCTAGAGGCCGCAGGGGTGGATACTATTTGCCAGGCTAGGACTTTCAGAGGTCCTAAGGTTAGGACACGGAGTCTTTGCTCCGGACCTAGCTCGAGAGTTTTATGCTAATGCTCGGGCAGGCGATACGAGCATTACTTCGTATATACGCAGTCACCCCGTGGAGGTCACACCCTCGACTTTCGCCTCTCTCTTGCACATCCCGGATGGTCCTAGTGATATCCGAGGATTCACAGAGGAGTACCTGCAGAGGACGAAGTCCAGATGGCTTCAGGCTGTAGGTCGGAGGACCCGACGTAGAGGGGAGGAGGCGAAGGATGTCCTCCCGTTTGCTAGCTTCCCGACGCTGACTCAGAGGCTTCTCCTGGAGATCCTCAGTCATCAGATTCGCCCATCTGGGGCGCATGATGCTTCTGATGAGGATTGTGCCTTACTGGACTATTTCCTAGGTCCATTTCCACCTGCTCAGCGCCTCTCCTTCAGCCACGTCATGTTCGGCCAGCTCCATAAGGTGGTCTCTTACATGAGGACGAAGAAGAAGAAAATCACTCCCATTTTTCCCTTCTTCCTCAGTCTCCACATTATCAGTACTGTCATTCCCAGCAGGGTTCAGGGAGACTTTAGATCTTCGTCCAGCGAAGCGCTCAGTGTCACTGCTGACTGTGCGGAGCTGGGGCTTTATGCGCTCAGATGACGGTACTTGGGTTAGGAGTGCCACTGCTCGGTCTTCCACTGCATCTTCCACAGCAGCGGGGACCTCTACTGGAGCTACACACTCAGCCGATCCTGACCCACCGTCCGTAGAGGGAGAGGAGCCTTATAGGCCGACTACTGAGATGATGCAGACCCCTGCTCCTGTACCTTACTCGACGGATCTACAGGCTCAGTTCCAGACCTTCCATCAGATGCAGCAGCAGATGCATCAGAGGTTTGAGAGCTTTGAGCAGACTCAGCAGAGGATGCTAGCTGAGCAGTCACAGATGATGCAGCGCCTGGATCGGAGTGACGAGTTGTATCACCGAGTGGTACAACGCTTAGACCAGGGTGACCAGTTGCAGGCACAGACCGCTCAGCTCATGCAGCTCTCCTCGATCAGTCAGGCCAGGAGCAGCACAGCCTCCACCACCACCACAGTGATTATTTATTGTTATCTTTATTTTTATTTTGATTTTCTCTGACTTTTTTGTAGACTATTACTGTTTAAACCTTGTGCTAACATTTGATATATTCAGGAAGGTAACAGTGTGGTACTTTATTTTTTATTTTATGAATTTTTATTTATGTTTTCATTTAATGATTTTCTTTTGGTTCATTTGGAGTTCTGCTGGCTATATATGATTTTCTTTTCAGAACAAATTCTATGTCGAATTTATAGCTGAACTCACCTTTGGAAAGCAACCTCAGTTGCTTTGGAATTTCAATATCTTCGGTTGAACACTTGTGCAAACTCAAGTGTGAGGAACGTCTCACCCCTGCCAAAGCTCTAAGTGTGAGGAAGGATACCTTCCTCAATCTACGATATAAGGGGAGTTTCAGTTCCTACTTTATTTTATTAATGTTCAACCTACATGCGTTTAATCCTTTATGAGTCTGTCATAATTTGAAAGGTCATTTTCTTGATTTAAATTCTGAACAATGAGGACATTGCTCCTCTTAAGTGTGAGGAAGGAAAGACCTTTCCCTGAAATTATGACAGTAGTTCGATAATGCCACACTCACTTTTTGCTACTCTAAACTGCCTAAAATTTAAAAAAATTGCAAAAATAAGATAAATAATTGTAGAAGTGTCTGAAATTATGTCAAGTGACAACTGAAAGGTAGTTTTATTTCAAGGAGTTTGTATAAAATTATTTTCCTTCAAAATACTCTATTTCCGCTCAAAAAATGATAGATCTGCTAGTTGTAAAAATCAATTAGGTTTAGCTTGGGATTATGGAAATATGTGGAAAGTCAGGGAAAGAAAAGGATAAAGACAAGGTACTCTGCTGTTTATAAATTTTTCTAACCAAAAACAGGCCTCGTCTATCTGGTTATTAAGTTCTTTGGGGTGCTTTAACACCTATCTACCTAAGGTCTCGTGATCTGGGATAGAAGACCCAACACACCGCTACAAGGATAGAGAGAAAAGTCTGAGGTATAGAAAAATAATGCAATTCAAAAAAAATTGTTATAAAAATAATATGTGCTTTGTCTATACAATTTGCACATTAAAAAAAAATGTAAATATAAATTGCAATTTATGTTTATAAACATGAGTATGTGGTGTTGAAAGGTATTGCGGAATAAGGCATTACTTCACACCCCTTGTCATCCCAGGTTAGTGAATGAAATTGGTTAGAAATCCCAGGTTAATCTAACTTGTTTTCTGCAGTCTAGTTTTTCTATGCTTTTATTAAATTGTTCTTCTTCACTGTTTATAAAAACCTACTTCTAAGAGCAGAATTATTCTTTCAATTGTCACTTTGTCTAAATTCCCTTCTACACTTATTTAATCTTGTTTTATTATTAAGGCTTAGAGATAATTAATTCCTTATTTGCTTGAGGACAAGCAAAGGTCAAGTGTGAGGAAGTTTGATAAGTGCAAAACATATAGACTTTTTAGGGTTTAATCACCTTATTAATTGCAGCATTTTTAGTAATGTTTCGCACTTATCTTATGATTTTCCTAGATTTATGTTTTAATATGAATTGATATATTTTATGTAGGAAAAAGTGTTGGAATCAAGTAGTTTACTTCACAAGCTTCCCAACGCAACAAACGGCGAGTAAAACGGGCTTATAACGAAAAATCTGGAGCCGATTCAATTTAGTATACTCGTATTATATATATATATATATATGTATAATATATACCTACATCCTCTTATCTCGCGGACGTGAGACAGAAGACCGCGAGGCGGAAGAGATAGAGGCGACCGCCTCTTATCGGGCGGACAAGAGACAGAAGACCGCTTATCAAGCGGGCGGACAGGATAGAGGAGACCGCCACTTAAGAGGCGGACGACTCTAATGCAACCGCGAGTGGGTTGAGACAGAGAAGACCGCCACTTAACAGGCGGACAACATACAGAGGAGACCGCTAAATAAGTGGCGGACACGTGTAAATCTGTAAGAAATTAACGGGTTATCTTCTAGCCGACTCGCTCTGCACTCTGCAACTTGAGACGGCGCCTACCAGAAATCACGCACGCGATTCAGCCCTGTCCCCTGCGCAATCAATAGCTGCAATCAATGGGGAGCTGCAATCATCGAGCTTAATCAATGAAGCTGCTGCTGTGCTTCATCCTCCTCTATAAATACCAGCTTCATTCATCCTCATTAAGTGTCCTTCCGGAGGCTCATTCCGTGGTTCCTCTGGAGTTCCAACTCACACACCATCTCATTTCTCTCCTTCCGCCTTCTCCATTTTATTTATTTTACAGTCCACCAAATCCACCTCTAACCTACATACACAAAATAGCAGAGCGAGACGGAGTGATTACGGATGATTTCTATCATTCTTGTTTCTGTTATTCTATTTAATATGTTAGGCTAGTTTACATACGCTTTGGGAATAATTATTATATTCTGTATTAATTATGCAATGTTTTTACTGGTTTTAATTTAATGAAGTTTGTTACGCTTAAAGCTCATCTCTCGCCTTTTTAATAAATGTCATGAGTTTATTAAATTGCTTGCTAAGTCTATTTTGATCAGACCAGGTGATAAATAGATAGGTTGATTAAGCCGTAAATTTGGAGAAAGCTCTATTATGATTTAATGAGTTAGTATTTTCAGATGCAATTATATTTCCTGGAATTTAACGTCCGTTTACATAAGAGTGCTCGAAGCCTGATAGACCGGGCATTTCTGGTAAACGAGTTCTTATGAGGCTATGACTTAGTCCTTAAGATATTTTAAAAAGGAATTTTGCCAGACAATTACAATTAAACCAGTAGGAATAGCATGAAAGAGCAGATAATATTAATCTGAACCAGAGTCCCGTTTAGTTTATCTGTAAATTTAGTTTATTTTATCTTTTCTTTTTTTATAAAACAAGTCAATTAATCCTCCTTCCTGTGACACGCTTAGGTACTATAATATGTACATTAGTCCCGTGGTTCGATATCCGGTCGCTTACATTTCACTATACTACTGCGACCGGGATTTGTTTGCAGCCCGACGTTTATTTTGGGTTTTAATTTCTTTTCTTTCTTTTAATAATTACACCACTTAAACCACTCACAATATAACGTCTGCAAACTTGCGCAAAGCGTGAAGAAAATGAGAGCTAATCTGACGTGAACTTGCAGGAAGAATGGGAAGGAAGGAGTTCCTGAGTGAGCGTGGGTATTTCCTAGACATGCAGGAAATGATTTGCATGTGGGGATATGAAAGGGTTGAGTGGGTAATTAGATAAGAGCTGGTAAATAGCAGATTTTTCGGAAATACTAGGCATAGATGGGTTCTGATTTTATTTGTTGTTTTATAATTAAATTAAGTAGCTTATAGGTAATTAACGTAATGTCTAAATCATGGAACAATTTAGTTGCTTAATATGTCCAGCTCAAGGCCCAAATCGGTGAGCACAATTTTTATATAATATTGTCACTTGCACATGTTTGTATCTAGTAACATAGCTCATACATTATATTCTCGTAACATATGTTATTTAATACTATTATTATGTGTTACTGAATACTGGAAATATTTTGGCTTACATAATGCCATAAACTTGATTTGTGTAATTACGTCCTCACTATTTCTTTTGTTCAAAAGTTGTTACGTGCTCATAATAATAATGTGACATATTCTCCTTATTTAATCCTTACGCAACCAAGGTTATATGTTTAAATGTTTAGGGGTGTTTCAACCTACCCCCTTAAAGAGACTTCGACCCGAAGTCTTGTCTTGTTAATTAGCGTTTTGTATTCTCGTTACTCTCGGGTATCAAGTCCCGTATTAATTCCCCACTAACCAAGGGATCATGTCCCGCATATTCCACAGTTCTATTTCACCATTTGTGCTTACAAGCACCACGCCACATATGTGGCTTCACCAAGTTCTCAATAATATTTCAATGTACCAGTAATATTTATAAACTGTACTCATATGTAATCAAGAGAACAAGTCATTAATTCATAACCAAGGTACCTCACAAAACATCCAAATACAATCCAAACACAGTTCAAACACGCATAGCATCCAAAAACAACACATCAAACAAACAACAAAACAGCGAAAACGAAACGCGCCTACCCCCCCCCCTAAAAAGGGGTGCGCCCTCGTGCCCTAGACTAGACGGGAACGTCTACAAATAGATGATGGTGAGATGTAGTCTGTCTACGATAATAAGGTATTATTTTAATCCCTCACAACTTGTCTTTTTTTAATCACTATGATGTCATTAAACAATCTCATAGAATATTGGTGGGGAGGTTCTTTGTTAGTCATAAGTTATAAGTTTTGAGTTCAAATGTAGTTTATTACAAGATTAATGGATTTTATAATACAATGTATTATAATGGATGGTGGGATAATAATACCATATGATAATAATGCATGTATACATGCAACTATAGGTTATATGCCTAAGTTCAAGAATGAACAAGATTAAATGAATATAATGAATTAAACTCAATAGTCAAAATATTACGAACTACGAGTCTAAGTAACGAAGCCGACTAGTTTAGGAAAACCCGTAACAATTAACTGTTGAAATTCAGGGATGAACTATTGGGGTTACACTGTTATTTGGAAATACCGGGTCTAGTTAGTCATGGAGACTGACTCATAGTGCTATTCCTGTTTAGATCGTACGACAGACAAAGGTGCTTGACGGGCTAGGGTTTTCGCATCCTTGGTCTGTGGTGTACGGTATGTGGACAGTTTTGATCTGGATTGTCCTGAGTATTCCCTCGAGTCCAGACATTATTTGATGTGTGATAAGAATTCTATGTGGATGCTTATATGCATGTGTGTGATTAAGCTGTATATCTACTTGTTATTATCACATTATTACTACTGTATGCGAATGCCCATCGGGCTAATATTAAGTCGACTATAGATCGACTTATATAAACATACATATGTGTTCAATGTGATGAAACGATGGTTACTTAATATAATACCCTTAGTATTATAATTAAGTATATAATAACCTAAGTAAAACACTTAGGTACGAGATACGACAATGTCGGTCTCTAGAGCATGGATCTCGAACATGTATACGACCTAGACTACTTCTAGGCATGTGTAAGACCCATAGGGCAGCTAAGTAATAAAATGTATTCTCCATAAAACTAAGAGTATATTTTAGGAAATGATTAACACTTAATCTTATGAGAGAAATGGTATATGATGAGGAGAGGAAACCCAGTGTAGTTTACGAACTACCTGGTTGTGCATTGTGATCACTGAGGGGATACCCGATCGGGTTCCGCTCTAGGAAATTTCCCAACGATCCCAAATTGGATCGTGGTTCAGATGGTACCTGCTGTCGGTACACGGCTACGGCCTTTCTATGGACGCCTTACGAGGCACAGTGGAAGACCAGGGGCCTCCGGACCTCTGGCAAACATGAGCACCATTGTGTGTACGGGAGGACTACTATCCATTTAAAAGATTTATTCGGGTTGTCTTAACATGACACCCTACTGGTATTTAAGTAATTATGTTGATGTTGGATGGAGCCTTGAAGGCCGAATATTAATAAGTATGAAAACCGTTCGCTAAAAGTGATTATGCACTTTATTGCAATTATTCGATACATTCGCTTATGCAACTATTGATTGTGAAATGTGGTGATTGTATTGGTTGGATGGCTCTGTGTTTACGCATGATTGTTACAGTTTTATTTATAACTATAAACTGGTAAGGTATGTAACCAATCTAATATCAAGATGGTTAAAATGACTAAGTGACCAATAGGGTCTCAGTGCAAACCTAGCATACTCAGCATTTATCGCTGAGCCTCCATGGCATTTTGCAGGTTGCTGATTATCATTGAAGCCGAAGTGCGGGACCAGGGTAGCTAGGGTTGTTATTATTACTTACCGCACATGGCATTCGTTTTGTATAACGATGTTAGACTTTGGATTGTACTATTGTATATTTTCGGGATTAGGTAGATGCTCACTTGTCATCGGTTATGATTATGGACTTAGTATGATGTATAGGATTTATCTCGTTATCACTGCGGTTTAGTATCGTTTTTTATTATGTTATTGTATTTAGTTTTTGCTTCATTACTCGCATGGGCGAGTAATGGCAGGTGACAGCCGAGTGAGAATTAATATTATTGTTTATACTTCCGCTGTAAGACGTTTTTAATTATGCTACGTGAGGGAATATTAAGTGTTTATCGAGAGGGGTGTACACTTTTGTTAATTGAGGCGGGCTGATGTTACCGAAATTGGAGAGAGTGGCTGGGCCGGCCCAGTCCTTTTGGGCTGGTCGGCCCTAATTGTTTTTTGGGAAAATTCACAAGATACCATTGTTTAAGTTTCTAATTCACAAAATACCACTGTTTTTTTCGTAATTCAGCTTTAAACATGCTTAAACGTTGTCCGAAATTGATGAAACTTTACATGAACGATGTTAAAGTGTTATATTTTGGTCCAATATCAAATTTGAAGTTTTTTAAGCTCATATGTGACATGTGGGACCCAATGAACAAGTCACATGTTCATTGGGTCCCACATGTCACATATGAGCTTAAAAAACTTCAAATTTGATATTGGACCAAAATATAACACTTTAGCATCGTCCATGTAAAGTTTCATCAATTTTGGACAACGTTTAAGCATGTTTAAAGCTGAATTACGAAAAAAACAGTGGTATTTTGTGAATTAGAAACTTAAACAGTGGTATCTTGTGAATTTTCCCTTGTTTTTTAATTTGTACACATATAAGTCGTTTCTAGCTCGTTTTATGTCCG